>CM026173.1:2796919-3123093 GCA_014825975.1 Bombus haemorrhoidalis | reverse complement strand
GCAAAAGACATGGTAGATTGAACATTAAATCTGCTTACTCGTGGAAATCCATGGAAGCATAGTGTCCACAGTGTAGTGGCATATGCTTGTGTCACAGAACTATAAATTAGCAATAGAAAAACCAGAGGGGCCTAACGAACATCCCGCAGGCCATCGAAACAGCAAAGTAGACAATGTTCCAGGATCAGAATACAGTAACAGCACCTCTGATCATTGCTCCGGCGATACTCCCGGCGACACTCTCGCCATAAGAATCAAACCCACGTTATATAAACCTTTCCAAAATCAGCTTTTGACTCTCTACTTAACCGTCATTCTGTTTAATTCACATAATAAACTCTGCCAGCATATCTAAAGTCTGAATTTTTCTTAGCTTGCTCGTGAAACGTTTAAGCCTACGCGAAGTCATTCGAACAACGCGAGGAACGATCAGAGATCTTAATTGGACCACTCCCCGTGTTTTTGACGTGACACTTGGGTGGGCGTTAAATATGCGATACTAAAAAGCCTAGTGAACTGCATCGAAGACAGCATTCAGAAAAACGTGGAAAATAATATTTCGATAGATAATAGAAAAGGAATTTCTTTGTGTATTGAATGCAATATCAGTTTCTATGATTGTGATAACGCCGATGTGATAGAATGGTCTCAACGTGATGAAGCTTCCTCAATTAATGATGATACTAGAGGTTTATGTGCTTCGAGTAAAGTAATTGGAACGTAATTATAACAATGTATTATGGCAATGATGATACTCCTCGACATTTTGAAACATTTGAGGCTTGCGAAATAAAGTTAAAACGGTACTAGTCGCAAAAAGAATGTAACTTTACGAAATTTAATTAGCTAAAAAGATTATGTGATTTAGTAAATAAAAAGAATTAGGACCCAAAAATCTTGAATCAAATTATTTTTAATTTCATGATTTGTATAGCTAATATTAATATTTATGTTCATTTTTGAGATATGTTCATGAAAATGGCAATGCAGAGAGGCAAAATAGAACGATAGAGGCGGGCCGGTCGTTACTGTATTCAAAAACAAATCTACTGTTGTTCTTATGGGTCGAAGCAATGAACACGGCAGTGCAGGTAATTGACAAGACGGGACGGACGAGACAGGTCAACAAAATGCCATATGAATTGTGGTATGGGAAACCGTCAGTTTTAAAAAAGTTTAGAGTTTTCTGTGCTGAGTGCTTGGCACACATACCTGCGGAGTAGAGAAGGAAACTTGATAAAAAAGTGAGAAAAGGATACTTAGATTATCTAGATGACGGACAAGGGTATCGCGTGTAATGTTTAAGTCCGAACAAGTATCAATGGAAAGTATTAATTTCAGTTTCCCAAAAAATATCGAATGCGAAGATATGCATGCGCAGAGCGATGAAGTACAAACGTATAAAAGTGCAGACAGCGAGCAGAAAATCATAGAACAACGTTATGTAGTTGACGAGAATGTGAGACAATTGAGGGATAGACGTGCGATCAAAAGAATCGATTTTTATTGTTGCCCGTTGTTGTACGTAGCGGAAAAATTATCGGTAGACTTTAACGAAGCGATATTCATTCATCAAAGCAAATATATTAACAATATATTAGAGAAATTTAATATGAATGGGGCAAATAGCGTTTCGACACTTAACGAGATGAATTGGAGCGAATGCAATGTAAACAATAATAGCAAAGTACCATAGAAAGAAGCTTGATGTTTCTACAGACTGTAAGTAGATCAGACATTAGTTTTGCAGTAAACATAGCGTCGGGACGCTTAGAAAAACCAAGCGAGTATCAGTGGCAATAAGTTATGCGAATTTTGTACTACCTAAAAGGGACCACTGACATGGGACTATTATATACAAAAGCAGGTAATCTCGAAACCTTCAGCGATGCTGACTATGCGGGAGACAAAGAAACAAGAAAGTCGACATCACACATGGTATGTAAATATACGAATGCGGCCGTTACATAGCAAAGTAAGCGATAGCAATGCGTAGCTTTATCTACGACGAAAGCCGAATATATTAGTGCAGTCTCAGAAGTGAAAGAAATTATGTGGCTGAAGAAAATCTTTCATGAATATAATATAGAGAATATCTAGTATATGTTATGTACAGTCAATACAAGCGCTTTTAAATTAATCAAAAATCCGGAATTTCACCAAAGAAGTAAACATATCGACGTAACATACCATTTCTCGCGAGATTTATATAATAAAGCTGAAATTGATGTAACTTATGTAAAAAGCGAAGATCAACTAGCAGATATATTTACGAAGGCGTTACCAAAACCAAGGTTCCAGTATTTACGATAAAAATTATTTCCTCTTTCTCTCTCTCTCTCTCTCTCTCTCTCTCTATAAAATCTTAATAAATGAAAATTGTAAAATTTTGGTATAAGGACGTAGGTACAGCCGCGGAATGAGGGTAATGGCCGCACACGATGACTCCTGCGAACAGGTCTAAAATTGAAATTGCGCCCTAAAATTGCTGGCACCCAGAGCTTGACGAGATATTAACAAATATCATCATCAATTCCAAACAAATTATATTCAAGCCCAAAATTTGCAATTTTTTTATTTCATATTTTCTATATTATAGTAATCCAAGTCTGTTTCTGAATTGTAACAAATTGTTCTTTGTTTTCTATTTTGTAGCGACATTTTGAGGCTGAAGATTCTAAAAAATTATAAGAATACGGATCGGCGTGATAAAAAGAGCATGTAATAATGATATATTTACATTAACAAAAAGCAACAATTGATACCTGATACTGGAGTATCAAAAACAGAGACTATATATTCTGTCTGTATATTGTTAACACTGTTAACAGACGTGGTGAGGGCAAAAAAGGTGTGAAGCAAGACAAATTAAAAAGATCGTTTAGTTCAAACGGTGAGCGAGTAAGTCAGTAGAGTCAGCCACTATAATGGCGCGTCGTAATATAAGATTATATCCGCGAAAATCACTATAGTGGCACATCGTACCTAAGAGGTTAAACCCTGGGACCATTTTTATGGCCATGGACCGCTACATTTTTTCTCTTTTTCTTATACAAATATTGTTGCGTACATACGATCGTACGACTTCGCTTGTTATGTCGCGAAATATATCCATGTCGTGGTCAATTATCTTTTTTCACTGCAACGCGCACGTGCCGGAGTTGACGATTTCGCGTAACTCGGTATCGTTCTCTTGCGCGACTGCTAATGTTCGGTGGTCGACCGATTTCCCTATCGTTTCGATGCGAGGTAAAGTGTTATTGTCTGGCCTTTTGATATACCGGATGTCGCTCGTAAATTACCCGATATAATCGAGGTGTCGGAATTGGCGCGGCGAACACTTATCGAGGTTTTGGTTAAACGCGTATGTGACAGGTTTCAGCTCTAAGAAAATCACAAAATTTCTTCCTTCCATGGCATGTCTAAACCGTTTAACCGCTGTGTACATCGCGAGTAATTCGCGATTCTACGCGCTGTACTTTCGCTGCGCGGGGGTGACAGATTTCATAAGGAATCCCAGCGGCTGCAATGCGTCGTTCGTTCATACGCTGCTGCAAGACCGCTCCTACCGCGTCTACAGCGAGGCTGACCGATGCGTCTGGTATCGGATGGGCTAACATCGTGGCGTTAGCGTTTCGACTCGCGGAAGGCATTTTCGACATCTTCCGACCACATCATGGGCGCATTTCCCTTTTTTACACCTTCCAAGACATCGTTAAGCGGTTGGAAAATGTTCGCGGCTCCCGGTGTGAAACGAAGGTAGGGGTTAATCATACCGAGGTACCTTTGCAGGTGCTTGACGGTCGCGGGTTTCCGAACTTTTATTATCGCACCCACACGTTCGGCTAGAGGTTTTATTCCATCGGCATCTACCGTATACCCGAAAAATGTGATTTCACGCGCGCTGAATTCACGTTTCGCGGGGTATATTACCACGCCGTAATCATTTAGGCGGTTAAATAGCGTTCGCAAGTGTTCGCCGTGTTGCTTCTCGTCTTCCGAGACTACCAGAAAATCGTCGACGTACGCGCAACGATATCTAAACCGCCCGTAATTTGGTCGACGAATTTCCGACACGTTTGTGCCAAACATTGCATTTACCGCTTCGAATAACCCGAACTGAGTCGCGATCGCTGTCTTTTCGACGTCCTCGGACGCGATCGGAACTTGATAGTACGCGCGGAGGAGGTCGATTTTCGAAAAGATTCGCTTACCATGCAGTTGTTGCACGAAGTTTTCGATATGCGGCGGCGAATACCTGCCGTGCATGGTGCGGGCGTTAAACGTCCGGTAGTCGCCGCACGGTCGCAGTCTTCCGTCTTCTTCGGCGACGACGTGCAGGGATGATGCCCATGGGCTCTTCGATGGTAATCACTTCTTGCTCCAACATCATCTCGAATTCCGCCTTCATCTGTTTGAGGCGGTTGGGGACGAGTCGTCTTGCTGTAGATGGGAGGTACTCCCGACGTTTCACGCCGTGCCGGATTCTTCCGCCTCCGAAGACGGGCGGACGGGTTAGGTCCGAAAGCTCGTGGTACGTTGATTCATCGATGATCGTTTTTATCGACGCAGTGTCGGCCTTAGTCGGATATCCCGTTGACGGCAGATTGGCGGTCGGATCGACGAGGCGTTTGTTTCGCGGGTCCACCAGTACCCGTAGCAATTAAGTGTGTTAACGTCCGCCACTACGAAACGCCATTTGAAGTCACGTCGAAGAGAGAAGTTCAGGGAGATCAGGATGGTACCGCACATCGCAATGCCGTGTCCCGTTGGTATTCGTTCTTGTTCACGGATCCGCGTAATCTATTGCGCGGGTACACACATAGGTCGGCTGCAGTGTCCACGAGGAAGGAAATCCTTGAATTCCTGTATTGATGAATGGAACTATTCACAATGGATTAAACAGGAAACGATGGTTATTATAACGTGAACTAAACACAGTAACATGCTATAAGAGAACTAAATGGATAATTAACAATTCATAACTAATACTTTACAATTCACAACAACTCGGCAACTCTCTCTCGACTCAACTCTCGAGTCTTCACAATTCCACTTTCAGTTGACGACTGCTGGTTAATTCGTCCTTCTTCCTTAAGCATCCCTTTGCCGTCTTTTCGTATCCCCACCACGTACGTATTTCCTAACCGTCCGCATTCATGGCCACGTACGCCTTCTTCCGAGTAACTATTCGACTGAAGGACCGACGACACATTGATGGGCCTCTTGGCCCATTTAAGTTTCCTGACCCTTTCGGCCTGTCAGCACTTAGGCTTTCTCACAACATTGTTTATACAATAGTTCACCTGATATTTCTTAGGCATTCTGTCCATGATAATACATTGTTTAAGTGGNTCAATTATATTTTGTGGTAATGACTTTATTTAAAGATTTCACATATTCTTCGCCTAAAACATCAAATTAAAAGTATATATTTAAGGTATAAGAAAATATAATATTAAAAATGAAATTTTTTAAAAGTACAATTAAAATTGATTCTACATGATACTACATTGTTTAAGTGGTCAATTATATTTTGTGGTAATGACTTTATCTAAAGATTTCACATATTCTTCGCTTAAAACATCGAATTAAAAGTATATATTTAAGGTATAAGAAAATATAATATTAAAAATGAAATTTTTTAAAAGTACAATTAAAATTGATTCTACATGATACTACATTGTTTAAGTGGTCAATTATATTTTGTGGTAATGACTTTATTTAAAGATTTCACATATTCTTCGCCTAAAACATCAAATTAAAAGTATATATTTCAGGTATAAGAAAATATAATATTAAAAATGAAAGATGAAATTAAAGACATTAAAAATGATTAAAAATAAATAACACGACTTGAACGTGAAATTAAAAATTTATTATGCATTTTAATATCTTTTTTATAATGTGGTATCGTTCGATTATAACTTTATTTAGTCATAACTGATAGTGTAAATGTTGAATTAATTTTATCATCATCAGATTGTATTTTATTATATATGAGGTGGATAGGTCGTGATAGGTACTGAAGAAGTACTAGAGTATAAAATTAATAGTATATTTATTAACAACGCTCTCAATATACACGAGATCATCGGATTCATCGAGGAAAACCTTCGTTAGGAAAATGAGAGAAATGGACGTTGCTGTTAATTGGTTAATTTCTATGTTGGTGATTGAAGAAGGATGCTAACTGCCCTCGAGAGAAAGTTGCTAGTGTCGCCGGTGATCTCCTCGCGTCGCAGTTCGAACGTTTCACGAATAAGGTGAAGAAATTGAACTTCGTATATGATAGCGGAATTTATTATATAAATCCAACAGAGTGACGGTTCAAAATGTTACAAAAGAATAAGGTGTGGAGCGTTAATTTAGGAGGGTTTTTATATCGAGGTTTTAGTCCTTTTGGAGGGATATCGTCGGGTGTGTGTCAGAAGCGGCTATTCTGTTACTGTTTGGTTATTGTTTCGATAGCTATGATATGCAGGATGTTTCGTCTACCTGATTACTGTTTCTGAGAGGGTGGCCTTCTTGAGCGTGTAACACTAGCGGGAAGCATCGTACGTGAGAAGTAGATTTCCCGTATCTTTCTATAAAGATGTTTCGATATCTGTCAATCATTTTTGTCTTTGGTCTTTGTGTAGCCGTTGGAAACCGTTGGAAGGTTCGCTGTCGAGTGTCGGTACATATACTGTACTTAATAAAAGCAGCAAAAGTGGCGCAATTAATTTGGACAACAACAACAATTCCAAGTAAACAATAATTGATAATAACAACAAAAAAAGGAAAACGCGTTGCTAGAGTCAAAAAGAGAGATGGTCACGCAGCGATGTACTTTACAAACGGGACATCCCCCTATTCGGTTGGCTACGTGTTAAGAATAAGAAAATTTAGAGAAAGAAACCACGAATATACGTTTGTTGCTTCCAAAAACAGTTCGATCAAATAATTTGAAATGATCTTCAGATTTAATGACTGTTTAGTTGGGTGGTATTTGCCTATTAGATTGCCTAGATTAACAGCTTAGGACAAATGTAGGTACGAAGACCAGGAATATAGCAAGCATAAATGACCCTAAATGACCACATTCAATAGTAGTTCAGAATATTCAATCACACGGCCACATCGATGCGTAAAATTATATAGGAAATCGGTTGTATTTGGAATTGAATGTGCAGACTAAGTAGAGAGAATTACAATGACGTTCGCGGGTGATTTCCTAATATCGTTCCGTTGAATGACGCTTGACTCGTAGTGACGCAATAGTAAACGCCGTTTACTGTGATATGATTTTAAAAATACGACAAAATTTTTTTCCATCTCTGGCTGTCTCTATTCATCCGGATTATGGATTCAGAGAAATGTAGAAGATATACTTGACCGTGACAAAAAGAGATCTTGTTAAGTTAACAAAAAAATTCGCACATTACTTAATTCATAATACAGGTTGTCTCAGGATTAATAATACAAATGAAGCGATGATTCTACGTGAAAATACAAGTCGAAAATATACTATAAACGTTTTCATTTGAGGCTTCATTTCCGAGAAAATCGAGTTTGAAAATTTGATTAGCATAATAATATGTGAATTTGGCTAATGAGTACGACTAACAATCAGCGAGGGGTTTCCACGTGTGGAAATGAGTGAAAAATATGACTTTATATTAAAAAAATGATATTTCAATGTGTTTAGTAAAGAATAAGCCTGCTACTCGCGTACTTGATCAATTTTCAAGTATTCTCAGAAACGAAGCGTTCTTATAAAGAAATTTTGTTTTACATTTTCGACTTATTTTCACACGTAGAATAACCTCCTGCCGATTATTCGTCCAGACTGATATTAGCCTAGTTTACCTATACTTGACAAATTTTCTAACTCGATTTTCTGATAGATGGAGTCTCAAATGAAAAAAATTTAATATATTTTCGACTTATTTCTTGCATAGAATTATTCTCAGTTCATTCGCAGTATCCGAGACATCCTGTATAGTCTGTATAGTCTAGTGAAGTCTGACATATTTGAATAAGGAAATTAAAATTAAAATGCAATAGAATAATCTTTTTTCTAATATTAAATTTTATTCGTGTAAATAAAATTAAAAGAAAGTTAGAAAGAAATTGTCAATATATTTCAAAACTTGAGAATCCCATATTTTTTGGTTATTGCATTATATAAATTTTTCACATAATAGAGTTAGGTACATTTTTTAAATATTTCAAGCTGTCCCTACCCTATTATCTACCTAAGTATTATCCTTGATCATCTCTTTCTAAAACCAACACTTTTTCCAATGGCTCGAATACTTCGGCGTAATCAGATTCTTATGATTTTCGTATGTAATTCCAATTTGCATAAAATTTATGTTTACGGCATATTGATTATTGATAAACAAAGCTGATTAATCGCAAAATTATATATACTAATTTTTTATGCATCCATTCGTGCAGTTTCTTAGTAAAATTTCATATCCAGTATTTTAATGAAATCTTTTCGCAACTATGAGAGACATATTATACATATAATAATACGTATAATATTATGTTAGTATTTATCAAAAGAAAGTATCTATTAATAGCTGATATCAGGGTATTCAGATAACGAGGATTCGAATGTTCAGAATGTTCTATAGTACAATATATTACAGTTATAATAAATATAATATATTGTATATACTGTGTATATTATACATATTTACACTATTTACTAAGTTAAAATTCTTTCTCTCAAGCATGTTTAATCTTGTATCATAAAACAAAAACGTTTTGCCAAAAACAGCATTTCAAGTTTTATAAACACTTGTATATAGAATGATCATCAGAATTACGAGAAATTAGGATTTTCAGTGATTTCTATTCTATATGATAAATTTATTGATATGGATTGAGATGGATTTATTTACTGTGGTTTAAGCAGGAAACGATGGTTATTTAATATGAACTTAATGCAATACTCTGATATAACTAAGACAACTAAATTGATAATTCACAACTCACAACTAACAATTAACAATTCATAACATCGCTCTCAACTCTTTCTCGACTCAACTCTTGACTCGCAATTAACTAACTCCTCGCAATTAGACTTTTAATTCGTACGTATTCCGTAACCGTCAATTGACGCTCATAAAAAAATGAAAATAAATCCAGGCATATAATCTTCACGCTGCGAAAACAATCCTGTCCACAAATGACCATAAATAATATTCCAATTCCAAACAAAGATACAGTCAGATATCTGGGCATGATTCTGATGATAGAAGAATGACACGGAAACGACACATCGTAGATAAATCCAAACAACTCAAAACTAAAAAAAAATCTACTGACCCATTGACAGACGCTTCAACTTAAACATGCAGAGTAAAATAATGCTATATAAAGTCATATCAAAATCTGTTTGGACCTATGAGATCCAACTAATGGGGAACAGCGAGTAATTCCAACATTCCAAGAAATTCTCCAACGATTCCAATCAAAAAATCTAAGATCCTTAATAGATGCACCTTGGTACGTTAACAACGAAACAATACATCGCGACCTTAAGATACCCACAGTTAAAGAAGAAATATTCAAATTCAATAACCGATATAACATAAGAGTTAGCAACCACCTAAACCCATTGGTTAACCAACTACTTGACACGAGGGATCAGATCCGCAGACTAAAAAAAACATTACCCTTTAGATTGAAGCATTAGATTCAATTAGAATCAAATATACGATAAACTCTTATAATCCAAGTTACAGTACTATGCCAAAATAATTTACTTGTAATTCTCTATGAGAATTGATTGTAAATAGACTAGCAAATAAAAAAAAATCTTGTAAGTTCCCTGTATGGTTATTTCGGTATAAATTTTATATTTTTTTAAGTAGTCAAAAATTATGCTAAGATATTTTACTTCTGCTTTACTAAGGCACTTACAAGGTACCATCGATGTTAAATTCAGATACTCTAGGGTTCTTCTTACCGGTAAGAGAAATTATATTCGTTTTCTGAGCAATCGATTCTAATTCTTGTTTTGTTAACCATTTTTTAATTATATTATCCTACAAAGTTATAATTTGTCCAATCTTATATATATGTCGGATTGCATTATGAAGAGGGACGTGTAAGGAATCTTCATTTGGATTAGACAATCGCTATTACGCAATAGAGAAAATATTTACTAGTACAAATATGATTAGTACAGAATTTGACAAGTAACCGTGGTAACTAGATACTCGAGATGCTAATGACAATGGCCTTCGGTTCGATAACGAATCCACGGTCAACGGGATAACGGATGCACTTTGTTCTCGATCGCTTAGATCGGGATCGACTTAATTTTTCCGTAGCACAAGGATTACTCGACTTTAACTCTTTATTGAAACGTAGAGCATTCATCGATCGTAAAGACGTTAGGAAACTAGGCTAAAGAGATCTCACGAAAAAGAATGACAATCCGTCACGATGACGCTGTAGAGGAAAACTATGATGGGGTGCGATCAGGGACACGAGATCATCGGATTCGTCGAGGAGGTGAGGGAAATGGATGTTGCTGTTAATCGATTAATTTCTATGTTGGTGGTTAGAAAAGGATGCTGTCCGCCCTTGAGAGAAAGTTACTAGCGAGAAGTATCGTTCGTGACAAAAGCAGATTTCCGTTATCTTCTCGCAGCAGGTGATAGATTTAGGGACTGTTAGAAGAGAGACTGTTTGTTCGTTTGAAGGATCTTAGTTAACTAAATATTAAGATTCATGGGGGGTCCTCAGACTTGCCGAACCTGTACTGTGGAAATGCATCGACATCTGGTACTCGTCTTGCCCGAAAAATAGAGTCTGTGTGTGGCAAGCCACGAGGCAGAACCCATTGGAATGTTTACTGTCGAGTGCCGCTACAACTATTCTTTTAAGGGGAGCTATACAATTACTCTACACCTCTATTAGGTAAAAACGTTCATCCCCTGACCGCAGCTACGTTTGGCGACTATTTGTCGCCTCGAGCCCAAGCTCATTATCGCAAATCTCGGACAATTATAATCGGTTTTGTTTTATGAAAATTTAAGTATTGGGAAATCTCCAAGGAATTCCAAAGGGGAGACCCGATGTCCTTCCATTTCCGACATATATATTAAATACAATCAACACGATATCATATGCGAAGCCTGTTCTTTGAGCATCTTTGTTCGCAAAGTATTAACACTTTGCACTCGAGTAGCGACTATCAGTCGCCACGGCGTTCCGTGTGACAATTCGAGTGGCGAGTGAAAAGCGACAGTCCCTGTTTATGCTAGATTTCGATCTCCAGTTGACGAGAGCGCAGTATTGGTTCGTAAATAGATTTTTTAGTTCTTTACATTGTTTGTTATGACGTGTGAAGTGTTACTTTAATATGGAGATGAAATATTTATGCTCAAATTCTTCCGAAACTATGGTTCTGACAACGTCTTCGACGTTAGCAAAAATATTATAGTTTCGTAAATTTAGAAGCGTTTAATTGATCTCGTTTAATTAATTCATATATTCTGTAAAAAAGCAAAAGAACGAAAGGTTTTAAGTTAACTACCTGCGATTTATAAAAACTTTAGTAGATCAGTTGAGAGGAGATTTTCGACAATCGCGCGATCGAACTTCGACGTCAACTGCTCATGAAATTCGGTTAAACGAAAAGCTCTATGTAATTTTAACAGGAACAAAAAAGGATTGTAAGAAACAAAGCAGGAGAAAGATACGAAAAAACTTATTATTGTAATACTTGTCCCGATAAGCCAAGAATGCGTTTTGGCATATGTTTCATAAATTATCATAAAATATTGAAAAATGATATGTTCAAACATGTATTTATTATTAAAATATAATGTTTTTTTAAGTTAATTTTTGTATAAAATCATTTTGTTACCTGCACGACACTCGTCACTTAATACATTGTTGACCGGCAATTTTATTGAGAATTTATCTCATATCACCGGCTATTATTTCGTAATTGGATGTACAGGCAAAATAATATAAATAAACTTTAATAAACTTTATTTATTATTCAACTTTTAATATTTCTTTTCCGTATGATAAACAGTGCAACTGTCACCTACGTTTAATGGTACACAACAGCTTTTGCAAATATATCTATTAGGTTGTCCGGAAAGTGTTTTTCTTTTACAGACACGTCTTTTACGACAACGCATCTTTATACAAACATGAAACCTGATCTGTCGAACGTTGTGATCTTTAGTTTGATAGAACAAAATGGATCATACGTAATTCGATAAAATAATATAAAACGGAAAATATTGTGCATTTATTATTTTCTTATAAAACGAAAGAAACTTTTGGACAACCTAAAAGTTTCACTGCGTTTTCCTTTTGAAGAGCATACTCTACAATAGTGACTATTTTTTCTAAGACGTGGTTTCTTAGCTGTCCGGAAGCCCTGAAGGGTACCTCATTATAAGGAGCTGTTTTAATCCACAGTTATCCATTCTCTAGCTACTTTCAGTAGAAATTTTTTGTATTTTGTTTTATTTTCTGGCAGATAGGTACAGTACGTTTTATATGGCTTGAACAAGATGCAATTTATGAGAAAAAATGCTAATTTTTTGGACCACTTTAAAGTTTTTCATAAAATACTGCTGTTCGCCAAATACTGATCTGCGCGATCTACCTCTTTCATGTGCTTATTATATTAATAATAATATGCACGTAGGTTTTGTATCATCTATATCATTTTTTCCCATTTCTACCTGATTGACGCAATCTGACGGGTCTTATAAACGAGAGGCGTAGCTTGAGGTATGCCGATCAACAATTGCACTGTATGATCTGCAACAGCGCACTGAGAAAACGACGCTGATGCGAAAAAAAGCACATCATGAGTTTACTCGTGGCCGGTCGGCAACGTTTGGCCATGAAAACACGAGATAAGTCGTGACCGATCAACAATGTGATAAGATACGCAAAAAAATACAAGAAAAGAATGGCAACACGTTCAAACCAGCTGGCTACTGAAACGAGCAAAACTCATATAAAAAAAAAACCAAAAAAAATAAAACATGTCACTGACCTCGCTAAAGAAATAAAATAGACAAACTCGAAGATGGTCTCCCGCTGGGGGTAGCCATCCGCATGTTATTTAGCAACAAAGTTACAAAAATTTACCAAATCTCCTACTGGACAAATTGTAAAGCACAAATTAAATATAAAAAAAAGAAATACATCACACGTCACATTTTTGAGTACAGCTCCAAGTACGAAACTCTGAGGCATTTCCTTGAATATCTTTTCTTCAATTTGACACTCATCGAATGTTCTTCAAAATAATTTTTAAGAGCGCCACCAGTATGGCATGTAACTTTTCTATTCTAAGATAATTACATGTAATATAATAATAATAATTTCGTTCCACTTTTAGGGAAATTGAATGCGTTTTTTTTTTTTATGGACCTCGACCAATTCGATGATTTTTTTTAATTGTACCGGCCAAGCTCTTGCCCATACAGAGATCATGTTGATTTTGATACAAATCATCCAGATCGATGATCTTTTCTATTCTAGTCTTAACGATACTCTTCCGAGTCTTTACTATCGATGAAATTATACACGACGGTCGAAAGTCCTTAGAATTTGCTTACTCCGTTTCGTAATGAGTATTACCCTGATCCACTTCCAATCGGCAGTCGGAGTAATCTCGACTCTAAGGTCACTTTAAATATCTTAACAACGTAATTATATCTATTAACTATGTTTATATTATATTTTTTATTATTATATTAACTATTATTAATTATGTGCATATGCATTCAAGTCTAAAAGCTATAGTTTAAGTCGAAATTGTTATTACAGTGGAGAACAAAAATAAATGGACAGATAGTGCAAGTGAGATATCAGTGAAGTTTAATCGAACTAGTACTAGCGTTGGAAATTGGTGTTAGATTTCACTGGTTTCAGCAGTACACCCGATCTATGTCGCTGAAGTAAAGCTGACGGGACCAATTTTGGTCCTAATTTTGTACTCTTTCCGATTTTTCTCTGCGAATTCTGAACATCGCACGCAATTCTATGAACATTTTTTAACAAGAAACGTTCATAGCGTGAATCAAAACAGTTTTCAATTCCGTACAAGAAAAAAGAATAGTCATAGATGTCCGTCGCAGAACAACGTAAGGAACATGCACGACGAAAATAGTGTTAGTTTATGTAAAATGGACTGACAAAAGGCCAGCATGTATGCTAGCTACTTCGAAAAACCATAGGTGTGTTATTGTTCAGGGGAAAAATAGTAAATTAATGCCAGACACTGTCTTTTTTTTATAATGATGCTAAAGAGGGCGTTGATCTATCCGATCAGATGACATCCTATTATAGTTGTTTGCGCAGAACAATAAAATGGTGTAAAAAAATTGTAATGGAATTAATATGTGGGACTTGCCTCGTAAATGCGTGGTATCACCTTTTAAATATAGTGAATCTCCACACAGAATAAATGCCAAGTGAAAATGAAGTACTGCCCAAAAAACGATTACATTTTCTGCAGTCGTACCAAGGACCCGCGAGCAAAACGAAACGTCGGTGAAAAGAAAGTTGTAAACGCATTTCTAGAATAAAAGGTAGAGAGTATGCCGTAAAAAGAACCAAGAAAGTAACAACATATTGTGATCGTTGTAAGAGCCAACCGGCATTCTGCCTAACTTGTTTTAAAAAATTGCATTAAGAAAGGAAATAATTATGTTAAGTTTATAATATTAAATTCTTATGTTTTTACTATTGTATGTCTGCTTATAATGTTGAGATAAAATAATATAAACCTATCTTGTACTACATATTTTTTGAAATAGGTGTGTGACTCATTGCCGCCCTTCGAGACCGACACGTGCGACCCGCCGATGGGTCACGCCGGCGTCAACGTGTTAACACATAGCCAGCCGCGCGTGCCACAGCGCATTTTTCTAACATTCACTACTTAAAACACAAAAAAGCAAAGAATTATTTAAGTAGTTAATTATATTTTGCGATAATGATTTTATTTAATGATTTCACATATTATTTATACAAAACATCAAATTGAATGTATATATTAAAAGTCTAAAAAAATATAGGTAAAATTAAAAACATTAAAAATGATTAAAGATACGAGGTGATGGATCGTGATAGTGAGAGGAAGAACACTCGAGTTATATTTAACAATAGAAATTTATTAATATATTCAAGGTGTACACTTAACGTAGGATTCGCGATTACAAATTCGACTTCTGGTTTTGATGCGCGATATAAGTTCCGATGACGATTGCCAAAGATTCCGAGGAACTCTAATCAATTATTATGAACTGCCAACTATTGCTTCGGACCAATATGTAACGACTGACTTTCCGTCACGATGATACCGCGAAGGAAAACTGCGATGGAGTGTGTCTAAGGATGCGAGATCATCGGATTCGTTAACGAAGCCTTGGTTCAGAAAGTGAGGGAAATGGACGTCGTTGGTAATTGTCTAATTTTGTGTTGGTGCTTGGAGAAGGATGCTAACCGCCTTTGGGAGAAAGTCGCTAGCGGGAAGCCTTGTACGTATGAAAAGCAGATCTTTCGTATCTTCCCGTAGGAGGTGATAGGTTTAGAGACTGCTAAGAGAAAGACTGTTTGTCCCTTTGGAGAACCTTAGCTAAATAAATCCTGAGACTTATAGCAGATCCTTAGGTTAGCTGAAAATATTCCGTGAGGACGTATCGACATTTGGCAATCATTTTATCGAAAGAATGGGGTCTTTACGTAGCGAGCCACGGGACAGAAACCGTTGGAAAGTTTACTGTCGAGTGCCGCTACAGCTAAATAACACGACTTGAACGTGAAATTAAAAATTCATAATTAAAAATTTTAATATTTTTTTACAATATAGTATCGTTTAATTATAACCTTATTTAGTCATAACGGATAGTATAACTTTTGAATTAATTTTAACACCGCTAGATTGGTGTATTTTATTATATACTGTACTTTATAAAAACAGAAGAAGGATACAGAAAAGTGATACAATAACTGATAATAACAAAAAAAAAAAAAAAAGGAAAACGCATTGCAAAAGTCAAAAAGGGAGATCTTCCCGTTTGGTGAAGATTATGGACGAGAGACCTACAGAGTCCTTTGGATATGGAGTCTTCTGATTATAAGGGGAAATAATACATCATGTACATATAAGTTAGGAAGATGTACCAAATGTTCAGTTGGACAAATTGTAAAGTACAAATTAAATAAATAAAAAAAAAAGTTCATATCACCGTGCAGGTAGGATAGCCTGCTAAAAGATGGAGAAGGTGCCATTTTTCGGCAACAGCGTTACGCGGCTTAGGAAGACCGATCGAATTAGCCTGCAAAATATCCGAAAAGCGGTAAAAATGGTAAATAACAACATTTTTGCATAAATGGTTCGAAAAGTCATCAGAAATGGAATGTATGTATTTAAAATTTGTGACAAATTAGGCGTCATTGTTTAACACTGGAACTATTATATCAGTCAAATTGGCTAGGTTTACAATTTTATTTTAAATTCTTACTTCATGTTATATTTTTTTTCCGTAATGATTGTCGCAACGATAACTAAAACAATAATATAACGAATTTTATTTTGTTTTTTACGTATTCAAACTGAAAATAATTTTGTATCAAGGCTACTTATACCAATACCAGCCACAATGACTGGTACTTGTCAAAGTGTAAAGAGATCCTGCAATCTGTTTGTCGAATTAACCAGTCAATTAACCAGTTTCCTCGTTTTATACAACTTGCCACACGTTTTGCAAGTTTTTACTGCGTATTATTCGATATGATGATATCAGTTATCAGGAAAATTCCGGATCGATTGCTAGATGTTAACATTACAAATACTACAGCAGTCAAAATGACTGGTTCTACAATTTTATAATTATGCCCACCTTCTTTTAGGGATCGTGGTCGCAAATGGATTAATAATACCAAAAGTGTACTACATAACATGGAATTTCTTGTGTAAGAAAGTAATAAATCAATAAATACAAAAATAAAATATAAAAATTATTACGTATTTTTTAAAGACCAGTCATTTTAACTGGTTTTGGTAGAAATAGCTTCGTGTTAACTATCGATAGTTCTAGTGTTAAAAAAGGCACAAAGGTACGAACGACGGGGTTTTCGCGTACAGAAATTTTGATTTTACAGAAAAAGGTTTAGTTTGAAAAACGGAGGCACTGGGAAGATCACAGTGCAACAAACCAAAGTAGAACGATAATTTTTTGTTTAATCTGAGGCGTCTCTATGAGATATTAACAAATACCATAATAAATTCTTTCGAAAATGATGTTCAAGTCCAAAATTTTTATTTCCTAGATTTCTTATTTTTATACTTTATTTTATATCTCTTGTTTACTATTTACAAATCATATTTCAATGATATGTAAATACACAGTTTACATCACGTAACAGACCGCACATTACTTAAATTTTTAAAAGTTCATTTAATATAACTTTATAGCGAAAATCGCATATTTTTAAAATTTATATAATATGCCGTTTGTTGCGTGACGTGTATTTACATGACGCTGAAACATCATCTGTAAATAGTAAACGAGAGATATAAGAAAGAAGAAACTAAGAAACTAAAAATTTTGGGCTTAGATATAATTTTTGAAGGAATTGAATATAGTATTTGTTAATCGAGTTACCTCGGGTTGAAAAGTTTGAAAATGCAAATTCAATTTTAGGCACGTTCGCATGGTCGCTGCCACTCCACAAGTTCAACTCTATTGCTGTTTGTTAGTATACTAGAACTTACGGCTTTTACTGGAGCACACTTTCATAAAAGATTGATTCGAAAAATTAGAGGCTGTTATTTCAACTCTTTCATTACAATTTCTGAAATTTTCAGCTCTTAATGTTGAGGATTAATACTACTGTAATTTTTTGAAAAAAGAAGTTATTTCGGTTACAAATTCATACAGAGCAAAAGGCTTTTTTTTTAGCAAATTCATATAAAGAGAGCAGTTACTGATTGGTCTCTATGCCGATTCGCTACGATATAAATTAAAAGAATTATTCCATTATTTGAACAGAAGAATGCATAACTAATTTGGAGTCGGTTGGACGGTTTAATTTAAAAAAAATAATTTTATTTCAAAGTGTACATGATAATACAATTCTTAAAGAATAGAAAGCATCCTGTGCAACTCGTCAAAGTTGTACAAATTGACAGTACGAAGACGCTAAAAAGAATATCGAGTTGAAATTTGGCACACTTCATTCATGCGGAAGCTGTATGTTACCAAAATTTGAAATTTGTACGTACAAATTTCTACGAGCCAAAAAAAGGCCAATTCTGGCGCTTTTTATTTCTTTGCAAGTCGACATATCGATTGACTTTACCTTTATACGTCTCGTTTTGTAGATCTTTCCAATGCCTCCATTTTTCAATCGAAACTTTTTTTTATAAAATCATTATGTCTCTTTCTATCAGCGAAAACCCGTCTTTTCACACCGTTATGCCTTTTTTTTTTTTTTAACAATGATGTCCAACTTTTCACGAATTTCAAACACATAATTTCATTTCTAATGACCTCCCGAACTATTTTGTGCAAAAAGTCGCTATTTACAATTTTCTTCAGTTCAAAACCTAATTGGATTGCATCAGGAGCATAAAGACAACGCGACACCACTCTGGAGCTGATAGTTATTCGCGGGTTAGTAATTTTATTCTCGCCTATCAGAGTACGCTATCCGATGGTTTACCACGTTTCGCGTTTCCTTGTTTACCAGTAATGAATGGTAATACAAAAAAATGGTAACCGTACAAGACTTTCTTGTTAATTTCTACAACATACATATTTCTGTGTCAATAATCAAAGACTCTCCTTTTCGCATAAAATCACATTTTCTTGTATGATTTATCCTGAATCAACCCCAGTTCGGTAAAACTGTTGTCAGTCTGTTGGATAATTTAGGTTCTACACCTTATTTTATTAATTGAAATTTGTAAGCGTTTGAATACTGTATATTAATACGTTTGTCGCCACGTCACCCATATCTATGTGACGGGTATACTTTTGTGGGGGCCCAAGTATTACTTTTTGTGTGACCAAGTATATATTATATAAAGGATATACAATATAAAAATATTAAAAACATGTTATACCATGCTTTTTATTAATTTATATTCTGGATAATATATTACGTTATGCTATATCGCATGGTAATTGTTGAAACATTCCAAACACATTTGGGATGGTTTTGGACACTTCGAACAATAGTTGTAGACTTCGTCATCACCACTCTCTTCACTTTCAAATATATTTTCACGCTGTTTACTGAACATTTTGAGGACGAAAAAATCACTGATGTACGTCTCACAAGTATGCTTCTCGACTAAATAAAAGATCTGAGATATCTGCCATAAGATACTTTAGCTGGAAAGCTTATCGCTTTCTCCATTTCAGAGCTAAATAATCTTTTCTTTACAATGAATCGGAGGCGATAAACAATGAATTCCCGCTTTATTTACGTTCTGCGTATTGGCGGTAGGATTTGGGTCCCGCAAGAAACTTAACCGAATCACGCTGGGCGAGCAACGTGTTAAATTTGGTTTATCATATATCCTCACAGTATATATAGTAGATTATTTAGCAAATAATTGAAACTAATACTTACATTGCAAACAAGCTGTGTATATTCAACAAAACTTTATTGATCTCTATTTCCACTACGTGTTCGCTTACTTTTCTTCACGATTGTATATCGAACGCTGAGATTCTTTAGAGAGAATTAGCTTACTAGATAACGTGGAAAAAATTAGAAAGTATTGCAATGCAGAATGTTAGGGTAGCGGAGAAAAACGTAAAGATCGCTTTTTCGATTTTTATCTGGGCTTAGAATGAATAAATTGAAACATTTTAAAGGTTTGTGTGAGTTAAATCGATTGATACGGAAGCAAGCGACAGGCATCGAACGATGTAAAAATCTTTACATTTTTTACAGTCGTATACCGAAAGTCGTGAAAAACTGCTATTTTCTCCATTTTTAGCCCTTTATAATTCATAGCGACGTTAACAGATTTCGATGAAAATTTTATCATGTATAGAGGAAAATCATGCAGTATCGATCGCTCTACGTTATACTTTCTGTTGTATTTTGGGTTAGAATCGGCAAAAATCAAAATTTAACAATTTGAAATTCATAAAACTCCAATAATACGAATTGAAAATTTGCAAGATTACAAATATCGTAATTTGTAGGACACAAAAAATTATCGTGCAAACAGTTATTTAATTAATAGATTGTTCAGTTTAAATGATTAATAGAGTTATTTAGACAGTTTTAAAATAAAGATTTTTATCGAAATTTCATTTTTACCTATATCACGAATAAAATAAGTAATATTTTGTGCATTCGACGCGTGCTGTCTTCGCATTCGACAATGTTTGCAACATTTAAGTCTCGGCGGTTCGTCTCTGGGTTATTCTATTTTCGAGGAGTAGCTTCAAAGTTACGTTCATGTTCCCTTCTGTCCATTTTCTCTTTTTCTGCTTTGGAATTTCAAACACTTTCCTGCGGAAAAAGGTAAAGGAAAGATTGAATGAACATCTTCAAATTTAACGTCACTTGCCAGTAGATTGAACTCTCAGATAAAAAAATGTTGGTCGGTAGCTAATTGGCTGCTGAACGACAAACACGTGTAAACCTTTGAAATTGTAATGTGTATAATGTACGAAGAAAGTTGTAAAAATGAGACAGGTAATTACAATTAATTGGTTAAAATATTTATTTATTTTTTACTTAGTCCGTGCCTTTCGGCTTTGGACGAGTTTTCGGTTTTACATCTCGTTTACCTATCACGCTTTTTACCTCCTCCCTTATATCCATCTAAACTCTTTTCTTATATATCTAGCTCCCCTCTTATCCACTCTGTTATATTGCACTCCATTATATAATCTATCTCTAATACTATGTCAGCTTTTGAGCTTTTGCCTCCTTCCTGTGCTTCCTTATTGTCGTCCCACCCCGTCTAGTATTGTCCTTCTCTTCTCCAGGTTAAATATAGTATACACAATAGAAAAAGATCAACCTATATGTTTGACGTGTCAAAACAGCGAAAACAATAGAATACACAAAGTGGGTATGAACTGTGTTACACAGAATTGTTATATTCATTTGTTTATTCAGATAAAAGTTTATTTAAATATCTGGTGGAGAAACCAGGACAAATATTGATCGGTGCTGCACGATTCTCTTTTATAACTGGCGTAAATCTTCAAAAATATATTGTTTGAATTTCCATTGTAGGTCCAGGTAAAAAAGTTGCAAAAAACGACCTTTACCTTTTTGTTCGCGATTCCGATCAATTACAATTTTTTCAAAAAAGTTTTTACACGTCGTCTACTAAACTAATTCTTTTAAATTCTCCAAAAAATGAAATGCTTGTTTGGTCCAATCTTGAAAAAGTTATTCTATTTTACAGAACCTCCGAATATTAGTGTAAGTACTGTGTATAAATACATGTTATAAATTAAATTGTTGTTATTTCTTTATCACAACGTTCTGAGCCGAAAAACCTTTATTGCACATTCTTACATGGGATAAAAACAAAAGAACATTTTAACCTATCGATTAAATCTATCGATTGTACCTAGAACAATCTTCTAGGTACTGTTTACTGTAAGTAACGCATTTGCATATGAATCGCGAGCACGAACTCACGTTGTCATTTTCAACACGAACTACGCAAATATGAACGATGTAAAAGCTTTTGCTTATAATATATAAAAATGTTGAAATACTTTAAATATAAAAATATAGCAGAAATCTTTTGATAAGAAGACTTTCTGAAAGCAAGACGGAACAAATGGAAATTATTTAAATTTTGATTTTGCAATATCGAGTAAGAGGCTGACATTAGTTGTAAAACCTTGGCTAAAATCAGTGGATCAGGTGCAACCACAATGGAGAATTGACGTCCGCATAGAGAAGATTAATTTAACGAGCGGCTCGTGCAAAGCCATAAACCGTGCAGAGTTAATTCCTAATTAGCTCGCCGTGCAACGTATACGAACCTTTTGTATGCAGCTTAATGTAGCGATGAGTGCTCGTACACGATACCAATTTGATTAAATATTCATCCGCAAGATACATACGAATTTATAGGATCATATCTGTAGCATAAATTTTTCGTTTCTTTTATTTATATTTACGTGCGAGTAAATTTAACAACAAAAAAATAATATATACTATATCAGTGTAGCAGTTTCTTTCCACACGGTGAGCTCGTACGGTGTGAAAAATGTCCTGTAAAACAAGTCGTGAAACAGTCGATTTGCAATAGAGTACGAAGCTTGTATCAAACCGAGAATAAGCAAGCAATAGAGAAAGCAATAGAAATGCGTTCGGTAACAATATTTTATTCAATAGACACAGGAGAAAAAAAGAAACGTGTTGAGAAAAATGAAAAATATTTTTTTCATCGTCACTCTCTATTATATTACAACGAATACGTTTTCGTATTATTGGAAAGAATTACGTTCGTCGCGTTGATCGATCGCGTATTTTCATATACGTCAAACAGTTTCCTTCAAGTTTTGTGCTTTAAAAAAACCCCACAAGTTTTTAAATACCCTTGCAGATTCCTAGAATATCATCCAATAGTTTTTACCGCTACACGTTACGCAAAGTTTAAACAAAAATATGGGGAAAATGAAAAATTACTTAGAATTAGTGGTTGAGAAGGATCCAGTATGCAGATTGAGCTTTAATCGATAACCTTAATTTAACTGGAAAGACTATAACTTGAAAAATACATATATAGTATTAAAAGTGCATGGTGATAAAAATATTTTTGCGTATATCTCGAAAGCTAAGGCGGAGCAATGGTAACATTTATGGGGAAAAGTTGTTCAGTATCATGTGCGTGACAACATGTTTCGAGGTTACTGAATTCGGCGTACAGTAAGCTTTTACAGATAATGTAGTATCATGGACGAGGGGTCTGGGGGTGTTGTGCGGATTATAAACAAGCGGTTGCTGAGCATGTACGTAGTGAGGCTAAAACAAAAAACAAGGGGTTGTTAGGGGACAATAAACGAATTAACAGCGGTACGAGTTGAGAAGTCAGAGAGTGCGGACTGCGTTGAGGAGAATCGTTAATTAATTTACTTAATTGTGTTAATTATTACACGGTTGCTGCAATTAGTTCATGTTTAATAACCATTGTTTTCTGTTCAATTAACATCTGTTTAATCTACTTATCATTAATAAACTAATTATAGCAGTTACGATACTACAATAATTACCTAACAATTTTTAGAAACGATTCCAACTACGAAATAATTTATTTTATATAATCAATGCCAGAAGAAATTAACATCGACATCGCTATAATACACCAAGAATTTTTACATATTATGATAAGGAGAAGATACCAGTTTTGGTAAAGAACAACGTGTAGTTTACCATAAAGAGTAGAGGATATTACTAATTATAGTAGACGTTGTTAGAAGATGTGGAGAAAAAGACCGCACTGAATTTAAGAAACAAAAAGAACAACCTCTTTCCTGTTAAAATATATTGTACAATTAAACAGTATTGTTTATGAAAGAAGTTGCTTATGTATTTTCAGGTTACAATAAATTTTTATTTTACAATAAGTTACAATAAGTTTTTATTCTCGTAACAGAAGCAATGCGATATTTAAACCATCCTATTTTATATAAAGTAACAAGTGCAGACATAGTGCTATGTTATAGTAAGGAAAAGAAATACAAAAGTAGTGCTTTACGTCTTTCCTTGTGTTTCATGCGATAAGTTTTATAAAACATAAGTTAAAATATCTACTAAACTAATTGTTTTTCAATCATTCGCGGAGAGACGCTATCGCGAGTCGTAAATTCCCGTTACGATTAGACAATCGACGCCACGAACAAATCGATCCCCTGTTTCGGTTAGAATAATAGTGGTTTAATTAGTATAATGCTTGATTAACAGTTCAAAGATAGTATATATTTCCAAGAACTTTGTAGAAAAGATAGTTACGCTGGTGCGTAATGTTACGTTCTATTTAATCGCCGACGAGAAGGTAGCGTCAACTGACGTTTAATACAACTGGCAATAAGCTCCACTATCGGCTAACCTGTTATGTGCGGGAATACTGGCACGAGAGAGGATTAAAGTTGTTCGAAAGTAAAAATATGAAATCTTCCTCGCTTTCAATATTGACAATTGACTGACGGATGTGAAATTCTTCGGTTGACAAAATGGTGATTCTTCGGTCGATGAATGATGATTCTTCGATAGGCAAAACGATAACTAACTCTTCGATAGATAAATTGATAACCGACTCTTCGATAGACGAATGCTAATTAATTTACTCGATAACCGAACGGTAATTATTCTCATACTGACTTCTCCGAGTCGCTACATTTATATTCGTCGGAGATGAAAAACGTCGAGGTCTTTCTTTTGAAAATGTCTGGGAAGATCCCAACGTTTGTTCAACTGCCGACTTTGTTTACAATTTAAATTGTCTTAATACCGTTATAAAGACATAATATAAAAACATAGTTAGATGAGTTTTCGCAAGATATAGCTTTTAGCGGCTTTAACTGCCTTTCGCTTCAAACACTGTAAACACGGTTTCGAATAAATGTTTTAAGTTACCTCGGTTTAAGAGAATTTATCAATTTTACTTACGGATCGCGCGGGTCGTGGGACGTAAGGTATAAGTTAAGTAGTGAATGATCGAAAGGTGAAAACCTGGTGAAGAGACGTTGACTGTTTTAAAGTCAATGAACCAGTGAAATCCGGTAATGATGCTATTGCAAAGGAAAACTCTTGCTCGGTGATGATCGCCCCACCACTGGTCGCTCGCGGGTGGAATCCCGGAAAACATGGGAAAATCCACGTTTCCCCAATTTTTGTCTGTTGGAACAATAACCATGAGGAACCTTTTGACACGAAGATGCTTTATGCCACTTGATGGCCTTGACGGTAAATAAAAAAATCCTCGTTTTATGACAGTTCCTTAGGATTATTCCTTGATTCTATATGCCCAACTGGCCTGCCTTGAACGTAAAGAGCCACCGGAGGTAACACTAATACGGTAATTTTGACATATTTGATTGATATACATTTGATATAAGTACGGTAATAACTTTTCATAGAGAATCTCTAGCTGTATCGACTAATGTATTAAGAAATATAATTCCACTTAAAAAAATAAAGTTATCTTTTCCATGATCTTTACGCGTCCATTTACAATAAAAAATTCATAAACTCTGAAACATTTTTCGCTACAAATAACAATAGTGACGTAAATGAAGATGTCAATATCAGATGAGATATCCTTTATATAGATGCATAGTTTATATTTATCTATTCAAAGTAAGTGTTTCTCTCTTGTAGAAATTTCTAGTTAACTAAAATATACAGTTACAAAGAGTTCGAGTCTTCAAGATTTTTGCGATAATTATAAATATTGTTTAATTTAAATCTTTTGCTCCAATTTCGGTAGAGAGGTCTATGCCGAGCCCAGAGAGATAGATAATTGAAAATAACACAAAAACTTATACATGTAAATTTTAGTCTAAGATACGTGCATTTACCGCTATCGTTTGCAACTTGTTTCTATCTTAATTTTAAATTTTCAATACTTTATTGAATTTATTACTTTTGTGTTTTAATCCGAAGATTTTCCATTGAGTAATCTGACATCGAAGGAATATGGTGGATTTCCACAATTTTCCATTCAAACTTTCTTAATTTTTGTGGCATTTCTCGTAAAATATGTCTCGCAAAACAAACATATTCTTGCATTAAGCAATAAGTGTAAAATATTGTGTCATTTATTTTGACCAATAAGAAAAGTTACTTGTGGAATGACCAATACAAGTCCAGACACACTCCACGTTAAGTATTGGTATGTTATCTGTATTTTGTTTTTCATTAAAGTGGAAAAGAAGAATCGATGTTTATGCATAAATTAGATGTGGACACACATTACCTATCGACAGTCTATGTACATAATCGACAATCTATATAAATTTTCTACAGACAATGTCTATTAGACTGGATTAAGCTTTAAGAAGACGATTACACTTTTCTTGATAATTAAATGTCCAGCTGGACAAATTATAAAGCATAAATTAAAAATAAAAAAAATATTGATTAAAAAAAAACTTTTCTTAGTATTGTTCTGGTGTTACATGGTTAATAAGAACCGAATACTCTTTATGTTGTAATATTAATTTATCAATGATACTAAAATAATAGGATTAACAAATGACTCCTGTTGTAGCAACATATAGTTTTTACTATTTTATCTGTAGCTTTACGAAGATCAGCTGACTTCTAATTTTGTAATATATATTTGTAAAATTTTACTTGTTTTGTTATCAAACTGGAAATTCATTGTACAAGAAAATCCTGTAAATGTAATGGTCTCCCATGTAACGATATTCTTTAAGTAATCCCAACTTTATTGTTCAAATGAAAACGGCAAGCAAAACAAACGAAAGTAAAAATCGGTTATATAAAATACAATCGTTCACGTCCTTCAACTAACAAAAACTTACCCATGCTCTTCGCATGGAATAAAATTAATTTCGTGTAGCACAATTCGTCTTATTTATGGCAGCGGCGATAAAAGAGACAGTACCAAGCTATAATAAAGCTTCCACTGGATAGAATTAAAGAATTGACTAGCATAGAAAATTCTTCAACATATCAATTTGTTTAATTTGATTTAGGTTATAAATTCAAGTTCCTATAAAACAGTACACGTGTTAATAACTGCTCTGCGTGAATATAATTTTGAAATAATAAATAAATAATTTCCCTTCTTTCATTTTGTTTAAAGAGCTGCACTTGCACGCGAATATGACATACACGTGACCTCACAATTATGAATCAGTGAATGCAGGTGTTTTTATAGCGCTTTAAATCAGGATCGGACCTCGTGTGGGTCACACCTTGCGTCGAAGATTCCGATACTTACACGCCACTGGACGACAAAGAGCAGCAGGGTAACGAAAGAAGAAGAGATGCAGAGAAGAAGATAAGAAGAAAAATAGAAAAATAGAAAGAAAGAACCGAGGAGGTTCGAGGAGATTTCGGACACGCACCTTGTGCACTTGTCGGCGAGAGGAACCAGAGGGATGGCCCTGTTGTTCATCAGGGTTCTCTGGAAAGCTGCTAGCAGATGGCCAGCAGATGTCTACCATCTTGCCCTGATTGTAGGTCTACACGAAGTCGTCCGTGAAAGGTGGGTATCTGACGGAGCAGTGGTTTGGTAAAAGCGCTGTCTTCATCCAATGTATCTTCCCATATTCACAGTCTTGTCTTCCTCGCGCCGACCGCACCGATGCTGCAAAGAAATAACGATCGGCATCTTTTTTTATTCCTCGCCATATCTCCCCATTGATGATATCATGATTAACATATTCGAGATCCAGGGTATAGCCAGTTTTTCGTTACAATGACCGAAAAATACAATGACTGTAAAAATAATTTTTTCCTTTTATAACGTTTTTCTTATATAATGTTATATAATCTTCTTATCCTTGAAATACAGAAATATCATTACCTTTTGCGTGTTACGAAATTAATTTTACTCGGATGACATGCATGCTATGTCGTTTGACCATCAAAATTATCACGACTGCACGATGACACATTATTGGATTCAAATCAGTAAATTCGTTTGAATCACAATTTATTTTTATCATATTTAATCTTTTCTTCATCGTTTTTGTCTTTCACTGATCAATGCTGCATATATGCAACATATAACAAGAAAAACGGGAAATGTACATATTTTGCTTTATAAGAATTTCGTATTATGCGGAATTCAGAACGTTTAACGTTAGAATGTTTTTCGATATAAGAATTTTAGAATTTTTTAACATAATAAAAAACAATATGCGTTATATTTTATTTTTAAGCAATATACATAGAATAATTTAAAATGGAAAAGCTGATGAAACTGAAATCTAACCTCTGTTAAAATCGTTTAAAATTAAGGTCCACCAACAATAGTTTTTGGGTATTGATACAATTTCTTTAACCTGGGAGTATATGTGTTTTTTATTTGGAAATCTTGTTTTTAATATTAGTTCATTATTATTAATAATGATATTACTTCATTAAGAAATATTTCACTATTTTTTAAATTACGTTATACGAGAGTAGTAACAATTGTTTAATCGCGTCACACGAAATCCTAGTGCATCTGTTTTTGATAAAACTGATTTCAAATTTTACTATGAAAAATGTGTTGCTATTATTAATAGTTGACAAAGAAAGATTTTACTCGTACCCTACAAAAAATTTTGTTTTGCAAAGTTTAAAGAATTAACATTACTTATATATGCGAGTAAATATTTAATAAAAGATTAGAAGGAATTCTGATGAGAAATAGTAGATAATTTATATGTGATAGTGAAATTTTTATATGCTTGAATGTATTCATAAGTAAGCGAAAAAATTATGATGCCATTACTAAGCGAGTGAAATGCTGTGGGATAAGTTATTAGAAATAATCATAGTTTATAAACTTCGTGAACTGCACTATTAATAATACTTTAAGCAAAGGCAGTAATCAGAAAGTTATTTAAATTAAATTAGAAATTAAAAAATAATAAATTTAAATAATAAAAATCAACAATTATTTAATTTAAACTAATAATTAAACTTCTACATTACAAACACCTGGTTTCAACTAATCATTTAAATAGATTTGTAAGTTTTTAAAACATTTAAATAAAAAGATATTCAACAAATTGCTCATATTAGCACATCACACAACCTTCATACAAAGCTAAAGTTACAAATAAAACAACAAATTATGTTTCTCACGCAGATGGTCATACTAGACCCCAATAACGAAACGACAATTTTAGAGGCATCAAATTCCACATCAAATATTTGAAAATCTATACCGCAGTGCGAGTCATCGGATAACCTTAAGATCGTTCGTTCGAGAAATTTGTATTAGTCAGAAACCTCACGCTTGGTGGTCAAGCAACCAGTCTTCGTTCGTTCCTCTCAGAATACCAAAGAAGGATTTTGGATTCTTTGTCCGTCATTCGAGATACATCTGCTCATAGATCCCGGCAGCAAAATCCACAGCATCTTCCACCTCCCATACAAAACATTATATAATATAACGTCATAACGTATATCATTATATAGCATTACGTTATAGCGTATAACACTATATAGTGATACAGTCTAACGAATAACGTTAAATAGTACAACGCCATAACGTATAAAGTTATATAGCATTATAGCATAAGTTATAGCGTTGTATGATATTATGCTATAACGTATAACATGATATAGTATTATACATATACATGATACGTATAACGTTAAATAGTATAACGTTATAACGAATAACGTTATATAGTATTTCACGGTAACGTATAACGTTATATTGTAGCATACTATAACGTGAACGTTCTATAGTATTACGGTATAACGTATAACGTTAACGTTTTATAGTATTATAGCACAACGAATCACGTTATATAGTATAACGTCAGAACGTATAACGTCATATAGTATTATGGAATAACGTACAACGTTATATAGTATTACACTATAACGTATAACGTTATATAATGTGACACTATAACGTATAACGTTATATAGTATTACGCTGTAACGAATAACGTTATATTGCATTATGGAAGAACGTAGATCGTTACATAGCATTATGCCATAACGTATAACGTTATGTAGTATTAGGCTATAAATTATAAGTAAATTATTTTGGCGAGGTACTGGAACTTGGATTATAAGAGTCTATAGTATTTTTTATTCTAGTTGAATCTAATGTCTGCGGATCTGATCCGTTGTGTCAAGTAATTGGGTAACTATAATGTGTTGTGGTGGTTGTTAACTCTTATATTATATCTGCTTCCGAACTTGGATATTTCTTCTTTGACTGTGGGTATCTTAAGGTCGCGATGTATTGTTTCTTTGGTAACGTGCTCCCAGATGTTCTCACTCTCTCTGTATATTTTTTAATCCTTTAGTACAAAAGAAGATGCAGTAAAATATGCATTTTATCGATTACGTAATATAATTTCAAGCTCAATATCGAGATGGCTTTTTTCCCAAAAGATCGTTAATCTTGAACTATTAAATATTAAGAAGTGAAAGTGGCGTCATTTTACAGTTTATTATCTTTATTTAAAAGGGCATCTATCTTCGGACGAATTGGTCCTAGAGAAACGTCTTTTTTTTTCATTTTTGGAATGATTGCAGAAATCTATAGAAAAAAAGTTCCACTATGGGATGTAAAATGCGAAAGAAAAACGATTATTGTTGTATTTTAGTCAAGCATTTGAAGGAAAAAATCTTTTTTACATTTGCATATCAAGATGTAGGTCTCGTAGATAGCGTACAAGTTCGGAGGATAAACTGAATTAAGCTCATGTATTTCTATTGCAAATAAAAATTTCCTGTTTTGTAAGTTGACAAATTAATCGTACAAAAAATAAGAAACGGATCAATTGGAAATTTGGTATCTTATTTTAATATGATTAGTGCTTACGTATCATGGAACCCAAATGTTGCGTGATAACTTTAACTAAAGTTTTCGTAAAACACTGTTTAAGAAAAATGACCTTCTTTGCAATCTAAAAGTGACGCTTATCGCGACGTAACAGGTTTCATTTCGCGGATAATTTTATTAGCTACAACTTTCTACTGAAAGTCTTTTTCGTACGACAAACAGTTTTGTAGATATAAAGCGAAATGTATAACACGTCGTATTTTTTCCATTTAAGCGATATTTTGTTTGCGGAGCACTAGAATTTTCCAATCATATCATGCAAACAAATTTTTACTCTCAGTTTGTTTAAAAAAAAATGTTAATTCGAGTGGACTGTAAAAGATTCATGAACCGTAACTGAGTTAGGAAGGAATTTCGTTTCTCGTGAGACTACTCTTGCTCGACCGCCCGCGGAGAAACGCGATCGCGAAGAAGCGCGCCAACGAGAGTCGTAAATTCCTGTTATGATTTGATAATCGACGTCACGAGTCGGTCCACCCCCTATTTCAGTTAGTATAATATAATATTATGTATAAATAACAAGTTAAACTGATAACTGATCAATGAACGGAAAACCAGTGAAGATATTGCCTGGACAACGGATGAAGTTCGATGACGATGCCGTCACGGAGGAAAACTATTGATAGGTGTTGGTTACCCTACCAACGAAGGTCGCTTCCTGTTGGCAATGATCCTGGAACATGGGAAAAAGCCTGCTTTTCCTATCCTTTACCCGACTGGACAATAACCATAAGGAACGTCTCGACTTGAAAGATATTTTGTAGTAATCAGGGGCCTTGACACTAAAGTAAAAATATTTTGCTTTATAATCGTTCTTTAGGATTATTGCGACTAACTATATTTGCACAGCTAGTGGACAGTCTTGACCGAAGGATGGATTCTATTCTGGTTTATATAGAGAGTCATCGGACGTAACAATTTCTATCTTTAATTAGCTACCAATAGTTAATAAATATTTATTTATTATACGTACATATCATACAATATAATTATTATATATTAGTCAAACAGTTAGATTCTAAGGATGCAGGTTCTAGATTTTAAGCTCTTCGGTATGGCTGAATTTTGCACGGAGCTGTTTCTTTGTACGCCAGAGTTTGACGTGATTTACACGTAAATGATACAGCACTGCAATGTGTGATGTATAACGCTGTTCCCTAACGCAAGCACATTGGAACGAAGTGTTTGATAACTAAGTTATAATTTTTCTTAAAGATAAGATGCATATACTTTAACCTCAATAATTTACTTTAATAATTGATAATACAATTGAGTGTGATATATTTTAAAGCACGGTACGACACGTACACCCACGTCATAATTTCACACTCATAGCGCGATAGTATCTTCCAAATTGCTCCTCGTTTTCTATTTTGAAGCGATATTTTGAGAATTCTAAAAAATTAGAAGGATAAAAAAGAGCATCTAAGTAATGGCATATTTATTTTAACGAAAAGCGACAATTGATACCTGACACTGGCGTATCAAAAACAAGGACTATATATTTCGTCTGTATATTGTTAACACTGTTATAAAACGTAGTGAGGGCAAAAAAGGTGTGAAGCAAGACAAATTAAAAAGATTGTTTAGTTCAAACGGTGAGCGAATGAGTCGGTAGAGTCAGCCACTATAGTGGCGCATCGTACCTAAGAGGTTAAATTAAAAGTTTATGATTTGTAAACTTAATGTTTTATATTAAGCAATTTTTATATCAACTTAATGTTTTATATGAAGCAATGGTTGAAAAATAAATATACAGTAGATCTTCGATTGTCGGAACTTCTATTATTCAAATTCTCTATTTTCTCTATTATACAAACATTCCATTGTCCAAACACGTTTCGCATCTAAAAAGTTTAATCTTCCACAAAAATTTGTATCGATGATCAACCGTACAACTGGCAAAAAGATGATACAACTTTGGAAGCGATTAAATTTAAAGGATTGCTGTTATACAGTGGTATACGCTTGGACTGGCGTTAAGTATGTGATACTAAAAAAGACATGAAAAAACTAGTGCACTTCATGGAAAAAGATGAAATTATGACAGATCTAAAAGAAACTCCTTCTACGCTGAATACAACAGCAGGATTCGGTGATTGCGATAACGTCGACGTGATAAAATGGATTTAACGTGATGGAACTTCTTCAATTGACCATGATACTAGTGGTATGTGTGCTACGAATAATGAATCGCGATACGAATATAATAGCGATGACGATGTTGCTCAACATTTGAAGCATTTAAGCATTTAAGCCTATTAAAGCGACTAAAGCTATTAGAAATAGAATTAAGATGGTACGAGGCACCAAAGGAACGTTACTTTACCGAATTAAATCCACCAAAACAGTTGTTTCATTTAGTAGATACAAATATTTTCAGCTCACAAATCTATCATCCAATTATATTTAATTGCATTATTTGTATTGCTATTATTAATATTTGTTTTCTTTTTTCAAATATCTACAGTAAGATGTACGTTAGGCAAGTAATCGTCCGTCCTATTATTATCCGTGAATTATTTTACTCCAACAACCTCGTTCCCTAATTAGTTCGGATAACTGAGAATCCACTGTATATTCCTTTCGCGCGAACAGCGCCTATAGGCGCTCAGCCGCAGTATCTTTCTCTGAGCATCGTGCGCCATCCACGCGACCGATCTCCGACTGTCACGGCGGTTGTCAAAACCACGCAGCCTAACTTGAGTATACTATGTGCATAGTTGACTTATTTTTTATGACACGAAAAAATATCAGAGAAGAATATCTGGCTCGAAGGGGAAAACGTGATAATAGGCAAGAGATTTCCTCGAGGCCATCTCTTTCGAGATTTCAAGTTTATAAAAGTTATTTTAATCGAGGCTACATACTTTTGCCACTGCCATGTGACAGCTAAGATCAAGACGAATTCAAGGACCTGTAATATTGTCATTTCCACATGACCTTGAATGTAAGATATACATAAAAGCTAGGTAATGGACGCAGCTAGCGAAATAACCGCGATTAAAGGATTGTTGAAGGAAAATTTATTTTAACATTATTAGTGGAAATAGTGTAACACGAAGATCTGAAAAAATGAACTAATTGAGACCTGGGATCTTCTTTATGTTTTCAGAAATTTACTACCGTTTGAAGCTCGATTAATATCAGTAAACACGTTTCCTCGCAGGTTCTACGCCAACATTACTCATTGAGTAAAATTGTAAACATCCTTACATTAATTTCTATAACTAAACTCTGATTATAGTAAACGAAAGTAGAATGTTCAGATTGGTTGGGACGCTCTGTATATTTTAATTTTTTTATCATACATTAGAATACAAACTATACTATAAAATCGACACTAATCCTACTTCTCAGTAATATTTTTAGTCGAAGAAACAATTCGCAAGAATGGTAAGTGGAAGAGTACGCGAACAAGAGGGTTCAGTGGGTTACGGGGTTGAAAACTCACGTACGCTATAAGTGTACAAAGATACATAACAGCTCTCTAGCTATCGTACGTACATAAAACACATATATGTATTTACTTTGGTAGGTACACATGGCATGAAAAGCTATACGAGTTATACGGCTTTGGAGTTGCTAGGCGACCGAACTCCACGCTTTTCCCATACTAGAATTCAGTATCGTAATCAAGAATTTTTTCTCCCTATCAGAAAGTTCAAGCTTCAAAAAAATTATTTCCGACACGAACTGCGTGAATATCCTTTTACATAACGTATTTCGTCACTTCTTACCTAAGTATTACTTTTTATTACACATGTATATTTAACATGTATATTTATTTATATATATATATATATATATATATTTGCAGCACAGACTATGCAATAAATCTTTTAACAAAAATATTGTTTTTCTTAGTTAAATGTAATCTTGATAAAAAGAAGATTCGAGGTAACAATAAAAATCTGAATAATAATTTACCGCACTTTTCTTATTGAAAATATGTTTATTATATGGAGTTTTGAATGTACATATTATATTTGGATACATGTTCTGTTTGCACTTATACTCTCTAACAAAAAGTTACGACTGAAATTTAATATTTTCGATAATTTGTACATCAGCATATTGGTTAGACTTTTTTTCATTTAGCAATATCATATAACGGTACAAAAATTTGTTACCTTCATCATTCAGTTAATAACTTTAATATTATGATTTGTTTTATGATTGACATTCTTCTTGTTAGATAGTAAATATAATTTTTTGGGTGTATCGATATTCTAGCAAACCAACGACATAAATTGGTAATGAGAGCGGAGAATTATTAGCAAAATTTCTTGATAAAAAAAAAAGTAAATTCTCATTTACCTCTGTTGAAGTTATTAGATGTATGTAAACACAAAGGAACTGAATAAATTATAAAGAAAATATATTTTAAATACTAAAGTGCAAATACAAGTCGCAATATAAGTACCATATGGCTGATTGAAAAGCCTGAAACCATCATCACCTGTCTACAATTTATGGTTTGCCTTCGACTCAGTCTTTTGTCTATACGAAATCGATGACTTCAGTGCTTGAGAAAACTAAAAAACCTGATGTAGAGTTTTCATAGAAGTGGTGACCACTTCAACAACCTCGATGGCAAATTAAAGAAAATCAGTTAATTGATGTTGGTACAATGGTTAAAGCATTTTGTTATACATTTTTTAAAATATTAAACTTTACAAATGTTCTGTCATAAAAACATTACGGCGTTAAAATATTCGGATTCTTGGTGATATTCTATATTCGTATACACAGATACCAGAAAACAGTATAAACTACCATTCTATATAATAAAAGTATTTAATCGAGTAGCCAAACAACAACTCAGCAACTAGATTACCATATTAACGCAATTAATTAACAATTATATCACGATGATCTTTTGAACCTTTGTAGACGTGACAAAAATATTAAATTGCATTCAAGTTCGTCAGAATGTAGCAAAAATGTTATATATGTATATTACAGCTGTTTCAAACTTTGTAACATACACACGTGCACGTAGTTCTTAAAATTACAGTTAATAAAATGCAATGCAGTTAATTACGTACGAATTTTGAAATATACGAAAATATGCAAACGATAATGGAGTTAACCAAATTGTTTACATTTGAGTAATAAACGAATAATAAAGGCGCAGAATTCTACCAGTTCTTTCCTTTCTTCCTATTTCTACTTCCTCCTTAGCATCATCCGGTGTACTATTATTCTCGCTACGGCCCTGCGAGCATCCTTAAACAGCTCATTTCAACCCTCTGCGAATCTCTTTCTTTCCCTTTCTCTCCCTCTCTCTCGCTCTCGCTTTCTCTGTCTACCTGCCTATTACTCTTCGTCGATCTCTTCTTCTCTCGCCGGTTCAACCAATCCACGTTGCTGCACTGCACACACAAACTCTGCACCGGATCAATGCACCTCGCGAACCCACTTCCGTTTCATAGACGAATATATATATATATATATATATATATATATATATATATATATATATATATATAGGCACGCGTATGCACGAACGGTGATGCATATATGTGCACAAAGTGCTTATGTGGGCCGCGCCATCATTCAAGCATGGAATAATGATTAATCTGGGATTAACGACATTGATTTGCATCTCCTATTTCAAAGCGATTGAATATGCGGCACCTATCGACTTTTCAAAGAAAGAATGTGAATTGTTCTTTATTTTCTTACGGTCACAAAATGATTTTCTTATATTTCTGAATACTTTTAATCTATTAATAAATTATTCGTTTGATTTTTTATTTCTATACTTAGATTTTGACATATGCGCGTATAAGATTGCACGCGCAACACAGATCTGGAAACAGAAAATGGTACAATTATTGGAATAATCTTAAATTCTGTACTTTTGAATTGTATTAATACGATGCCTTAAAATTAGTAGTTTAAAAGTTATTATATCTTGAAATTTAAATTATCTCGATCTGTCAGCAAGTATTCAAACGATGACTGTTGAAATAGTTTTTAATTCTATTCTTTATATTACTTAACACATGAGACTTTGACATTGTTGAATACATTGATACTTATCCGACATATTGTACATACTATAAAATTAGTATGATACTTAATATGCAAACTTTATGTAAGTATATCCTTGCTCTATTATTAATGTTTAATAAATTCAGCAACATATCTTGCTAAAGTCATTTAAAAAGTCACTAAAATATCATATTGGATGTTCGTTGAGATGTTAATAAAAAGAGTTCCTTGTTATAGGAAATTTTTTTTTTCAGGAATTTATATGATCTTCGCAACTTCACTTTTATGGACCGTTAAAATACTTTTCTGCAGTACGCGTCTATGTGAGAAATTACAAGCTTCTGAACGATATTTGTGGAAAGCGAAACGAGGTCTTCTGGAAGTCGTGCAAGATTTTTTTTTTAATTAACTATTCGTTAAATTCTTTTGACTTTTTAATATTAGCAATATATAGTGCGACTACCCCCAGTGGTATAATGATTCGATAATACGATCATTTGATAATACGTAATTAGTTAATCGTCGTGCAAGATAAACATTGTATAAAAAGTAACAACTTGCATATATTCGTACAAATATGTAACAAATATAATATCATCTTGAACAACATTATAACTCAACAAGTTCCTATCATAAAGCATCATAAAGCTATATTTTTCATTTTTATAATGTTTTATATTTTATTATATAGTATGTTTATAATGCATTGTCTTTTGCAATGTTAAACATTTTATAATTTTGTGACCTCTGTAATAATATATTATCAATTTATTTATCGAACATTTTTGGAATGTTACTTGTGCTACCAACATAATACAAATTATTCAATCAAAAACTCAATGTTATAACAAAATAAACACGAACTAAGTTAAACGCGAATTTTATATTTACTATATCAATATTTTCATTTATAACACAAGTAATGCGAAAGTAGTGAAGAAATATTATGTTAACCATTCCGTATTATATAAATTAGTGATAATTCTTTTAAAACAAGATAAAATTATTTATCAGTTGTTAAATTTACAAGACTGTGAAATTGACGAGCATTATTACAACTTAGCTTACTGAAGGGACCAATCTTTGATTTCTCATAGCCTGACAGTTAGCGACACAAATCTTAGGCCAACTTTAATATTATTTATTTTAACATTGTTCCAAATTTGGATTAATTGAAGCCAAAATGAGATGAAAATCGGGAATAAAAACATGTGTCACGTTATATTAATACATCCTAGACAACACATGTTAGACCTAAGAGGTTTATGCTGTAAAGTTTTACGTTACAAAATGTATATCCTTTTGAACTATACCTTCCACTAAAATGCCTTGAGCGGTTTCATATTAATGGAAAAACTATATCTTTGAATCGTGACAATCATATTCTATATTTTCCAAACTTTGAAAACTGATCTCGTCTACTTCTCCACGAAAACTGATAAAATAATCACTGAAATGAAAAGAAAGAGATAAGAACCTATCAGACCTGACGTATGCGCTGACGTGATTTTCGTTTGCATATGCGCTATACGATTAATCTAAAATTTGCTCCATTTTTTTTTCTTTTTTGAAATTTAATGAATGTCCAGCTGAACAAATTGCAAAGTACAAATTAAATAATAAAAAAAAATTTTTAACAATCGGAGTTGCAGGAATATGTTATATATACATACCACCTAGATCCTAACATAATCCGTTGAAGCATACATAATGCGATCTGATATATTATAAAAAAGAAGTGATATGGAAATGCAATGGAATACATACATTCAAATCCACGATAAAGATAATATTTACTGTTTCATCTGAAAAACGTGATCTTTCAAGCGCGTTTAAACTTGTATCATAATTTCAAGTATTTGTGTCACATATCTATAATTTCGTTAGATATTACTAGTTTCCAGTTACTGAACCAGAACGTGGCTTTTGTGATGCATAGATAGTTTATAATTGTCATAGTAAGTTTCATAAAGTTTTTTAATCATTTATACATATCAATAGGTATTTAAAGCTTTGTTTTAAAAATGATCGATCCCCTATTTCGTTTAGGACAATAGAGGTGGTTGAATTGATTATAACGCTGAGTAAACAGGTGATTGACCTAGAGGTGAAAACCCGGTCAAGAGATGTTAACTGTTCTAAGGATGGAAAATCAGTGAAGTTTGGTGACGATGCTGTGGCGAAGGAAAGCTATTGATAGGTGTGTCTAGCGCACGGGACCATCGAATTTGTCTTTTTTTTTTTATTTGGTAGTCTATTTACAATCAATTTTCATAGAGAATTATAAGTAAAATATTGTGGCCTGGTACTGTAACTTGGATTATAAGAGTTTATAGCATGTTTGATTCTAGTTGAATCTAATGCTTCGATCTAAAGGATATTGTCTTTTTAGTCTGCGGATCTGATCGGTCGTGTCAAGTAATTGGGTAACTAGTGGATTTTGGTGGTTGTTAACTTTTATATTATGTCTGTTTCTGAACTTGAATATTTCTGCTTCGACTGTGAGTATCTTAAAGTCGCGATGTATTGTAACATACCAAGATGCATCTATTAAAGATCTTAGAGTTTTCAATTGGAATCGTTGAAGAATTTCTATGTTAAAATTACTCGCTGTTCCCCATAGTTGGACCCCATAGGTCCAAACAGGTTTTAATATGGTTTTTTGTGTAGCATTATTTTACTTTGCATGTTTAAATTGGAGCGTCCGCTAATGATCCAGTAGAATTTTTTTAATTTTGTTTTCAATTCTTTGGATTTATGTACGATGTGCCGTTTCCATGTCATTCTTCTGTCTAGTATCATTCCCAGATATCTGACTGTATCTTTGATTGGAAGTAGAATATTATTTATGGTCACCTGTGGGCAGGATCGTTTTCGCAGCGTGAAATTTATATGATTGGATTTATTTTCATTTATTTTGATTATTTTATTTTCATTTATTTGTGGAACCACTTTTCCATAAAGTCGAGACTTCGCTGGAGAGTTGAGGAGGCAATTATCGGGTCTGAATGGGATGCTAATAAAACTGTGTTATCAGCAAATGTCGCTGTGGTTATCTCTGTTAAGGTTGGTGAATCGGCAGTGTAGACGGTGAACGGCAGAGGTCCCTGCTTTGGGTTATGCCAGCTTGTATTGGGAATGTTGCGGTTATAGTGTCTAAGCATTTAATCATGAACAGCCTATTGGTTAGATATGATTTTAAGATAGAGTAGTAGGTGTGTGGTAGGATTTTCTTTAGTTTGAACAAAAGTTCTTCGTGCCACACTTTGTCGAACGTTTACTAACGGGAGACACGGTACATGAGAAAAACCAACTTTCCCGTATCTTCCCGAAGTAGATAATAAATTTAAGGAACACTTGTTTAGTCTGAAGGACTTTAACTATGAAAATATCAAGATTTATGGTGAGTCCTCAAGACTATAGAGAGTACGAAATAAAAGTGTGTATATATCTGGCTGTCATCTTGTCCGCGGTGTGAGGCCTGGTAAAGAGTTGCTGGAGGTAACAGGTGCCCCAGGTTTTGCCCAAAAACGGTGTCAGCATATTCTGTGAATAAAAGTAGGAAAAAATGTCATTCAAACATAACGGATTCATAAGTGTTTTTATCAAAAAGTTATAGCAAAAATGCGAAAGTATAATGGACTAATTTGTTATAATAGTTTATTTGTAAAATAAAGCATAAATATAAGTTTGCCATATGTATTTACCTCAGATTCGTTTGAAAGCGTAGTCGGTTTTTAGAAATATAACATTGACACCAGTAAAAAATTAAGTTCATTACATTATAAATTTCTTGTGAAGCGTAATGCGACTTTTTTCTTGCGAGAAAATTTCCGTTGGTGTGACGTCTAGTCGTTCATTGCTGAGATTTATTCTCGTTTAACTATTGTATCAAACAAAGAAGCAATTTGCGGCGTCGTATCTTTGCTATAATTTTTTTAATGAAACACTTATAAATCTATCTTCAGATTGCGCCGTTGTTTTCTCGTCTTTATTGATAAGATATGTTGGTACTCCTTCGCAGAGGAAACCTAGGACACCCTGTATAGGGGAAATATGAAACCGGCACTGTTCTAATAACGAAGAAAAATTCTTTTCATTTCTTTCATATCTAGTGGTCTCTCTGGACAATTCCGAACAATGGACCTTTTTATTTTTACCAATATTAATAAATATCAATAAATAATTAATTATATTAATTTATTAAATATATTTATTATATTAATAAATAATTGCCATAGCGAGATACGAATCTGCCGTTAATTGTGTGAATTGTGAATCCATAACGAATGCATTGAATATAAGAACGAATACTACATGTATTTTCTTTAAGTATAAATACAATGTGTCGTACAAAGCTTATCTCGAATCGCTCGAATATTTCAAAAAGCATGAATGATGCGAAAACATGTCTCAGATAAAAATTGCACGATATCGAGAGAGATATACTATATTCTGTATATTTGACTTTGCGGTGGCCTTGAAGACTCCTACGAAGGACGTGTTAAAATTTTTAAATCGATAACTCTCTTTCTGATTACATATTCCTGTAGCTGACATTCAGATGTCACAAGCTTACGTCTTTTGCACTATTCGTTATTGAGATATGAATTTTACAACTCGATATGTCGCCGGCATTAACGTTACTCGATGTACACCGTAGGAACATTTACAGATATTATTCATAACGCTACTGCTGGTGAGGCATTCCCAAAACACAAAGTCGCAGTTTTCTGATGTTTTCAAAAACATTACTTATGTTAAACGCTAGTTATGTTAGCACTACTTACTACTCTGTCGAATTTGAAAGATTATATCACGATACTGTATGATGTGAAAAATACAAGTTTGTAGTTGTTGAGGTTAAAGGTGGATGTGATTTAATAGAAATGCGTGGGTAAAGTGTAAGGTAGAAAATATATTTAAAATATATTGAAATGTAAATAAAGGTTGTGATACTATTGAGCTGGTCCAGATCCGTACGCTGGCAATGTTGCCTTATGACTGAAAAACCCTGAAGCTATGTTGCCTGTCTACAATGTATGGTTTGTCCTCGACCCAATCTTTGGTATATATGCTATCGATGGCTTCACTGCTTGACAAAACTAAAAGACCGGATGTAGAGTTTTCTTAGAATTGGTGACGACTTCAACAGTAGTGTTTCGAAAACGTCCGACTATCAGTTATACGATTACATAATGAAAGATGGAAGTCTGCATTTAAAAGTTGTACTGTCAAGGTCAAACACAGAACGGTATCATATGTCCTTCTCCATGAAATGCAATTTTTGTCTGAAACACTTTTTCGTATTATTCATGTCATTCGAGACATTTGAACTGTTCGAGATATACCGGCCACACTGTATATTTGCATACACATATATGTACATGGGTATAGTATTATTTTATACATGCATAATAATAATACAAGGACAGTATCCGAAACCTAAACGGTCAAACTGTGAGCAATTAATCTACAGGCAAAAAGAAAAAACACACGTTATATAAGGTTTGTCAATAAAGACTTTGTTACGGAATTACAAACATATCTTGTATGCATAAAACAGATAACGATGCGTTTATCACCACAGCATACAGAAGTTGGCTGTATCATTGTGCCATCGTAGTTACATGTTTTTTATCATGTTTTAAAATCTTGTCCCTGTGGTCGCAGGCGTTTATTGACAAACTTTCGCCTGTAGATTAAGTCCTCGTAAATTGGCCGTTTAAATGTTAGTTTGGGACACTTTGTATGTACAAACTGTTGCAAAATGTGATTTCACCCTTTAGTTGAGAATATATACACGTTGAACGTTTGCGTTATTCATTGTCGATTTAGGCATCGTGTTATATATTATGAAAAATATATAAAATATATACGAAAAGCTTGCTGATTCCTCCGGTAATGCCATTGAAAGACTGAAATTCGTTCTGAGTTGACCATCATCTTAGTTTATTATATGCAATTTAGTTTGCTAAACCTATGACTAAATACGCATTATCGTTCAGAAAAATGGACGTACAGTCATTTTAAAATATCTGTCCGGAACTGTGAACAGATTCGGGCCGCTATTTGTTAATACGCCGCGTCACAGGATCATAAAATGGCAATGGCACGATCCTATGTCCCAAATGTTCTGCAGGGCCATGGCTATAGAAGCAGCAATCAGATAACGTGTCAATCCAAGAGGACAGTGGCAAGCGCTTCTGACCTGCATTTGGGGACAGCGCCTCCATAAGACCCAGGATTTTATGGTATAAATCTATCCAGAATTTGCACTCCATTCATTTGGTTGCAAAATTCTGAACCGTTAACACTCTGTCATAGTAGTCTGAACCGTTACTCTCTTGGATTGGTATAATAAATTTTAAATTTTATTATCATATCTAAAGTCCAAATTTTTACCTTATTTGTGAAACGCTCGAACTACGGAGCGAGGAGACCACCGGTGATCTGTTTCGTGATTTCTTGCGCCTCCTACGTGACATCCGCAAAGGGTTCATAAATATAAACTTATCTAATCATCAGAGCCAGAGTTTATTAATTGTCAAAAAATGTAAAAATTTTGCCATTCTAAGTAGCTTAGTTTTTAATATAAAAGAGTAAAAATCATATTAACACTTAGTCTACCGAATAGGAAGACCTCCTCTCTGTAAAATACATCGCTGCGTGACCGAACGAGGAGATCTTCCTTTTTTACTTCTGCAATGCGTTTTCTTTCTTTTTTTTTTTTTTTTGTTATTATCAGTTATCGTTTACCTGAAATTGTTACCAATTAATTGCGTCACTTTTTCTGCTTTTATAAAGTACAGTATATAATAAAATACACCAATCTAGTGATGCTAAAATTAATTCAACAGTTCTACTATCAGTTATGACTAAACAAAGTTATAATCGAACGATACCTCATTGTAAAAATATATTAAAATGCATTATGAATTTTTAATTTCACGTTCAAGTCGTGTTATTTATCTTTAGTCGTCTTTAACGTTTGTAATTTTACCTATATATTTTTATACTTTTAATATGTACTTCTAGTTTGTATAGACAATATACGAAATCATTTAATAAAATCATTACCGCAAAATATAATTGATCACTTAAATAATTTTTAGACTTCTTTGTGTTTTAAGTGGTAAATATTAATCCTCGATACTTGGAAAAATGCGCGGTGGACAGCTTGGCTTGTCCGAATGTTTGAGAAATGTGACTTAGTACTCAGCCTCTGAAATCCAGATACATATGTGCAATATTTAACCCCTCAGATACGGTTAAATTTCGCGCGGGGCCGTTTCTCTGTACGGCAGAGTTTAGCGCGAATTACACGTAAACGATATAACACTGCATTCCTGTTCGCTACGCAAACACATTGGAATGAAGTTTTTGATAATTAAATTATAATTTTTCTTAAAGATATGATGCATATAATTTAACTTTAATAATTTACTTTAATAATTAATAACACAATTGAGTGTGATATATATCAAAACACAGTACGACACATAGATCCATGTCACAATTTTCACACTCATAGCATAATAGTGTTTTTCAAATTGCTCTTCATTTTATATTTTGAAGCGACATTTTAAGATTAAAGATTCTAAAAAATTATATAAGGCTACGGATCGGCGTGTTAAAAAGAACATCTAATAATAATACATTTATATTAACGAAAAGCAACAATTAGTACCAGACACTGGCGTATCAAAAACAAAGCCTATATATTCTGTCCATATATTGTAAGAAAAGATGACAAATGACAAAGATCAAATGGTGAGCGAATGAGCAATAGAGTGAGCCATTATAATGACATCCGCGGAAGCCACTATAGTGGTGCATCGTATCTAAGAGATTAAGTATCAAGTATTCGAGTTACAAATATTAAGATTATTATTGAAAGATGCATGCAAAACCCATACAAAGTCGCATAACAATGCAATGTAAAACCACGTAGCGTGCTTATTTCCAAGAGATTAAAAAACCTGATGGCCATAAAATTGAACTGTTTGTCAAGGTTACGGAATAAGTATTACAATGAAGTGTTTTGATTTTATTTTCAGAAATGTACTATGATATTGTGATAATCGATAGATAAGTCAAATGAAGAAATATATAGCATATTTGGTAAATCGTTGCTGATTATTTTCGCCTCTGTATTTAGTAATTAATAAACAATTTACGATAATACATACTGCAACACAATCGTACAACGTGAAACTGTTGTTATTTCTATATTCAGAGGTAGGATCACAATAGCTATTATTTTATTCTTTGGATAAATCTATCACACTTCATTGCACATTCTTACATGGATTAGAGATAAAAACAAAAGAACATCTTAAACCTATCGATTAAATCTATCGACTGTATCTAGAACAATCTTCTAATTACTGTTTTTTTCTTTTTTTTTTTTTTTTTTTTTTTTTTTTTTTTTTTTTTTTTTTTTTTTTTTTTTTTTTTTTTTTTTTTAACTGGCGCATCTGCACATGGATGGCGAGCACGAACTCACGTTGTCATTTTCAACAGAAACCCATATAAAAATTATATATTAAACTCTACTTATAAACTACTGTTTCAATGTCTACAATAATAGATATGTGAAAAGCAAAAATAAATGGAAAAGAAAAGAAACATATGAATTTAAGACAACCAGTAATGAAAATTTGTAAAGACTCGTCCGTTGTATGCATAGTATGTGCTTGAGTTCAATGTAAACATTTCACTACCGTAAACTATCTCTATAATATTCTGTTGTTTACTTTGACCATTAAACACGAATCCTTTGGATCTTTATTTATGAGATCTTTGATTTAATTCTATCTTCTGTTGGTAGAAATAATAATGGTAAATTTAGTAAATACATTGAAAGTTCTATATTATCAATATCAGAGTTCATAAATGAATTCACTAATTAAATGTTCTTTCGCCTTATTTTGAATTCTTAGATAAAAATAATAAGTAAATGGCAATTAAATTATGTTAATTAGCTTTCGAAAATACTCCTGAAATCAAGGAGAAATTTCACGCAATTATCTCTTCTATATTTAATATGAAAAGTATATAAATAATTTTATTTTTCGGAGCCATCGCTTCAAATAAATATTTCAAATATTCAAATATCTTATGTATAAACGATAAGTATTTCTAAAAACGTATACTAATTAACGAAACGATCCGTGAAAGTAAATTTCAAAATTCTTTAAATTATTAAACTGCGGATGTTTCAAAAATATACACAACACACGTGTATAGTGCTGGAAAATATATAAAATATTCAATCTATAGTATCCATTATAATATACATATTAAGTAAGAGAAAAAGCTTATACCTAGGTTTTATTCCTTCAATCGTGTTTATCAAAATATCAATCTGGATAAATATCCGAGTATTATCATGTTCACCGTTTCCAATTCCAACCTTATTAATAATTTCCGACTCGTAAGAAACTGAAAAGTTGCTGGTATTGTAACAAAGAGTGGTTGATTTCAGTTGTTGTCATTAAAAATATCATATCGAAGATAACCTTCGGAAATAACAATTCGATCCGGGAGTAGCGAGTTATAAATGTCGTGCGCATCCCTACACCCTTTTCCCCAAGTTTGTCCTTTTCGTCCTCTGCATCGTATCTCGTAGAGTCCCAAGATAGGAGGAGAGAATCCGGAATAGCTGCCGGGAAAACGACCGTGCTGGCTTGACGTGTGCTAGGTTATGACCTGAATAGCAGATTACCCGTTTACGAGGCTACATTCTACCTTCCTCCGTTTTATTGAATTCAGGGAATACTCTGTGCGCATCGCGGCTTTCACGCTACAGAACACGAACCCATCTAATGCAAAGTTGCGTGCGATATGTTGTCAGCTTGAATTTAACAAAAACAACATTTACAGTGGATGGAACTAATATAGCGTTGTTGTAAACTACGGCTTTAAGAAGCAACACTCATTGATATTTATTCACTATGACTTTATTCGTAGAGACGAACTGCTACTTTTGAATCGCTCGTGATTCGATCGCGTTCGTTGCCATTTACCGTAATTTTTTGTACTGATATGTACCACTTCTGGTATTGTCGAAACATTAATCTCTGTTTGTTGCGCATATGACGCAATATTGAAAATAGGGTATTTCTTACTGCAACTTACAATCCTTTACGTTATCTAATGTGGATATTTTTATTGCCTAACTATTTGTATTTTGATAATTTTGTACTTTCGGTTGTCACAGAATCATTATTTCCTATTTTTCCTTGCTCCATTTGAATATAAATTCCATTTAAAAATCAATAGCTACCTCAGTTATACCGTAGTCATTCTTGTCTTACGTTACCATTAACTTCAACTTCAACTACATTATTTATCCTCAACGTCTTCTCTAAGATCTAGGAATGAAATTATAATCAATTTTATACTTACTACATTGTTCTCGGAATTTTAATTGCTCGTTTTAGAATTTTAGGAGCCACTACCTTGTCGTTTCTATTTTAGAAATCACCAGCCACAATTACGTTTCCGAGCGAAATTATTGGTTACTCTGTACCGTCGAATTATCTTCCATCATCACTATCGGCTGTCGCGTACGTGCAATTTCGAGTCATAAATTTAGGTTCAAGCATGCTGCATAATTTGCGTACAATTAATGGACGAGCGAGTGTAATCAGAGCGCGATAATTACGTGGCGATAATCGAAGCTGGCGAGGAAACGCGTGCAAACTAGAAGGTGTTTTTCAATTCGTATTCACTTGGTTCGCTGGGTTTGTATCTTCGAAGGAAAGCTTTGCCAACGTTCTATAAAATCAATATTTCGTTGAACTTTTGAGATTTCCAACGACGTCGGTACTCCGATAAAGTCGAGCGTAAAGAGCCAAGGACGTGCACAAACGATCTCGGAACGAAAGCAGATATTAAAGTTCTCTCTCTCGAGCGCTCCTGAATCTTCTAAAAGATGCAGCAAATGCAAGGGAGGAAAGAGGGTTCTTGCACGGGAGTTTCAAAGACAGAATGGTTTTTCGGATACAAGGGTGGCACCCTTCAAAGGAAGAAGGGAAACTCTAGTCGCTTGACGATGAGTCGAGTAGTGCGTAGAAATAAAGCTAGCAGCGGGAAAAGAGAGCAGAGGAAGAAAAAGGAAAGAAAGAGCCAACGGCTCCCCTTCCTTTTTCCTCCTCTCTTTTCTACCCACTCTTTATTCCTTTTCTTTCTCGTACTCTCTGCTTCGCCCATTGGTCGAATAAGCAGCGTTGCCAGGCAACAGGAGCACCGAAGACCCTCGAGGATGTCACGCAGGGTGCACGCAAAGAGAACGAACTTTTGACCTTTTAAGGGTTTCTCCTTCAACCACAGCTCCACAATTTCTTCGCGACGATAGTCGTATAGCACAAAATTTGATGGACACGCATCAAGTAGGAATCTGCAATTTATTCTTATCAAAACTACGTATAGCACAGAAGTAAAAAACATATACGTTTAGTGTGTAAACACTTTTTATTAATTCATTGTAATTTATTCATTACAATTGGTGTCTCCTGAGTGTCACAACCTTGCGAGTGCTCTCCGTGTCTTTCGCTTGTGCGCTTTCGTCCGCAGTTAAACAGTATAATTTTACCATAATAGTTGAATATTCAGCTTGTTCTGAGACCACCGATTTGATAAGTCCTGAGTTCCGAGTCCTTTGTTGCTCGTTGGTAAGATTCGGCATCACTCGTTTGACAATTTCATTGACTGATCTTATTGAGATGATTTTGGTAACGCCATCCTTGCCTTGATGCATCTCGGTGATATGGTCGAATCTCCAATGTAAAGAAGGGATGGCAATCCTCCTTAACCACCACCATAGTGCCGAGGCAAAAATGTTCTGGAGTAGCGATGCGAATAGCATCCACAAAATTTCCACGGTTGTTAGAATAAATTTCTCTGCGTGCAATGAACCACTAAAAAGAATTTAAGAATAAGGACTCGTGAACATCAGCCGATTGGAAAGGATCATCCCTCCATGAAATACCAATGTCATTGTCAATAGCTGTTACTCGGGTGTTGGTATGTTCGTTCAAATCTACTAAAGTCTCCGTGTGGCATCGTCGAACATTGCCAATGCTTCAAGCGCGCCAGCGGATCCTCTCTTTAACACAGACTTTAAATATAAATAGTGAAATCGTTAAATATTGCTCAAGGATTCGTTTCGATTGATCAGCGATTCGAGGCTATCGCGGAAGTACACGCAAGTGATGCGTGAAAGACAGTGGAATGGACGGTGATTTTATCGTAGTCGCGGCTGCGAACACTGCAGAAGATGCATTTTTAATTACCTCATTGGCGCTGTTAATAACGAGTAGCCTTTCGAAACATATAACGATCTATACATTTCTGAGACTCGTTCATCAATTTATAGTAAAGTTCTTCAAAATCTTCCGTTAATGCAATGTGAGCTGCTTCTTCCTTACTTCCCTCGAGGAGGAAGGAACGAATTTGTTCCTGAATATACATATAGTCGTCAATCAGCAACGAACTTCTCACTACCCACTCACAAATAGTCTCGATTGATGCGATTTTTCCATGCGTTCTCCAGAAAGCATTGAATCTCGAGAGAGATGCATTAATCAGAGTACGATGACGTCTCAGTGAACCGAGAGTTGGCCTCCGTGACATACTTGTTGTTCAACGCAAAACAAGCAATATATAAAACTCGACTCACTGCAATGCAAGTTCGCGAAGATGTTTGTCAACGACTGCAGATTCCACACTTAGCTGCGATGAGCTTCGTTGAGTTTCTGACTGGCTTTGCTAGCCTTCTTAGCACACTATCACTATCACGCAGTCTGAGTATCGGTCTCGAAAAACCATGTGATCGCGTCCGAACAAACTCCAGTTGTGAGACGGTTGACGGTGGAAGGGAGTTCTAGACCTTCAAGACATTCTTCAGCCCCACTCCATAACCATTGGTCCTCGTAAGATGGAAAACAATATTTATTGACGACTGATTTCCCTCATTTTTCCAGCTGCTGATCGCTTAAAATGATGGAAGGGAAAGTAAAGATTTGCTTCATTTACCAAATGCTTTACAACACTCTTGAGCTTTTAAGAATATTCAGACCTGCACCCTTCTTAGTCCCCACGTAGCGATGTCATAAATCTTTATCTTTGCAATTGTTTTCGACAGTTTTCGGTTGAGGACGCCAATCATTTATTCGTAAAACGAATATTTGATTATTTATATATATATAATATGTATTATATATTTATATATTATATATTAAATACATATTATGTATATTTATATTGATTTACTAACGTTAATCAAAACATGTTAAATATGTGTGCTATAACGAAGGGTGTAATACGGGATAAATTATGATAATAGAATATAACAACTGTCGTGGCAAATAATTTTATAATGTTAATGTTTAATATATAAAATGTAGGTATTATAAGGTTAAAAATTGCTGTCGCATAAAGCTATATCTGAAATCTCGAGAACGTGATGCGAAATATAAATAAACGACCAAACGAACTTACTTGAAGCAACGTTGCATCGCAATTGTATGAAGAGGCGCTTTCAAAGAGATCTCACATTCAACCCAAAAAATTCCCCAATAAGAATTCCTTCTCCACGCTTTCGACTTCAGAAGTTACAATTGTAGGCCATCGCTAAGACAAGAAAAGAACCGCATATTTTCTTGCTCCCAAGTTGTGACTTGTGATATCTAGGAGACAAGAAGCAGACACGTGTAATATCTTTGAAAGAAGCTCTTCATATAATTACGATCGAACTTCACCTTAGGTAAGCTCGGTTGACCGTTTGATAATTGAATAAATTTTGTATAATACATATGTTGCATTACTAATATCACGTTCTAACTAAAGCAATATTTACTATTTTAAATTTTAGTTTTTTAGTTCTCATATGAGTCACGCAACGATAATTCCTTGATTTTCTTCTATTCATAGATCTCGTGAAGTATTTAAAGTAATTTCTTACTATATTAACACTTTGACGATTTCAAACTATTTTAGTTCTTCGTATTCTACCTATAAAATTTTCTTTTCTTTTACAATACAGCAGAACATATCGTACATTGTACAGCTTCTGAGACAAAATAACTTTTTTAAAATTGGACCTAACGATTTGGATTCTTTGTGAGAAGTTAGAAGCATTAGTTTATTGGATGAAACGTAAACAAATTTTTAAAAAAATTGTAATTGGCTGGAATCGCGAAGAAAAAAATGAAGATCGCTTCTCACATTTAAAATAATAATATTTTGATGATTTATACCTTTTATGTGCATTGTGAAATTTTATCGAAATAAGCTTATATACGAATAAGCGAGAAACATTGATTCTTTAGATCTTTAGAAGCCGAAATTTGGAAAATACTGCGATTTTCATCATTTTTTACTGTTTCTAGCTCATAGCAATGTTAAGTGATTTCAATGGAAATTTTAGCATATAAATAGCTAGCACAAATCTTCAAAATATATTGATTAATTCTTTATTACAGGTCCAGATAAAAAAGCCACTTTTACTTTTTTTCTTCGTAATTCCGACCAATTGCAATTTATTCAAAATTACATGCCATTCAATAAATTAATCCTTCTATCTTCTAGAAAGAACTTAAGTCGTGGTTCAATTTTAAAAAAGTTATTCTGTTTTCAAAGATGTACGAATACATTCGTCCGATACTGTATACTCAAAGATTAAAAGCTTTTTACATGTTATTCTACTGTATTGCTTCGTGTTGTATTAAAACCGATCCGGTCCACTTACTTGTTTAATTACAGAAAGACTACATATGGAAGGTGTTTAATAATGTAGTTACAGACGTCAATCTTTCGTTAAACTCATCGAAAGTCAAAGTTAATCTAGTTATAAATATTTTTAAACAAATTTGTAATATAATTTTTAATTCAATTTTTAATAGAATTTTAATACAAATTTTTAATACGTATTGCGTATAACTCTACATATGTAGTTTCCACAAAAATTCCCGAAAAAGGCTAGCCGATATATGTTACAGTAAGTTTCTATACAGATTGCCCCGGTAATCGTAGTACAATCTGCAAAGGCTCATTTTACTTGAGAAAAATATGTTGGAAATGTGGAATAAGATTTTTGATTTTTTGTTTATGAGAAAATGAAATTTGAAAATTTGTTGAGTACACGTACGTTAGTTTAATTCCTGATTACACATGTTCAAACATTGGATGAACAATTCCTTACCCACACCGCAATACAAACCATAGACCCATTTTGCAACAAAAATCTTAATCTCTGTTTCTCCTTTCTAAATCATCCCGAATTTTAACTCTGTTTCCTCGTTATTCCTCTCTGAGCGTTGTCTTATCATATTACTCATCCCCATTACTAGTCTTCTCTATGAATAGATTGGAGAGTTACGAATAAAGTTCTAACCTTTCAACGCATGTTGTCAAATTCACCATCCGGAATCAAACACAATTATTTTCTTAAAGTTTTATTCAAAATTACATTTTTGAAATTAAAATTAAACGAAAAATTATATTTCTCATTTTTTACCTATTTTCATTTTTTACTATTATTCATTCGTTTCGAGTTGCGAATTAGCCAAATTCACATGCATGTACTTAGTAAATTTTCAAATTCGATTTTATGAAAAACGAAAAATTACATGAATCCTACAACTTTTTATCTAAATTTTTTATATAGAATAATTATCGAGACTCTGTGTGTTCATTGCACGGAATTACAAATATTTTCGCATATAGATACTAAATAGTTCATATCGAATATAAGTCTTCACTTTGTCTTACACCTGATTTTGTCTACATAAGTCGCAGTATCTGCTTTAATAAAATCAAACATTTTGCATATATTAATGACAAGCATTAACGATCGCTAGTTCTGCAGAATTAAAACAGATAAAAGCACTAAAACGAGGAGATTTATCGAAATTACAAATAATTAATAATTTCTAGTAATTTTTGTCGAGGAAACCCATTACCGGTCTACTTAGGTTCTTTTATAGAAGGCTTCACGTTATTCCGAAATTTTGTACTCAGCACGTTTTACGTCACAATTCGTGAAACAATTCGCAGGCCACCCCTCGTTGTCTGACCTACACAGGTACACGCGCCATTATTAAGACCCTCAATAAACTTAAGGGACAACCATAAAACATAAACACCTTGAGTTACCCTCACTTTCCTAATGAAAAGTATGAGTAACGAATCCGTTATTTTCGTACACACCCCATCCCGAGCTTTCCTCCGTAATGACACGAGAGAGAATCAGTGACAAACAATCAATTCACAGAAGTAACAATCACAATCAATCGACAGAAGTCAAAGCTCAGCAGTCAGAGTCAAATCTCGACAACAGCCAAAATCAAAGTTGGCAGTTGCCAACACGAGAAGAGTTTCAGGCCGTTCTCACTCGTAGTTTGGTAGTCAACATACACACAATTGTATCCACTGTTGAAGTTATTTAATTGTTGCAAATATATATTATCCTAATCGAAATAGGGGATCGATCTATTGGTGGCGTCGATTATTCGAATTGTAACGGAAATTTACGACACCCGTTGACGCACTTTTTCGAGATCGCGTCTCTCCACGAACGGTTGAGACACAAGTATTTGATATTATTTGTACATGGACCATTGTTTTACGTATTTAGATACACGTTTACATTTTACATTTTACATCTACATTTTACACCTATTAGGAAACTTTTATTATTTTTCGCAGCAATACTGAATATTGTAAGCCAAACGATATTCATATTCAAGGGCACAATAATATGTTCTTTCTTTTTATTTTTTACTTGACTAAATTTTCTTTCCTTCGTAACAGTGGTGTCCAAGTAACAGGTGTGGCGATGCTCGACCACGGAACTTTCCAACGGCTTTGCGACACAAAGCGTAAGGCCGACGTGCCTAACGTACCATCGATATCTCTACGGCTCTTCCACCGAATATTCGGAAGAATGCTTTAGAGGTAACCGTTGCGGACATCTAGTAAATGCGTAGTGGGAATATATCGAGGGGTAACAAAGAAAGAATTCGTTTGGTTTCGAACCAAAGATTCATTCTGTCCCGAGCTGCGAAGTGCGAAAGGTTGTCATAGCGAAGCGAGCATTATTTATTGGAGACACGTGATTATTGACTCTTGATAATTAATCGTTAATCGTTAATTGTTGATTGTAAATTGTTGACTGTTGCTTGTTAATAGTTTAATAAACATTTTGTTGAAAATCAAGAGTATTTCTTGTGGGCACCTTCACCAACGATCACCTCACAGGTATACGAAAGAAAGCGAAAAGTAAACAATAGAGCAGATGTAGAGTTTTCCTAGAAGTGAGCATTACTTTGTCACGTAAAATAAAAAAAAAAGAGAAATCGAAGATAAAAATACAAAATAAAAAAAGGGAGAATTTATTTCTTAACACTTGGTTTACACTAACTACGATTTACTTTTGAACTCCAACCGTGACTTTCCAAAACTGAAACTCTTACGATTTGACTTTCGATCGAGTCTGTTTTTTTTTCTTTGTTACCCCTCAATATCCCCACTATCCATGCCTTTGTTCGTCTCGAACATTCGACGGAAGGACCGTTGGGATATTGATGACATAGGATTTGAAATGTGCTGGTCGCGACAATTTCAACGAAACCCATAAATTCACGCGAATCCACTATGGCTCCCGATGAAGAAAATCGCATTAAAAAGTTGAAGCTGAAGCCAGAAGCGTTGAAGAGAGAAGTAGTCTCGTTTCAAGCGGTAATATATTAATATTATATATTATATATAAATTACTGAAGGACGGTCAGTAAATGTCATTCAAGTTTTTTTAGACGATTTAGAGCCAGAATATGTCGCATTTAGAGAAACCCAAAGCGAATTGGATAATACAAACGATGGTCAATCAATGCAGGAACGTATTAACCTAGAAATAGCGTTTAATACATGTAAAGGACGCGCTCTAGATATAATTAAAAATGCAAAAACTGAGGCTAACACACGAAACCTATCAAACACACCAGTCCCAAGAGTTAAGGAACTACTCAAATTTTTACAAGATCGCGGCAACGTACTACAGCCTGTAAGATCAGAATATCAAACATCGCCAGAATCTACACCCCATCAGCATAATTTGCGTAATCAAAATCAGGAAGGTATTCAATCAGAATCGCGAATTCAATCGAACTCCACGACAATCATTCATCGATCAGTCGCGAATCACGTGTAGTTTTTGCAATGGTCTTCATGCCTTACTCAACTGTCTGCGTAGTACTCGTTCCGTTTACGAATGTCAAGCAGACAGCTGCACGCATTGCCATAAACGGCACCATTCTGTTCTGCATTCGAATACGGCTCCCTTTATCGCAGCCAGTTCAAACACATCTAATATGTCATTCACCCCATATACTTCCAACTATTATCCTATCGACTTCTATCATAAACATCACCGATGGCAACGGAAATGCACAACCGTGTATAGACTTACTGGATTCCTGCTCCGAGACACATGTTTCGACCGAGAAAATGTGCAAACATCTCGGTTTAAACACGCAAAGAATTGCCGTATCCTTATACGGCACCAATCAAATGACATCAAAGATCAATCAAATTTCGTCGGAAAATATCAGTCGCAACAATTTAAAAATATCACATGATGCTCTATTTGCTGATCCAAAATTTGATCGATCTTCTGATGTCAATGATTTGGTCTTTGGAGCTCGTCTGCTTCGGACCCTCCTTCACGTAGATAAAATTAGTCACTTCTTTCTTCGAATCTCTTTTTTATAGGATACCGAGGTCCCTGGAAGAGAAAGTCTTTTTTTCTGAGTAAGGAAATAGAATTTTTCTTGCCGCAGCCCCTTGCGCTCTTTCGTATATCCGTGTTTTCTCTTTTAAGACGTCTTGGCCTCGGACGTCGTTTCACGGGCTATGTCATCAACACGTACGCTTCAACCCTCGAACTTTCCTTACGGCCTTGTGCCGCTGCTTTACCCTCATTACCAGTACTAGCGAATTTTGTTGTTGTTGAGTATTAAGGCTGTCTTTGTTCTATATGCCAAACTTATTCTATTTTCTATTTAAATTTGTTTCCTTAATCTACTTAATGAACGCGTCGCGGGTATTTGTGTCGTTTTCGTCTTGCTGTTCGACGTTGTCGGGTATAACGAAAGCGGGTTGTAATCATTTTTATTGTAACGTTTTTATCGCCTCATTGTATTAAGCTCGGCCTCTCGTAAGCTGATTGTAAAGAGCTTTCGACTGCTTTGTAATTGCGCGCAAATACATATGGCAATGACGCGAGTTTGCGGAAAATGAAAATTTTCTTCGTTCCATGTCGTGCGATCGGGTGTAACGTGACCTTTTTCGATTCGTTCTTTTAACCGAGTGGCGTATTCGGAAATGCTTGCTGAACCGTTGGTACAGAGAATTCTGCCGACAACCGTATTTCGGTGCTACAAATTATTTTGGCAGCCGTTGCGTTCAGGTCCTCCTCAATGGCAGTTCGTATCCCCAATAAATCAATCGGCAAAATTTCTAACTTGTATCATGGCATTTGATTGCCACTTTTAACTATCGATGTAAACGCTCTACCATACCGTTGGATGCTGCATGATAGGCCGTCGTGCGCAAATACTTGACGCCGAGCAACCGGCATAATTCTTCAAATAGCGTAAACTCGAATTGGAGTCCTTGAATGGATGTTATTCTCAAGGGAACGCCGAAACGAACTATCCAGGAAGAAAGGAAGACTAAAGCAACGGTTGACGCCTCTATATCAACGACGGGGATGGCTTTGTGACAACATGAGAAACGGTCGATACACGTTAGACAATATCGGTAGCCTTGCGAATATCGCATCACGATGTGCAGGGCTGGTATATAGTTTGATCGTGAGGTTATAGTTTGTTGTTGTAACCGTCGAATATATTTAAAATGATAATTTAGTATACAAACTATATTCGCTGAGTTGCTCGCACAGAGTAAAAATCGAATTGTTAATTGATACCTGATAAAATGCTCGCTAGATACTCGTCGATAACTCGGTAGAAACTCGTAGATACTAATTCGAACAATGACTCGTATGATGACTCCAACAATAACTCGAATAATAACTGACTCGCTCGCGGTCGCATCCGTTTATTTATACTGGTTGGGGAAGAATCGGAAAATTCGAATTTGTCTTTGATCGACAATTGCACGTAGCGGCGACATTGTTTTGCCCGGAGTTTATTTATCGTTACGTTTCGTGCGTCAAGGCGGTGTCAATGTCCCGAGATAAAACAACAACATGAGTCGCTCTCGATTCACCTCGTCCTATGGCTCATGTACCGCTAGAACGATAATGCGTATATGTACGTGCTCGAAACGCTCCGAATGTTAAGGCAGTTGTAGATATGTGCCTGGTGATTTTACATCGCTAACAGGGAATACATTGTCGTGTTCAGTTTCGACAATTTTTATTCGTCGATGGCCAGACGAAATGCGTCGTCATCGGGTACTGTGTAGCCCGTATCCCTGGTTGAGAAAGTCCATGTAGAGTATTGAATACGCTGCGCCGCAAGGCTTTTGGTACATACTGTCGTACTTCCTGGTTTCGCCTGACACGTCGCAAAATATTTCCACGTTCTGATCGGGAAAACGTATCTTTTTTTTTTAGTTGTAACGCGTATGTGCCGGAGTTGAGGGTTTCGCGTAACTCGGTATCGTTCTTTACGCGGCAACGAGAGTTTGATGGTCCACGGATTTTCCTATTGCTTCGATCTGGAACAAAGTGCCAGCCACGTTATTGTCTAGACCTTTGATATACCGGATGTCGGTCGTAAACTGCCCGATATAATCGAGCTGTCGGAATTGGCACGGCAAACACACATCGAGGTTTTGGTTAAACGCGTACGTGAAAATCACGAAGTTTCTCCCTTCTACTGTTTAACCGTTGTGTACATCGTGAATAATTTGTGACCATATGCGCTGTACTTTTGCTGCACGGGAGTGAGAGCTCCCGTAAGGAATCCCTGCGGCTGCAATGTGTCGTTCACACGCTGCTGCAAGTAATCGGACGCGTCTACCGCGAGGCTGACTAGCGCGCCTGGCATCGGATGGACTAGCATCGTGGCGTCAGTGTCACAGAGCCATACATTTTTTTTATTTTTTTTATTTTATTTGGTAGACTTTTTATAATGAATTCTCATTGAGAATTATAAGTAAATTATTTTGGCGTGGTACTGTAACTTGGATTATAAGAGTTTATAGTATGTTTGATTCTAGTTGAATCTAATGCTTCGATCTAAAGGGTATTGTCTTTTTAGTCTGCGGATCTGATCCGTCGTGTCAAGTAGTTGGGTAACTAATGGGTTTTGGTGGTTGATAACTCTTGTATTATATCTGTTACTGAATTTAGATATTTGTTCTTTAACTGTGGGTATCTTAAGGTCGCGGCGTATTGTTTCGTTGGTAACGTACCAAGGTGCATCTATTAAGAATCTTAGAGTTTTTGATTGGAATCGTTGGAGAATTTTTATATTGGAATTACTCGCTGTTCCCCATAGTTGGACCCCATAGGTCGAAACAGGTTTTGATATGGCCTTATATAACATTATTTTACTCTGCGTGTTTAAGTTGGAGCGTCTGCCAAAGTGCCAGTAGAATTTTTTTAGTTTTGATTTCAGTTCTTTGGATTTATCTACGATATGCCGTTTCCATGTCATTCTTCTGTCCAGAATTATGCCCATATATCTGACTGTATCTTTGATTGGAATTGGAATATTATTTATGGTCACCTGTGGGCAGAATTGTTTTCGCAGCGTGAAGTTCATATGACTGGATTTATTTTCATTTATTTTGAAGCGCCATTTGTGAAACCATTTTTCCATAAAGTCGAGACCTCGCTGGAGAGTTGAGGAGGCAATTATCGGGTCTGAGTGGAATGCTAATAAAGCTGCATATAAGCCTTCCCAAAATCAGCTCTCGACATTCTCTATTCTAACAGTCTGAACCGTCACTCTGTTTTGGATTCGTACAATAAGTTACTACTGTAAGTTTACTATTGTAGCGGCACTCGGCAACAATGTATATCGCCAAAGCGAAGTGGCTAATGAGCCATCAATATCCCAACGGTCCTTCCGCCAAATGTTCGAGAAGAAGGCGTGTGTGGCAACAGTCGCGGACGCCTAACAAACGCGTGAATAGTAGGGATAATGAGGGGCGACAAAAAAAAAAAAAGAATTGAATCTGATCGACAGTTAAGTTTGAACCAGGAAACAAAAAAGTCGAGTTGTAACCGGGCAGCGAGATCGACTAGCGAAACCGAGAGCGATACGCGATGCGACCAAAAGACACTTGTTAATAAATATTTTGTTGATCTAAACACCGAGTGATTATTTAACGCACTACGCCCAATATCATCTCACTACTATATCTAAAGTTCAATTCGTTATATTATTTGTGAAACGTTCGAACTGCCACGCAAGGAGATCAGTGATCAGTCAATTTCGTGATTTCTTGTGTCTCCTACGTGACATCAGCGAGGGCGCGTTTCAACTCGCGGAAGGCATTTTCGGCCTGTTCCGATCACGTCATGTGCGCGTTGCGCCTTCCTTACGCCTTTCAACGTATCGTTAAGCGGTTGGAAAATGTTCGCGATCTCCCCGTATGAAATGTCGGTAGAAGTTAATCATACCGAGGTACCTTCGCAGGTGCTTAATGGCCGCGGACTCCGGAATTTTTATTATCGCATCTACGCGTTCGGCTAGCAGTTTTATTCCATCGACATCTACCCGACGTATACCCGAGAAATGTGATTTTACACGTGCCTAATTCACATTTCGTGAGGTTTATTACCACGCTGTAATCGTTTAGGCGGTTAAATAGCGTTTGTAAGTGTTTGCGGTGTTGCTTCTCGTCTTCCGAGGCTACCAGCAAATCGTTCATGTACGCGTAAACGTAATCTGAACTGTGCGTAATTTCGTCGACGAATCTCTGACACGTTTGTACTGCGTTGCCAAGTCCGTTCATGGTATTTATTGCTTCGAATAGCCCGAACGGAGTCGCGATCGCTGCCATTTAGATATCCTCGGGCGCGATCGGAATTTGATGGTACGCGCGAACAAGATCGATTTTCGAGAAGATTCCCTTACCATGCAGTTGTTGCGCGAAATCTTCGATATGTGGCGGGGAATACTGTCGAGTATGGTACGAGCATTCAGCGCCAGATGTGACCGCATCAAATAAATATGTATCAATGTTATAAGTCTGTGTTTTTACAAACTAATCTTGCTGTGCCTTTCTTTCAACCGATTCCGCTATGGATACGGTCAAAGTAACGTTAGCTGTAATATGAAATTGATTTTTTAAATAAAGGGTGAAAATTTAAATTGATCAAGTAAATATAAGGAAATAATATTTCTATACGCAATCAAGTAACTTGTGTCAAGTAAACTATTTTGTTTTAAGTTTAAGTAAGAAGCGGAAAATGGGACACGATACATCATGAAATGGGACGGATAATGATTTTAGGTAAAAGTAAATAATTCATGAGAAATTATTACCCGATAAATATCCATCTACATAAATTTGAATATCATCGAGAATTTCATTTTGAGGGAATAAAATCGCATTCTCGTACATTAAAATGGAAGGTAGAAAGGGTTTGAAATGAAATTGGTTAATCTTGATTTTTTTCTATTACCAGAAAAATTGTTAAAAGTTCAACTGCACAGAAAAAAATTATTTACCAAACAACTGGCGGTATTGATATGATATATGAAAGTCAATCTTATTTTAGATTACGTTCTTCAATTCCATTACAATGGATTCAGTTACAACTGGTCAAGTTCTTGGAAGACTAAATTTAGCTGAAAATTTTGGAAAACTTCTATCACAACGGTCTTGTATCTCCTTTTATTAAAAGTTCTATTTTTGAAGGCAAAAAATATTTTTCGTGCAATTAAAATGAATATATAATTAATATGTACTCTTTCTATTTGTTTCGTAAAATATAAAAAAAACAACGTAATTTCGATAGCTGTTTCAATTCAATTATTCAAAATTAGTAAAAATATATATCTTTTATTTATATTTTTCCTTGTTTAAAGCTAAAGAAGATCATTAGAAGACAATCAGCAAATTGAGAATGAAATTTGCTTGTTATTCCGTTGATATAATTTTATTCCCACTATTTTAATGAAAAATGTATATAAAATTTTGCAGCGGAAGAAAGCAATTATTTCTCTGCAAAAATAAAATGTCGGGAACAAACAAATACAGATTGCGCTACAAAATACTATATAAATAAAGTAAATAAATAAAAGACTACAATGTATATCAACTATGGAGGTATCAAGAATACTGAAAACAAAGTACGCGTTATGATAAAATGCGTACGAAATAAAATCGAAAAGCAGCAGCTAAGAAGAGAGAAAAATAGTAGTCGTGAACCAGAACTTCGTAAAACATAGTTAACCCTTTGTCCTATCCCTTAACTCTCATTTAAATGTTTAACCGCGTGCTCGAACCTGCGCAAAATATATGTGTCTTATAACATATATATATATATATATATATTTCGGCGAAACATATATATATATATATATATATATATATATTTCGGCGAAACGAAAGAAATTGTGAAACAATAAACACGCTTGGGCACAACTAATACTTTTACGATGTTTGGGAAGTAATTATGATCGATTGATCAGCGAAGAAAAATGATTTATTATTTCAAAGTGGATAATGTATCAGTAACAATTTATAAATTAATACTTAGTTTAAATTAACAATGTGTGGTGAACGGTGAAACGTGTTGTTAATTTAAATAATGACAAGACAAGTTGATTTCGTCAAGTGTATTCACAAGTATTTTTAAATGTAGAATACAGAGTTAGTCGTGAGCGTTGCTCGCTCGGTGCTATACGTTACAAGGATACTCTATACTGATACTAATTGCTATGCTGATTCGCTCGACTGACGATGTCTGGAGAGTGTCACGTAAACTTGAGACTTAGATAATAAAAAAAAGAAGGTTGAGTCGTAATCCAACTCTTAACTTTCTTTTATCAAATTTTATTATAAATTCAATGATTACAATGCTTTTACAGAGATAGAATAATATGCCGAATCAAAGAAAGGCTGAACAAGAACTGCCCGAGCTTGCTGAAGTCTCGGCTAATATATGTTTTGATTTGGGGATGACTGAGGGGCTCGGTGTAGGTTATGATGATAAGGTGGTGACGTGTGCAAAAAAGTCCTAAGATGGGGGAGGAAGTCTTATCTCTGATGTAGATTAAGATGTGCGTGGTCGTCTATTTATACTGGTCAGGGGAATCCCGGGAGGTTTGAAATTGACTCAGGCTGACGGTCGCACGTAGCGGCGATATTGCTTTGTCCAGAGTTTGTTTATTACATTTCGTGCGTCGTAACTGTGTTAATCCCCCGTGGCAAAATAACTACATGAGGCATCCTCGATTCGAAATGTCCTACAACTCATGTGCTACAAATGTTTTGACAAAACTCGTAGAAAATTAGTAATCTTCAAGTGTGTGATATTTTTCGAAACAATGAAACATAATATCGCTACCATCCCTATCATTATCAGAAGAACGTACTGACATGATAGGTATAAGGGTTGTTTAATTCTTTTAGGTAATTACGACCTAAACGTGTGAACGTAACGAAGAATTACACGTAACTAAAGCAAGGAAATATCGAAAACAAGTAAACCAAGAAAGCGGCGCGTATTTTATTTTTAAGCAGAATTTTCGATTCTTCGACAACATATAATCATTATAATAATTCCTATATTAATAAATATTCAAAAACTGAAAACATTAATTTTAAAGCGCAAAGTATAAATTTAACAAAAATGTCACCAATATAAGAAAATAGTAACTTCCAGCGTTTCATAAAATACTAGAAAGAAATAAAAATTGGACGCTGATCACTGTTTTACGCGTATTTCTAAAATTAAGACCTTTGTCGGCCAAATATTCGTAAAGATGTGCTATTAAAATCATCATTTGAAGAATGACTTCATTTTTGATTCGAAATATTTCCAGAAAGACACACTCAGACCAAAAATTTGACAGTTCTAGAAGGCAGCTCAGATATTATACTGAATCCTACATTAATATTAATTTCTCTTCTATAAAAAATAACTTACATAATTTTAAGTAAATTATCAGAAAATTTTTTAACCAAGCTTATCTTTCATTATAAAATAAAATTTCTGATTTCAATTGAATCGCTAATAATCGTTTATTATTATAAATAACCAATTAAAAAACGAATTATCATCGTGTCAGCCAGGTTCTTTTTTGTTTGTTATATTAAAATTGGAAGTTTTATACGCGTGATAAGATAGGTTGTTAGCTTTGTAAATTACAACGAGTATAACATATCTGCTGACTCAACACTAAATTTAATTTCCGAGGGCTCCATAAAGATTATATGCTGAAATGCTCGAGCGTTTTACAGGAAATACTCCCTCGTAAAGAGAAGGTAAAAATGGAGTGGCAGGACAAAAGAGATAGAACAAGATAGGGAAAATGACAATGATAAGGAACAAATGGATATGACTACATACATAGATACGGAATGTTACTTAAACGAGGCATTCTACAAATAAATGATAATTCTCGGTCGTGAAGTAAAATGAATTTTATGGGGAATAGGCATTTCCTCTTTTCATTCAAATACACAAACTTAACATTCTCTTATCTAACGATTTAATTTAACGATCTAATTTCGAATTGTATAGAAAATCACCGTAAGATGTAAACGCACATTATATACATATAAAAAGAGAATAGTATAAATGTTATATTCTGTAAAAGAATATATGTATATGTATATAAATATATGTAATAGAACACACATAATCTTTATTCTTGTATGTTTTTCATCGTCCTTTTCTTTAAAAACAAGTATGCCAATTGTTTCATGTCAACAGTTTTCAACTATTCGTGTGCGGAAGGCAGGTGAGTAATATGTATATAGATAATTAATATTAACGTGTGCGGTCGCTTAAATTTCGAATAATTCGGAACTGCTATTTAAGGACTCGTTCAATTGTTCGATTGTTTTATTAGAGACGAAATAGAAACCTGTAACAATAACCTAATTAATCTTAAATTTCTGCTTACAACTCCTTTTTCCGTGGTGATACTGACATTCTTAAATTTTAGTTTTTGTGGTACGAACTCTAGTGTACGGAGGAAGTGCTTCTCTCTAATTATATTGCTCAGTGGCTTGATAGTGAGGGCTAAGCGAACATCATATTTTGCGGGTTGCAGTAGAACTTTTGACACGACTAATCATAATTAATTTTGAGCGGTGTCCTTTAGCGTGACTAGTTCCATGCTCCTGTGACATCAACTACACCTTAATCCACGTCAGAGATAAGACTTCTTCCCCGACCTTCCAACTCTTTTGCACACAACATCACCTTATCATCATAACCTACACCGAGCCCCTCAACATCCTCAAACCAAAACATATATAAGTCGAAACTTCAGCAAGCTCAGGCAGTTCTTGTTCAGCCTTTTGTCTGATATACTATACTACCTCTGTAAGACTATTCTGTAATCATTGAATTTATAATAAAGTTTGATAAAAGAAAGTTAAGAGTTGGGTTATGGCTCAACCTTCTCTTTTTTATAATCTAAGTCACAAGTTTACGTGACACTCCCCTGGTTGCCATGTTATCTAAGAGATCCAACTAAGGGGAATAGCGAGTAATTCCAACATAGAAATTCTCCAACGATTTCAATCAAAAACTCTAAGATCCTTAATAGATGCACCTTGGTACGTTACCAACGAAACAACACACCGCGACTTTAAGATACCCACAGTTAAAGAAGAAATATAAGAGTTAGCAACCACCTAAAACCCGTAGTTAGCCAACTACTTGACCCGACGGATCAAATCCGCAGACTAAAAAGACAATACCCTTTAGATTGAAGCATTAGATTCAACTAGAATCAAGCACGCTATAAACTCTTACAATGCAAGTTACAGTACCACACCAAAATAATTTACTTATAATTCTCTACGAGAATTGATTGTAAATAGTCCATCCAATCAAAAAAAAAAGAAATGTTATCTAAGAAGTCTTGCTCAAACAATTAGTTGTGTCAATACATTTTCTAGACAGCTAGAAGTTTCCTTCGGAATACTGCAAGACCCTAACATTGATCCTCTTTTATTCAACTTATTTATTAACGACGTTGAATCCGTTATTACACACTATCATTAAAATCCATAAGCAATATTCCGAAAACTTGCTATAATTACGATACGATTCTAAGCTTACTTGGAAAAATTTCATTTTCTTATTATGTTGTTATCACAACATTTTGGGTCCATTTCAATTTAATGCTCTGCTCAGGAATCTTAGGTTGTATCCGTTATTCTATCTATCTCCACATCGAACTAACGTTGCTGCTAACAATTGCATTAATGGACAGGAAGATTCGTACACTCACTATCTCGACCTTTTTGGTCGTTGTTTTCCCTCATTTTTAAGCCGCACAAGGTCTTGGTTACGTGATTTTTCTTAGCTCTGTGTGTATTATATTCACTTGCTTCTTTCTGTATTGACCTTCTCAAAAAGTGTGATAAATAAATAAAAATTCATCGGCATAATTTTAACACTTGTAAGTCTTAGTTCCGCTAAAATGTAGTATTAATCAATATTTTTCGTAATATTGTCAAAATATAATACTAACGTATAATAAGATCGGTCATGTTACGAGCGTTGTAAGTGGCCGCGTATATGAGAAGTGTTGAATCTTAATTTTCTCGAAAACGAAGCAGCAAATAGAAGATCGTTATATATTTTATATTTTCGTATTGAAATGGTGTTTGGCGTAAGGTGCGCAAGAAATACTCTCGGTGTTCAACAATATAATTTATTTAACAATCAACAATCCTCGATTACCACTGACTTTCTCGCTTCCCGACTATGTTTGCTTGCCTGTTAGTACTTGACCCTTCGCACTTCGCTGTCCAAAACCTTATGAATTTTTGAACAGATTGTATTTTTCATAAGGAATTCACCCATGGTCGCTTGCAAATTGTAATTCATATTTTAACATTTATACATTGTCTTGAGTCTCATAAGTAACACTACAGTTAGTGGATGAAAATTTTGATTGTAAATTTTCATTATACCAACGCATTTGATAAAAAAGTAAAGTCCACCTCGTAGTCGCGGTTTCAAAGTGCACTGGCTGTGGCGTCTTTGATATTCCGGAAAATCTCCCAAAAGAAAAATTCCAAGTGATCGCAATTCCCTTTCCGATTCTCGACTTACGAACTCCCGTTTCCGTTTTACCGTTTTCTGCGGTGATCGCAACACGGCTTTCCCGATGAAGCCCAGTCCTTTCGTATGAAACGCCCTTTAACTTCTACCGCTTCAAGCGTAAAACTCGAATATCGTTACTCACGATACATCCTAATACCAGCAGCTCACAGTTCTACTTCGAGGAAACTTTATGCACGCTCACAGACACGCCGACACATATGCACATCGAGAGAAGAACTCGGCTAGCTGTAGCCCCGACGCGATTGTATTCGTATTGGATGGCGTTCTACCAACTGCCAAGCTTTTACGACTTACGTGCTACGTTGCTCGCTTTACGTTTATGTTCTATACGTAACGTTATGTCCTCGTAACTTCGTCCAAGCGTGTCGATTGCACCGTCGAAACTTCCAGCTTCGAAGCATCGACGATATCCACAGGGAACGGAAGAGCGGCTTACACAATAGACAAAAGCAAGGGACAATGACCGGAAAGAAATAAGAATTAAGGGAAGGACATCGATGAAAATACACTGACGGCAATGTAGGTTCGGATGCTTGTAATACGAAAGCCACAAATGAAAAATATGATCCGCCACATTATTATGCGGCACATTTTTTATACGATACACTTTTACACGGTTTTCCTTACACAGTTTATTTACTTTTACACAGTTTTCTTACCACGTGTCTATTACCTTTTACATGGTTTGACGCTTTCGCCAAGATACAAATTATATTTTGTTATCGCTGTGATATAGACAAACAGGTATTTTAGAATTAGGGTAGGAGTGTATGTTCGATAATATATAGCATATCAAATAAAAATACGACGAAGTAGAATTGGAAGATAAAGTTGAGTAATAAAAACGGAATTAGCGCTGGACCAAAAGCAATAAAATGTACAATGATGATAAAGAAAGTAAAAACAATCCAAGAAACTATTTGAGATAGTTAGGAAATTTAAAGTATAAAGAAACATAGGAAACAAGATTTCAAAAAGGAGAATTGTTTATAATTAGGCGAAGTCACATTGTCGATGTTGTGTCACGTCTGTCTTAATTTAATTACGTTAATTACTTGACAATGATATACACTGGTTATAGAAAATATTCGTACACTCTCTAAAATAGGATAACATTTTTAAAATTAGACCAAACGACTTGAATTATTTTAGAAGTTAGAGCAATTTGATTGTTAGATGGCGTGTAATATTGGCAAATTGGTCGCAATTGGTCGGAGTAGTACAGAAAATAGCGAAGTTCAGTTTCTACAATTTTCTTATCTGAGCATGTAATGAAAAATTAAAAAGTACAATTCGTAGATTTATGTTAGATATACATCTAAATGGAAATTTCATCGAAATCTGTTAACGTTGGTATGAGCTATAAACGATTAAAAATGGTAAAAATCGCAGTTTTCCGCTTATAACTTTTGGCTTATATTCGTAACAAACGTAAAGACGCTTACATCCTTCGACACCTATCGCTTGTTTCCGCATTAACCGATGTCGATAAAATTCTCAGCATATAGTATACAGTATGTTCGTTTCATCTAGAAACAAGCAAACATCTCGAAAATTATGGACGACACGAGAAAATGTTTGAAAGAAATGTTACACGATTTTGGGAACGACGTATCTCTCTGATATTGATTTTACTTTGTACTGATCTTGAAAAGCCCTATGAAGGTCACGGTTATATTTTTACAAGGGAACCATATTTCGTTATTCCATGTTCCTGCAACCGACATCACGTCGGGTGACTCTTTACGTTCGAGGCGGCTACGAGGCGCAATAATTCTAAGGAACTGTCATGAAACGAGGATTTTTTTATTTACCGTCAAGGCCGTAACGTTGCATAAAGCACTTTCGAGTGAAGAGGTTCCTTATGGTTGTTCCTCCAACAGGTAAAAATTAGGGAAACGTGAGCTTTTCCATGTTTCCCGGGATTCAACTCTCAAGAGACCAGTGGTGGAGCGACCTCCACCGAGCAAGAGTTTTCCTTTGCAACAGCATCGTCACCGGATTTCACTGGTTCATCGACTTTAGAACAGTCAACGTCTCTTTACCGGGTTTCCACCCTTTGATCATTCACTACTTAACTTATACCTTTCGCACCAACGTAACCATCTTTTCTCTACAAAGTTGTTGGAAATATATAATATCTTTGAACTGTTAATCAAGTGTTATTAATTAAACCGAAATAGGGGATCGATCTGTTCGTGACGTAGATTGTTTATTCGTAACGGGAATTTAAGCCTCCCGTTGACGCGCTTCCTCGCGATCGCGTCTCTCCGCGACTGGTCAAATAAACAATAACATTTTCAAAATACTAAATACTTTTTTGCATTTTTTGCGTGGATCACTATCAAGAGATTAATTCCTAAGAAGGATGGAAAGATGCATCCTTTTCAATGATAAAAATAAGATAAAGGAACATGCGACTACCCATTTTCGGAACAGTATTTAGTACACACACAAACAGTTCTTGTTAGAATCATTGTAATGTACAAAGTCTGACAAATACATTGGCATATTGAGTTTGACATTTAATATCGGAGAATATCGAAATTACTGTATTATACTATATTATGAATTAAATAAAAATCAATAACTTGTTATCACGTCGATGTATTTACGTTATCGCTGCGTAGTATTTTTTGATTACGTTACTTTGTTGGGCTGATTTTTGTATTGATTTGATTTTGTATTTTGTATTTTGCATTAGAAGTGCTATTCTTTCTTTTTAACTCTTTTCTTATCGTCATGTTTATACTATGATCTTAATTTCTTTTTCCTTGTGAAAATAGACAGTATAAGTGAAAACTCGTTAAAGCGTTTTCGTTTAAGCGAAATTTATCTTCAAATAAGAATGCGCTAGTTGCGCAGACAAATTTATCTCCGATAACGGTAATCTTTCATCTATGTATCTTAAATGATGCAGTAATTACTGCTGCAATTGGTTCCCCAAAAAATTGTGACCCTGGCCAAAGTAATCAGGCGAAACCCATATGTCAACGGCTTCCAAGCACCTCTAAACAAAATAATATAAAACCAAAAAGAAAAATTAATTCGAAAGGAATAGGAATGAATATGGACGAGCTGAAGTTTAAAAGTTTTCAACGCACGGATCTTATTTAATTTACTTATAATTCTCAATGAGAATTGATTAAAAAGTCTACCAAATAAAAAAAAAAAAAAGAAAAATAGAGAAAGTATCTCATTGACTACAAAGTCGCTACGGAATGAGTGAATGTCAACTTAAAAGAGAAAGACTCGACGCTCTGGGTAGCCAAATGAAATCTATCAGTAAACTTTAACATTCTAAAGATTCTATCACGAGAGATGAATCCAACCTACAACAAACAGATGGTCACGATCAAGACTGGTTCTATGGTATAGACGAAAATCAGAATCACGATAATTCATTCATCTGAAATCCGAAATTAAAAGAAAATTCTCATTTTTGCACTACGTTTAATTTCAACTGAAACATCGTTTGCAACAACACGTGGCAAAAAACAACGTTGAATCGTAACTAGTTAAATCCAGTTCCAAGAGGACAACAAACAACTATCATCCGTCTCCGATAAACCCGAAACGCCCCTCTATTAACGATACAAAACCGATTTTGAAGGCTTTCGTAAGCATTAAAGTGGCAATAATCAAACAGCCCCTAAACAAATCTTAAATCCCTGACACACCAACAACGAGAGATTTAAATAACAAAATTCTGCCTATCAAAGTTTTCAGAGACACCAACAATCTAATATTTAAAATATTCTCGCTCCATGTTCAAGACTTCCGCTTTAAAGTTTCCTCTGTTTTCATTATTATTATTTAATTTGTACTTTACAATTTGTCCATTCGGTAAATTAAATATTTTTAACTTTACCGTTTTAAAGTGATCGCAAAAAATGTCTACCGCGCCTACACTAAAGATTTGAATGATTTTTACATTATTAAAAAAATGTTAACAGATAATAATATAGAATTTCATACATATACTTTCAGAGAAGGAAAGAAAATTAAATGGTCGGTCGCAAACGTCTCTCACTCGATTCTATCGTAGAATTCGCTGTGATAATTCATTATGCCGATCGCTATGAAAACTATCGTGATGATTCGCTATAAAGATACTCGATGATACTCGCTGAGGATACTGATACTAGAGAGCACGTTCGTCTATTTATAACTACAGTTGTTATTATAAAAGGTTCGAATGTAATTCCGCTTGGCGATTAAAAATAACGGTGATGATGTTTTGATCCGGAGTTTGTTATTTCCTCAATTTATCCGGTTCGAATCGTTCGATGACTCACGTGCCGCTACAACTATAATTCTTCTAAAAAATCTTATCGATGGTTTTGAGTCTGAAGAAGTGTTACCCGACTCAAAAAGCTTTCTCTGAACAAAGTCCAATTCATTTCTGTTCATACACATTGAACTATACATTTTCGAATACATTAACACTTTGACTGCCACGTCGAAATCATATGTTTCGCTCAGGACGCCACGGGAGTATTTTTATTATTCAAAGCATATAATGGCCAAATAATAATAAATTGACGATGATCTTATTGGTGGTCACCACCGTGGCGTCATGAAAACAGCTGATAGCGACATGTTTAACAAGGCTTCGTTTATTTCAACAAACCATTCGCATTTGTTAGTACGTAACACGTAAGTACGTAAACGTCCAGAATATGTTGTTGCAACGTGTGTTATATTAGTAAACAATATCTATTCATTCTATATATAATAGTAAGGTACGTGCAGACTTCTAACTCAAATATATGATTATAAAGCAGCATTTACAATTATTTTCTAAGCTGTGTTTATAGTAATATTTGTAGATTACCCCTCAAAGATATGGATGTAAGCACAAGCCGTTATATACAAGATTTATTCTCATTTTTTTTCTTATTGCTGTTTTAATAAAAATGTTTAATCGTTCAATGGGGCACTTTTTATTTCAAAGTATCTTCTATTTGTCGGTTATTTTCAAAATGCCCTAACTGTCAATTTTCATACAATCTTTACAATTGTAAAAAATTGCAGTAAATCTTGGGGTAATTCAGGTGATCGATTCTGAATTCTGAAAATCGAGTTTATTGTGAAAAAAATACTTAAATGAAATACAGGAGTAAACAACAATTAATACCAATCTATAAGAGTAAACAATAAATAACAAGTTCTGTGCAATGTCTATCTGAAAATCGAGAATCGATTTTCAACGTCCTGAGCTACCGATCTTTCTCCGTCAATCTTCAATGTTTTAAATAATTATTCTTTCTTCTGTGACCTTGTCTACCTCTGATGTTGCTTTCTGTCCGTCCGTTTGGAAAAAATGAATGTAAACAGAGAGAGTCCCTATAGAGTGTTTACATGTATGACCAACATAGTAGTCAAAGTGTTAATCAATCTGTCATCACGTCCTCTATAAAAAGTTATTAACATAGTATTTTTGTCGAAAATCTATTAGTACCAAACGCACAAACTTTAAGTTTGGTAAAGTTGGAAAACGTAAATAGAATCGTTAAATTCCGTTAACAGGTTTCCATTGAATATCAACAGGCAAACATACCTTTTAATATCTATTATTTATATTTATATGATATTCGATTCTAGCAGTGTACGTATGTATTTATTATTTAAAAGTCAGAATTTGAAAAGTTTAAAGTACTTCTTTATACTTGAGAAGATTCGTTATATCGGCTTGGTGATGATCACATTTCTACAAAGACAGATTTCAACAATCTGTTCCATCTCGAACAAGTCCTCAACTCATCGACACTGAGATATAACATTTCTAGTAAACGATATTGCTTACAAACAATGTAGATACGTCTTTGGCGACTGTCGATGAACAATGTATACAGACAATATCCGTCTATATAGACGAGGCTTTGGTGAACTGTTTTCAAACTCTAGTGTGGGTAGGCTGCAACTTCTATTAATGAACAATTTACGAACAGCTTACGAATTACTCACAAACTATTCGCAAACAATTCTGGCCAGTGCGAATGTAATATAACGCTATGTCGAAAGTTATTTGCAATTGTTAGAAAATAGACGTGTGTACAGGTGTATTGTACGAACGAGGAATGAAAAAGAGGAAGACAAAAGGAAAACGTTATGAGCAAACTCATCGCGCACGTGTTGAATGAACGAACGTGCAATAAAACAAATTCATTCCTATTTGAGATGTACAAGAGAATAGGGCGGTGTTCGTTAATAGTTAAAATTATTATGTTATATATAAAATAGTTATTTTGTTCTAAGTAAATTTTGCATTTAATAAAACGTTATATATTTGTAGTATTACTTTAACAGTAATAGAAACCTTAACTTTGTCACAATTTTGTTTCTTAAAACTATTAATAAACATAATGAATTTTTAAGAAATCGGTGCTTATATATATATGCAGGATGCCAGAAAATACGTGGATATTTGCAGAGTCAGTGAGACAAGTTTACGTATAAAAATGATTCAGGCTCATCCTTCGAGCTATAAACGATTACATTTTACGCTAAAAATTTACTAGCATCAGCTGACAATCTTCTTTTCATGTTTCTTACTTTAAGACTCACCAACTGACAAACAAATGACACAAAACACAGGAGATTTCGATTGTTATATTGCGGCTCCTCCTTCTGGATTCCTGATAAGTTCACCGCCTATTCCTATCCTTTGCTCAAAGACGTTCTCTAGGGAACCTGCTCTATCTCTTTGAAACGCGTACGTGAATTACGACAGTGTGCGAATCCTTGACTGTCTTGTGGCAAATACCTGGGGAAATCGACAACGATAAGATGACGAAGTAGTGATGACTACGTATGAAATAACAGAATATACACAAATTTTATTCAAACTATATCCGGTATTTGAGGATAAGTTTTAACGAAAACTGATTTGTAAAAGCAAAATATCAATACGAAAAATCGAGTGATTAAAATACTAGAGGCGCGAGACGGTGAACTTTCCAACGGTTTCTGTCCTGTGGCTCGCTACATAAAAAACCTCACAGTATATTTTCAGCCAGCCTAAGGACCCGTTATAAATCTTAGGATTTCTCTAGCTAAGGTTCTTCTAACGAATAAATAGTCTTTGCTTCTGCTGAAATCTGCTTTTCTCACGTACGATGCTTGCCGCTAGCAAATTTCTCTCGAGGGCGGTTAGCATCCTTCTTCAACCATCAACATAAAAATTAACCAATTAACAGCAACATCCATTTCCCTCATTTTATTCATTTCCCACCATAGTTTTCCTCTGCAGCATCATCGTGACGGAAAGTCAGTCGTTAGACGTCTGTCCGAGTCGATAGTTGGCAGTAATCATTGATCCGAGTTTCTCGACATCTTAAGCAATCATATACCGCTAATAGTAATCGAGAGTTCTACGCAAAGTGTACATATATTAATAAATATATATATTGTTAAATACACACAAGTGTTTCTTGCGCACCTATCCACCTCAACTTCTTTGTCATAAAACCTTAAATAGGATCTGAAAAATACGATAAATGATATAGCGTAAGTGACTTTTCTGCAGATCCAGCAGTGGGAGAGATTTAAAAGCAACTTTATTTTTTTAAATCGAACCATATATTCCTTAATACATTAAACCATACATCTTGACATAGCCTATAAAAAAGTATTGATCTGTTCAAGTCAGCAAACTATTATTAGTTTATATAAATATTTTAACTTTAATTTGTCAAATTTAATGTATTAACGTATTAAGATTATTAATGTATTAAAGAATATATGGTTCCATGCAAAAAGATGAAATTGAACTTAAAATCTCTCTCGCTACTAGTAGCAAAAAAATAATTTCCACCATATGATGTCCTAAAGATAAAGAAATATTTTTGATAACTTTAATCGTTGATATCCCACCGTTCCTACTTAAACACTTTGTATATTCATCATCTTATTGAATGTTCAAATAATTATTTTAAAAGTTGTCTCGACAACTGTAAGGTAATTGCTCTAAAATTATTCCTCAAAATGTCAGATAATTATCTAGTAAATAGATACGTACACTATCTTTAATTCGCATTATTTTTAACCACTAGAAACAAAAATTTACACATCCAACGTATTTGAAAGAAGAACGTTTAGCTGCACACCCGTTGCTTTTTCAGAAAATATTAAATGCAGTAAAAGGTATAAAACAACGATTGGGAAAAGCATGTAGATTCCGTGGAAATTAACGATTAATACAACGACTTCATTCTTTTTTGAAAGATCTAAAAATATATTATGTAGCAAACCTGTTATTGCTATCGATATTTACAACAGCTATTAAAACTGTCAGACGTTATTCAATAAATTAATATTATAACTATACGAGATCTGATAAACCGATATTTGACAGCGTAACAATTAACGATCGCTAAACATATGATGTATTTTAATTTATAATTTCTTATATATCGTTTCGATTCTGTCAACTAATCGACTTATTTTTGACGAAAGGACACGATTACGCAACACAAATCAACAAAGAGAGTTATTTAGTGGAAACCTCCGTCAATGTTGTTATCCTGTGAAATGGGCGCGCAATTCCGCGTCACCTTGCTCGACGAGAGTATCCCACCTCCACAGAGGGTCCCGAGGGAATCAGAAGGACTTCGATCGTTAAAGAGACACTGTGAATTCTCTCCTGACCGCCTGATACGGTAGTCCCGGATTTTCGGGCAAATCGGATGTTTTTCTAGCTTCTAGCTAAGCCGAACAGACGTATTTTCCGATATCTTCGAATAGCAGCGTCGATAGCTGATTCGGATTTAAGATTCTGTAAGATGCAAGAATTTCCTAGAGAAGAATGATATCTTATCGATGAAAAACCATGTCGTATTCAGAAACGATTTAAAGGGGTCGTTGAATGATCGAGCGAGCGAATCCGTCGATTTCCAACGTCGATTTCTCTTTACCTTTCTACCGAATTGTCCTTCGATATTCTTGTCTTTCACATTATCAATTATGCTGGCCCGTTGGGTCAAAAGCATTTTCATCGGTCTCCGCATACGTCGTTATAAACAGGAAGACATGTAACGAGTGGAGCACCCTTAGGCCGCATCGATACTGCACTAACACAGAAACATTCATCGACGCCGCGCCACCGCGACACAGTTTCACTGCGCACTGCTACTAAAATCCTTTTTGCTAATAACGACACGAATTCGCTTTGAACAAAACTTCCCGCATTAACACGTCTGTTGCTGATTGCATTCTCATTACGTACGCTCTTTGTTTCAGACTTACTTCTACATCTTAAAATTTCATCGCTATATTTAACATAAATCATATTTATTTTTACAAAATTTCGTCACTTTTAATGAAATCCGAAATATTTCATTGAAATCGCACAATATAAAACTAAACATCGGTTCAAAAAGTTTGCAACAAATGGGTTGAACAGGGAAAAGCTGATTGCATGATCCTTACAATTGTTATGTCTCTGCAAGACGATTGTGATTTGCATGTAATTCATAAATTATAAAGAAGTTGAGCTCTGCAAACACTAAGATAAAAAGTAAATTTATAGCATGTACGTACATTGGAAATATTTATTTCCGTAAATATAAAGTGACATTGAAGAAGACACCCAGATGATAGTGTTCAAGAAAGATATTAATTTAAAAGTAAGGAGTATTAATATTCATAAATCGTTTTCAAATAATTGGACGTAATTTAAAACATTTAAACTTGCTATGGTCTTCGGACTTTTATATATTAATCTTGTTCTCATTTTAGCAAACAAAATAGATTTCCGGTATTTTAGGACGTTTAATGCAAAATTGGAACGAAAAATCCTACATTCATATTTTGTTCAAACTCCAGATATTTTTTAGTGTTAAAAAAAAAAAGAAAATAGAAATTGGATCGAAAATAATTAAAAGAATATAGCAGAATTAAAACTGTAATTAGACATTACACAATCACAATTCATATGTGGCAAATTCCTTTTAGTTTCTCGGCTTTCATGTAAAATGACAAGAAAGAGAAGAGGAATTGAAACTAATTGTGAATCTACAAGATAATTACAATACCAAAAGTAAGTACCATTGACATACTGTTGAATATAAAAGTTTCTGATTTGTGCTTAGTTCCGAATTGTATTTGTACTTACGCGGAAAAGTCACGTCAAGATGAAAATAAAAATAAAAACACTGTGTTGGATTTTAGGATACAAATCTCCTCTCTCGTTACAAAACAAATGCCTGCTATATAAAGTTACGATCACCCCAATATGAATGTATGGTATCTAATTAGACTGTGTTAAGAGAAAATAAAAATGTCCCATAAAATGAAATGTAACGATTAATTCCTAGAAATACCTATGCGATTGAAGCATGGAAAAAGAGTCGATACTTTTACAAAGATTAGGAGAGTATGAACACAGGGAACGAGGATACGTTTTCCCACGGGAAAGTTACTCGACGAAATAAAATAAATGGAAAAGGATAAAAAGTGTGAAGGGATCTCCAAGAAAAATGTTTGGCCGGTCTGAAGTAATGAAAAGTGTTTGCTAAGGTTCCAAATGCAGTTTACTCTACCACTTTGAAAGTTTCTCCAAACAGATTGCTGCCATTTGTGTTATATCTAATGGTAATTAAGTACTGCTTTATAATAAACATGGAACAGTAACTAGACACTATCTCATTTTATTTCATTCGTACGTAAATTCGCGTTCTAATTCCATTGTTGACATAGTGCAAGATGGTTCTTACTTTTTGACTTTTAATTTCTTTTTCTCGTAGCTTCTGAAATTATCACATTTGGTGAGAAAGTGATATCTGTATAATTTCAGAACGGTGGACGAAGAGAAACCGTGCCGTAATTGGATTAAAATTACATTAATTTTGGACAAAACAGGATAGTCATCGATAAATTTGATCTGCGGTTTTTCTTAAAAAAAGAAGACCCGTTGGTATGGGCAAATGAAACAACACAAATAGCAGAATTGTAAATAATAACTAATTTGCAAGTAATAAATGATACTGCAGAACGAAGTGTAAAGTTAACGACCGACTATGATCATTTATTAATAACTAATTGAAGTGAAAGCAACATTTTATTAGAAGAGTATGAGCAACCCTATCCTAGCGCAACTAACTCTGATTTCATAGAATAATATTGCTCACTCATATATTATGAATTATTCTCATTTTTTCGAACCTTTCTATCCTACTTTATTTATAAGTCAAATCTTTACAGCTATGAAATCAATAAAGAATGATAAACGATATTTTTAATAATAATATATAAATGTAATATGATAGTCCCTGATTCTCATAATCACATACTGTGACTCAAAGACCTCATTATTTACTTTTGACGAATAAGCCCGAAATTAACGTGAGTTTCCTTTGCCCAATCACTCTGAAATTGTGCACGTATCAGGTTCTCAAGTGCCATAATTTTAAAGGGAACGATAAAAAAAGATGATAAAAGCTTAACTCCTATAGCTAAGGACACAAGTATCTATATATATATATATATATATATTTTTTTTTTTTCTTTGCTTCTAGTTATATATAGTATATTAAAAGAAGATTGCAGAGATTTCCTTTATGTCGAATCAGTGTCATAACTTTTTAATATGTCCTTCAATGATTGATAATTGATAAGAAGAAGAAATGATTTTAAGCAAAGAGAAATATTCCATATTTGTATGAATTTTCAATTAGATATAGAACAATTTGAAAGACGCTGAATCATAGTATCAACTTCTGGACCAAACTAAAAGAAAATCTCATTACGTAGAAAATGTCCCATAGGCAAAGTTCCTCTTGTGAACATGGCCTCCTAATCGTGAGGGAAATTCACTGCTCCGGTAGCAGGAATTTTCTCGTTTGCAAGCAGCTTTGCTCTCTACATCGCTAGGTTACTTTAAGTTAGGGAAAGCAAACATAGAACTCTGTTCTCTACTTTCCGAGACGTTAACTTTCCGACCGAAAGATGTTGCTTTCCCGTGCGGAAAACCTACACTCATCTAAATACGTATCCTTCGGTATTACCTGCAACGAAACCTCCTAACCTACCTGCTTCCCTGACACTGACGTGTTTGAGTTTTTCGACAAAAGTCGGATTTTGGGAAAATAATTATTATCAGTCTACTACAAAATAAATCATCTACTACCTCATTATCGACCTCGTCAACACAAAGCGTGTTATCTCAATTTAGAGAGAGACATATTTTGTGATAGTAAATGAAATTAATACATACGAATGTGTGTATGAAAGATATTTGAACTCTAGCAAATGAATGGTGATCATTGATTTTTATTAAAATTCGTTTATAACTATTTTGCAAAAGGATTAATTTTGCCCAATTTGATTTCTTGATGCGCTGTCGGAGCCACGATTCTGAATATTTTTTAGAATAACTTTTCCGTACATATAATCCTCGCGCGATCTTAGTTTCCGAGATATTTGCGACAACTGACGATACCACCACAGTGAATTCTACCTACAGTTGCGTGTCCATAACAGCATACGCGTTATCATATACGGGTATGATTGTATTATATCCTCGTGCTGCAATGTGTTCGTATTTATTACTATTTTGTTTGATCACATCTCAAAAGTGTAACCTTCATTCTGTTTTGTGCAGAAGCTCTGTAAATACATCTTCATTTGTTTTCTGGTGGATAGCGGAATAGGTGGCAATCGTCCCAATTATCCGCCATTATCAAGTAATTAACTTTTTTAACTTACACTACTTTTGTATTAAACGGCTCATATGTCTAACGTTTCAATCTGAAGACGCAAGGGGATGAAACAGAAATGCAGCTGCTTCGTAAATGATACAATGTTTGCTTACCCTACGAGACGTGCTTGACTTGGTGACGCAAATCTGAACACTGTCGATTTTTCGGCTACTACGTTAAACTGCCGTCGAACCTTCAGCAATGGACACCCCGTATATATTATAAACAAAAAGTAAGAGTTTAATTTTGCACCCGGCTGCTCCGAGCTCGCAAGGCGCCCAGCAACTAATATTGCACGCATGTTGCCGCGGACACACTCCATAACGGTATCAACGATTTTCCGCTAATATCTCGGAAGTTAGGACCGTTTATTGATTATATGTAAGAAAGAAGTTGTTCGCGACTCGTTCGACAACATATTAAAAAATCAGCAAAATCATTATATGATGGTATATCACACATCACCCTTAATTTTATTATGTCTTATAGTTTATACCTTTAACATGTGTTACAATTTAGAATTGTTATATATTCTCTTGAGCTTCAGCTTCATCAGCTTGATATTCGCCTAAAATAAACGCTTAATGAAATAATTTCTGGTAAAAAGCTTGTATAAGAAAGAGGTAGTCTTTTAATCAGTAAAATTACTTAATAAGAAATAATATAGTAAACGTTAATGTAAAAAATTACTATAACGCTTAGGTGTAACATAATTTCCTAGAAAATATAACTGCTATAAACAAATGTGAAATAACATTCATTCGATACTAAAATTTATACTGAATAAAATGATCCAAATGATTGAAGTATGATATATTAATAATTTTAAATAAGATATTATAACTAAATTAACAAATACGTATTAAATTATATATCATTATCATTCACAAAAAATTATTCATCTTTCTCTGGTTAGTATTTTCAGCTATATATACGTATGTACATAGAAGGACTTTAAAACGTCAAAGTCAAAGAAAAAGGAGTTAATAAAAAAATCAATAAATATTATAGACTTGTTAAGACATATCTCAAATGTTCTTATCGATATCTCATATATTAATAAAAAATGTTTTAAAAATGTTTATTTGTATAATATTTACTAGTACGTTATTCTTTCGTTATATCACAATATTTTATAAATTTATTGCATTGTTTAGATAAAATAAGAAGAAATTATTAATAATAGTACAATCCAGAGATATAAAAAGTATATTACGTAGTTTCAATAAAAGTACGAATATGACGAAACTACCATAGCTTGATTTAATAAAAATAATTAAATAACAAAATAAGATGATCAATATCAACCAGTGTTTAGACTTATATTTTTGTGGTGGATACTATATGTAACATCGGTGTAGGATGTAGGTTACAACACAGCTATGCATGTTACAATGCCGTACGCTTCTGAAATCCTGATAACATTGCTACAGAATTTTGAACTTTATTTTCTAGCTTTTTCGATTTTTCCAGAAGCTGCACTTTTTCTTTCACTGCAAATCAAATCCACTACAAACTCCAACATTACAGATTGTCTTATTTCCTCTCACCTAATGTAACTTCACCGGGGATGTGACGTAAGTATTTATCAACAGTTCTCATTATGACAAATACCAATCGTGTGTCATTTATCGCTTCCTTACTATACCGCAGGTCCTTGCAAATTAAATACAAGCGTGGCGTAGTGAGGTCGTACAAGGCAAGCAATCTCGCTGACACACATACTTCTTCCTGAAGGAAGGATATATGTATATTAATTGCAGCAACAAACTAATGAAATTTTTTGCTGTGTTCACTAGTCAAAATAATTAAATATTTTTACAAGAAAAATGGACACTGTATGGTGAGTATACAGGGTGTGAAGTGGGGGAACTGCTTACAGGATCGATTCTAGACTCCAAGGCAATAGTAAGAGTTCACGATATACTTATATACATGATATCTTGGATTATGCTCATCTAAAATGCAATTAACAACGTAATATTTTTTAATTTACTTTTGTACCTTTTTTCCGATTGAAAGTCTCATTCAACAACCAGAGTTATTAGCGAATTACAGTGTAATTATTCGCATTCTAACAAACATCGTGAACTTTCTTCTATTTCGTTCGCTAATTTTCATATTTACGGTATATTTTTAGACTTCACGGTTTTAACCCTTTCGCTTAAAAACGAATTGCTCTGTGGGCAGCAGATCGGTCGCACTGATGTTACGATGCAGACACAAAAAATCACGAAAATGATACTGAACTGCCCAGTTTTTGCGACCAGATTTTCAGGACAGAGATAGGAAGAAAAAAGACAATATATATAAGCACCGCTCTAATCCAATCCACTTAAATCCAATCATAAATAGAAATACTAAAAAAAAATGTAATTTAAAAATGTAAAACACACAAAATATTGTATGTCTATGTCGTACCGTCACATATCGGTATTTTTGCCTAAACCACCCTCCAACTGAAATTCATTGTTTATTGTGAATAACATACACATGTAATACTCATCTTCTTGGACAATAAACATTATAAAAAAAAAAGAAATCACGAAAATGATAGATCGCCGGTGATCTCCTCGCGTTCGAACGTTTTACAAATAAGGTGAAGAAATGAAACTTTGTATAAAGTGATAGAATTTATTATTAACGGAAAAAGGTGTTGAGCGCTAATTTGGGCGGCTTTTTATATTGAGGTTTTAATCTGGAGGGGTTGCCGTCTGGTGTATATCAGAGGCGGCTATTCCGTTACTATTTGGCTACTGTTTAGATAGCTGTGGCATGCAGGATGTTCAGTTTACTCCTATTACTCCTTCTGAGCGTGCGGCCTTCTTGAGTGTGCGACATCCGAGTCATAGCGGCTGGGCGGCACGCCAGCCAAACAATAATATTAATAATTATAACAATTTTAATAATCTTCTATTATATCATACGAGAAAAGATTATTAAAGATTATTCTTTGCAAAGCAGGGTTCAATGCTAATCTAATGTTACAGTCTTTACATTGAAATCGTGTTCCGGCTGGTATTTTGTGTTTGTTGCAAACCATATTTTTCCGCCGACCGTTCTGCTGCATTGGTGTATTTTGATGAAAAGTGTCTTGAAACCAGTCGTAAGAGGTTATCTTTGGATGCAGTTTAGCCTCCAGACTTATTGCTACGTGTATTTTCATTTGGATATTTTATTTCTCAAATCAGGCATAAATGGAACTTTGCAAACGTTATATGTTTTTTGGGCGCAATTTTGTAATGTAAGTACAGTAAATCGAAAGAATTTCTTATAGCATTTCAGAATTTCCCGAACGGTATTAGGGTTAATGGAATTTAGAATCATACCAGTTTTATCGACTGCTCCCATAATGCGATTACAGTCATCTATGATACTTTGTTTCAATATTGGTGTTTCCGTTTTAACATCACTTTTCTTTGTTTCTATACATTCGGCAGAATGATAGCTTGATAACATTAGCACTTCTCTTTTATCCAGCCATTTTAATGCCGACAGTTTATCCGTAGACTGAAACGCAACTTTGCCGTTGCACAATTTATCAGATATATTTGGCACTCCGCGTCTAGTTTTTCTTGCTCTTCCAAATGCATTTGTCTTATTTTATAAAACATGACCTTTATTCAGATACGGTTCCATCAACGTCATGACAAAATTTCCTGATTTGCCAATTTCTGCCAAGTGATTATCGCTAGTTATATCCGTACGTGCTCCACAATAGACACTACGACAGTCACAAATAACAAACGACTTAATCCCAAAACTACTTCGCTTTGAAGGAGTAAATGCTTGAAAAAACATCATCCTTCGAAAAGCAGTAAACTTTCGCCGATGCATAAATGTCGATACGGCTAAAATGCTGGTGAAAAGGAATTTCGCAGTCTATCGATGATTTCTTTGACGTATCTTTATTAGCGCACCTTGATATGTTGTCTCAGCAAAAGTGCGCTATTTGTAAGATAAATATATATCTGCCTTTTTTCATGATTCCTGGAAAACTTTCTGTTCGTATTAATTCGTCGATTGACCAATATTCAGATATTGACAATTTCTTTACTCTTGACATTAACATCGACAAAGCAAAAAATCGATACATTTCGCTTGCTGTTCTATTTTTCGATGCAATCGATAGGCGCCAAAGAGCGAGGGAAAATCTAATAGAGCCCAAACTAAAATCTAAGGGGTATTACGACAAACAAGTCAACCCACAAAATTTTAAAACAGGAGATCTGGTGTACCTTTTGAAAGAACCAAATAGAGAGAAATTCACCGACCACTATACAGCACCGTATAAAGTGTTGGATAATTTGAAGAATCAAAACGTTACAATAGAAGTGCGAGCTGCCCCGTGAATCATACATTTAAACAAATTAAAATTGGCGCACAATCGAAATGGACAATAGCCTACCAGTGAATAGGTGAACCAACAACCAAACGCCGAAAACATCCGCTCTAATTAAACAGAGAGAGACGATTAACCAAATTTCCGCTGCAATCCGCGCGATCCGTAGCACGAAAGCAAAAATGATAAATTCTCCTAAACCGAAATAATTTAGTACGTTTTTCCGAAACCGTGTTTAGAATATTTGAAGTGAAAGGCAGTGAAAGCCGTTAAAGCTATATCTTGCGAAATCTCATCTGTGTTTTTATATTATGTCTTCATAAAGATATTAAGACAATTCAAATTGTAAACAAGCCGGCAGTTGAACAAACGTTGGAAATATTCCCAAACATTTTCAAAGGAAAGACCCCGACGTTTTTTCATCTCCGACAGATATAAATGTAGCGACTCAGAGAAGTCAACAAAAGAGAATAATTACAGTTCGGTTATCGAGTGAAGCAATCAGCATTTGTCTATCAAAGTTATCATATCGTCTAACAAGGAAACACCATTTGTCAACTGAAGAACTTAATATTCGTCAGTCAAATATCAATATCGAAATCAAGTAAGACTTGAATAAACCATTTCGTATTTTACTTTTTTTGAATAACTTCATAGCAGGTTAGCCGAAAGTGGAGCTCATTGTCAGTCAGACTAAAAGTCAATTGATGCTATCTTGTAGTCGCCGACTTAGCATGTAACGGTATATACAGATATAAAAATTTGGTGAAATTTTCGTGGTATAATAATTGTTAGTTTCTCTCACAGCATATTGAAGCATAGGAAACAAGCAGATCAATTAAGATACAGCAAAATATCTGCCAGAATTGATATTTAGAAATTAGAATTGATATTAAAAAGTAAGAAAAGAATTTGGTTTAACATTTTTTCATCTGCGGATTCGTTTTCAAGAAAATCGACTTTGCAAATTTGACAGGTATACTTAAATATTTCAAATTCATTTCGGACTAGACAAGATTAAACAATTGGTTTTAAACTACGTTTGAAGATAAGTAAAAGACGTGGAATAAAAATTGTTCACAAGATGTCTCATTTTAGAGGAAGATAAATTTGAAAATGTATCGTACGCACATACGAACACACTAACTATTTCGATGTCAATTAAACATGTTTAAACATTATTGTCTTAAAAATAAGGTTTTCAACGGAAAAATTTTATTGTACGTTTTTGACTTGTTCTCGCATGTATATAACAATCTCCTGCTGCTTGTTAACATTCTTATTAAATCGATACCTAGTCAAGTGAAAGTATATTTGACAAATTTTCAAACTGGAATTTGTCAGAAATCAGAATATCGTATGAAAAAATCGTGTTCTATATTTCCGACTTGTTTTTTCACACAGCATCATCCTCTGTTCGCTTGTACTATGATTATCGCATCACCCTGTATATGCAAGTGATACTATATTCAATCGAATACTTTTCCGTTTTTTCTATTGATTGTTTAATATATAAGTTATTTGTTTTTTAATTTTGTATGTCTGTAGCAAACACGTTGTTGAATATTTTGATAGTTAAATGACAGAGTGTGTTGTCTGATTAGTGGTTTAAGATAAGCTAAAAATATAAAAGATTAGTTTCTCAAAGAGCGAAATATCATGTACCAATACATAAAAATTCATAGAGTTAATATTATAGCAAAAAGTATTCTACTTTCTTTTCTTTTATAGCATTTTTTCCACCTCTAATTGTCTGATATAGTATTAATTACATAGATGCAGTTTGATCATGCTAATTAAGAAATATATACACATGTATGCATAACTGACAATGAGATTATTCCTCAGAAAAGACTAGGAAAGTGTTATGGCATAACATTTTTGCATAGTTTCAGAAAATATCGGATTTTAACATATATATATATATATATATATATATATATATATGTATACATATATTCTACATGCGCATTTTTACGTCACTTCAATTTGTAACTGTTCAAATGTTAATGTACATAATTGTAGTAGAGTAAACACGCGTTAATAAAATATTTGTGAAGCTATATAATGTATAATATTAAAACAACGTTAAATTATATTTCCTGTATAGGGTGTATCAAATATACGGATGTAGCTTCAGGAATCTGAATTCAATGCAATCTCTGTATAAATTGCTTTATGATTTTACTCGAATGTTAGTTATGTCTACAATCTCTTTTTCTGACCCTTCATTATTCATATAACATTCTTCCAGTCCTGTTTAACGCATTACAGTGGGAGAATATCTGGTCTCGCATAACCGGAAAGTGATCAAACTTATTTCTATAGTTTAGATTCTAAATTGCGAATGTTTGCTCATTTATAGAAAATTTAAATATATGTACATCTATTATAATATTTAGAGCGTAAAGAACAAATCTTCATATAGATTCCATTTTTTTAGTTCTATTCATAAAAATATGAATGTGTATAAGCATTCGCAGTTTATTTGTGTTCATACATTTTAGAACATCTTGTGTATTTCATGCTGGCATTCTCTTACATTCTTGTATTATGTAACATTTATTGCGAACAGGAAATAACATAACAAAGGTACTTTATATTATATTATATCTTCATATGGTATAGGTTACAGTAAGCAGTACAAAATGAAAGTAATAAAACGTAGTCCCTTGTTTCTTAATCGTACTGTAAACGATCGAAGCGAGATACAAGAGAAAGAGCGTAGTTAACATGCGCATTCCTATCTTTCTCTTCTCAGACCTGATCCTTGTGAAAAAACCAGTGAACAGGTTGAAATGCCAACGTATTCGCATTTATAAATTCTGTATGAGTAGGTGGCCCACGGTTTATCATGATGCCACATAATGGACGCAATTGTATATGTATATACAAATACCTGCAGTCATTCACGTCTATCTATGCTATACTTTATGCCTGTTACTTTCGCAAATTTTAAGTGCATACACTTCATTTTAATAGAAGATACATAGACGCCACGCACTCTGTATTACGCTTCTATGAAAAGTGATTCTTATAAATGATCGATTGAGCTTTCTTCGAAATCGAAAAAGAAAACCGAAGGAAAACTGTTCTCTTTCAAGAAGGAAATCTGTAGATGATTGTTGGTTGAGTTGTTGTGTTTAAATGACGAGATGACTCGCTGTTGCAACCGTCAAATATATTTGTAAATGCTAAATAAATTAATACAGACATTAATCGCTCGTACTAACGGATTCGCTTGAGGCAGTGTATTATCGCTAATATAATCGCTGATAACTCGTTGGTAACTGAGATATTGATTCGTGCGGCTAACTGATAACTGATAGATAACTGAATTCCTTACGATCGCGTTCGTTTATTTATACCGGTCGAGGAGAGCCCGAAAATTCGAATTCGTCATCGTTTGACGGTTGCACGTAGCGGCAACATTGTTTTGTGACGATATTGCTACTCCGAGGCAAAACAACAACATGATTTGCATTGTCCTCTAGCTCGTTTGCCGCTACAAATCTTTTGGTGTATAGGCATCGTAGATGATCTCAAGACTAACACAATTTTAAAATGGGAGCCTATATCTTTTATATATCATTCGATGCACTTTTTAATTCTCTACAAAATGTATTAGGCAATTGAATTGAAAAATTGTTGAGGTTATTAAGAAATAATTGTATGTAGGGATATAGAGTTTTAAGGAGGGTGTCGATGTGGTCATCACTTGTAAAAGAAAAAGAGAAAAAGAAAAGAAAAAACTCTACATGATCTGTTTAGTCTTCTCGTAGTTCTTTTTAGTAATAAATTAATTTGAATGGTAAAGAGAAAGCCATTGACGAAACTAAGTTTCAAATATTTGCGAAGAGATAATTGTATGTAGGGATATAGAGTTTTAGGGAGAGTGTTGAAGTGATCACCACTTCTAAGAAAACTCTACATCTGATCTTTTAGTTTTCTCAAGCACTGAAGCCATTGACAGTGTATAGACAAAAGACAGGGACATAAGCCACAAACTGTAGACAGGCGATGATGGCTTCAGGGTTTTCAGTTGTAGAGTAACACTGCTAGCATGCGAATCTGGATGACCTCAATTATATTCCGACTTGTATTTACACTTCAGTACTTGAAATATATTTTCTACCTTACAATTTATCCACGCGTTCCTTTGTATTCACATACATTTAATAACCTCAACAAAAATGATTGGTTTAAAAGATATTTTAACTTTAATGTTGTAAAACTCATCGTATGAAAGAGAACACAGTACTTTTCTGTTTATAATTTACTTATACCAAAGTAAGTTCTTCACTTTTAAAACATCTGTTTCCTTCTGTAATATAATAATTTTTCATTCAATATATAATTATTTATAACATAATCGATTATTTTTCAATTTTGCGCTTACAAGTGCTCCGTTATGCCAACTTTTTAACCATAACATATATGTTCAAGTGTTTTTTATTAGTGAACAGAAGTCTCCTAATAACTGAGACTTGGAGTAATCGCTAATCGGTTAATAAGGGTCATACTGATGAACGATTTATTTTGATTCCGCTTTCAGTTGACCCTGATTTAACCCTCTCGCTTCGGCAGTCCAGTCCGCCGAAGTACTGTCACTGGAAACACGCGCCAGAGATACGCACAATGTGCGTGGTTGCTGTATATACGTCTTCCTAAGTCTTAAATAACAATAATTCTTGTAAAAACCGTATATGAAATACCGTTTCACTGTCAATGGATTTGATAGATTTTTGTAGCACGAAACAGTACACGATCGTTTGGATGTTTGAAATATATTGCGTGATTTCAACAACGTTTAACTTTAAGAAATGATTAATCCAATATGTCATAAAATCAACAGGAAATGTTCTGCCGATAACGAAAAAATATATTATTGATAACATGACAGATAACAGTTGTATATGCATCGTTTGGATGCCGGATATATGGGGTGCCCGACCCCAAGGAATCGTCGCGTGGTCGCCGCCTATAAGAGGCACTCGAAGCGAAAGGGTTAAACGTAAATTTATATTTATAAAATTATAATGGACAAAGATTCGCTGTTAGGAGATATTTGTTCAAATTCTACATTTAAAATACCTAAATAACAAGACAGTGATAAAGACTGTGTTAGAAGAACACTATATGGACGAAGTATACGCAATAATGCGTATTTGTTCCTCATTCTCATGCAGTACCAACCGAGAAAAAAATATTTCCCGATAGTCCAGAAAGCATTTGCAACATGACATCGTTATTCAACGGTGATGATCTTTTCAGAAAAAATTGTCGAGGTAACCAACGCGTACTAAACATTAAATAACGAAAAATAGAGGCCTGATATGGAGTGAAGAAAATATTCGCGCTGATTATAATTACGAACTTGATGAAAAAAATATCTTTATGAAGCTGGTAATCTTTAAATCCTCTGACTGAAACTTCAATATTTCGTAAAACAATAAGTAGAGATAGATATTTGTATTTATATATATATATATATATATATATATATATATATATATATATATATATATATATATATACTTATGTAATTATTTATTATTACATTACTATCTAATGAAAAAAAAACAGATGTCTACGCGTTCTTGCCGCGTGTCCTCAATATTCTTAAAGACCCACCATAAAACCATTTTCATAGTTAAAGTTCTTCAAAAACAAGCGTTGTTTATATTTTTGCCTACCACGGGAAGATACGGGAAAGTCAGTTGTTCTCACGTTCGGTATCTTCCGTTAGCACCTTTCTCTCGAGGGCGGTTAGCACCCTTCCTCACCCACTAACCTAGAAAATCAGTCAATTGACAGCGAAGTTTATTTCCCTCATTCTCCCAATGAAACAAACCAGCTTTTTTCGTGTCCTTAGACCCACGCATCGCTAGCTTTCCTCCGCCACAATATCGTCACTAAACTTCTTTAACTTTCGAACAGTCAACATCTTCTCACCGCGTTTCTACTCTTAGTGTAATTAGTACGTGCCAACTCGGTGTACGCGTAATTGTAATTATCGAGTGCATAATAAAGTGCAATAAAGAAAAGGAAAGTTAATAGTTGTATTTCGACTCGACCTTCTTATATTTATTTGTGATTTTACGTGACATCAGCGTTGTTGTCACGGCCGGCACACTTCAAACCCGATCGACTGATAATAGAGATAAAGACTCGGCGACAATGTATATCGCCGAAGTGCCTAATGAATCACGGATCACGGATCATCAGTCGCGGATACCTAACAAACGTATGGATAGTGGGAATATTGAGGGGTGACAAAGAAAACAGAAACAGATTCGATCGAAAGTCAAATTGTAAGAGTTTCAGTCTTGGAAAGTCACGGCTAGAGTTCGAAGCCAAATTGCAATTAGTGTAAATCAAGCGTTAAGAAATAAATTCTCTCTTTTTTTGTTTTTATTTTTTATCTTTTATTTTCATCTTCGATTTCTTTCTCTCCTTCTTTATTTTACGTCACATTGTCAAGGAGAGTGATCAGCGTGAAAAAAGAACGTTGAAACCCTTGTAACTTGAGAGAAGTGAGTGACGAATGGTGACTGCGTGCATATAGACGGAGCATCATGCTTGATTTCGTGTTGGCGTGAACGATATTGAAACAAATCATTTACCAAACCTACTACCACTCTACTTTCCCACATAATTAGATAAGATCGTGCTAGTTTTAAATTTACCGGTGCGCGGTGTGATAAAAGACGATATCGTCGATCATTGAAATTAGTGTAGTGTGTCGTTTGAAGAACAGTGTTGAAAAGATAAAAATGGCAAATGTTGAAGACGAACAATTATTAAGTGAAGAAAGTTTGAAATTATCCGGTGCGAGGTCAGCTCGAATTGTCAAGCTGAATCGAGCGTGTAGTGCTGGACAATCGAATCTTAAGGGATCAACAAGCGACGAAAGGTCAACGGACCAGCGAGGCTCAGGAAGCGCACAGGGAGCTGAGCGCGATCGAGACAAAGACGAAAACCTCGAGAAGCTGAAGACGAAAGAGTTGAGAGCGCGCCTCGATAGTTTGGGATTAGAAAGGACAGGAAAAAAAACTGAGCTACGTGCACAGCTACAGACGGCCATGGGTGGAAACAATACATCGTCGGAAAGTGAGATTGAAGATGATAAAGAAAAGACGTAACAGAAGAAGCACGCGAGATGCGCATCGTGACAAATACTGTCACAAAGCACGTGTTCAATATTGAGTTTTAAGGACGTCAAAGACGCATTAAAAGCGTTTAGTGATGACAAAAGTGAAAATATCGATCGATGGTTCGAGTCGTTCGAAGAAACTGCAGACACGTGCATGTGGACAGAAGCACAGAAGGCAATTTATGCGAGAAAACTGTTGAAAGGATCAGCAAGGATATTTGCGAGTTTCGATTGCCATGACTTGGCACGAGCTGAAGCGAGGACTAATAAAAGTATTTTCAAAGAAAATTAATAGTCGGCAAATACGCCAGAGACTCGGAGAAACAAAATAAGAAGCCATGGAGCATACCTGGCTTACATGTACCGCATGCTCGAAATAGCTAGCCATGTGGATATAGAAGAGAAAGCGAAGGTAAAATATATCATAGAGGGAATAATAAACGAAGAGAGTAACAAGTCTATACCGTACGACGCTACGTCAATCAAAGGGCTAAAGGGAAGATTAGTCATCTACGAAGAACAACAGTGTCGCAAAACAAAGTCGACTGCGAAGCAGGTCAGAACCGAAAACAGCAAAATGTACAGTTAATCTGGAAATGTAGTGAAGGATAAAAGGTGTTATAATTGATAAAGAACATGTGAGTGCAGATTGTTCAAACAAATCGAAAGGCCCTAAATGTTTTAAATGTAGACAGTACGGCGGCCTTTCATTGAGTTGTAATAGAATGAAAAAGACAAGACGCGTTGCGATGAGTTGTGGCACGGGGATGGGTTGTATAAGCAATAGAAGGTTGTATAAGCAACAAAAGGTTGTATAAGCAAGCAAAAATTATGGACGTGAATATAATAGCGATGATAGACACAAGTAGCGACCCTAATTTAGTACGGTTAATTGTATTGGCAGTTAGGAGCACCTCAGCTCACAAAAGACATTATTCAAGTTAATGGTGTAGATGCTATTGGCGATACTGGGACGACTAAAAGCCAGCCTAAACATTGACAATATAATCTTAACGCTAAATTTCGACGTAATTCCCAACAACCTCTTGGGACATGATCTACTAATAAGCGCCGATTTATCCGAACAAGTGGAAGTAAAAGTGAAAAATAGACGAGTAATATTAAAAAAAAATTCAAACTACCTGACGATCAGTGTGCTACCGAAAATGGTAAGGGGAAAGAGGTGTTGAATATAAACACATGTTGTGAACAAAACGAGCAAAGTCTAGTTGAGTTGGACCACGTCAAAGATGAAAAAATTAAAGGTGATGTAAGAGACTTAATTGACGGTTATGCGGTGACGAAAACGAAAGACAGAGGTGTGTGAAATCATACTTGAAGATGATGTACCAAATCAGTGTATCAAAATCCACATAGATTATCGGCAGGACAGAAAAAACATTAATAATTACATTATCGATCGGTCGTTAAGTGGAAAAATCATACGTTACAGTGTGTCAGAATATGCAAGCCCCATTGTGTTAAGAATGGTGGAAGAGAAGAAAAACGGTGAACTGTGACTGTGCGTAGACTGTAGATTATTAAATAGGAAAGTCGTCAGAGATAGAAACCGATTAATAAAGGATCAATTAGACAGACTGCAGAACGCAAAGGTATTTCCCCACACTAGAAACACTTAAAGGTTCCGTTCGGCTTGTGCGATTCATTCGCCGTGTTTCAACGGCATGTGCGTACAGTGTTTCGACCTCTAATAACCAGTGGTGCTGTGTTAGCGTATCTAGATGATCTTATTATACCTGCGGAGAATGAGAATGAAGCAGTTGAGAAACTGAGACAAGTGTTAGTGGCCGCGAGTGAATATGAGTTAGTGATAAATTGGCAAAAGTGTAGATTTTTAATTAAACAAGTACATTATCTCGGATAGATTGTTGAAAGTGGACAAATTCGATCGTCGCGGCAGAAGACATTAGCAGTATCAAGATTTCCGGAACCCACGACGATCAAACAGGCACAGGGTTTTCTGGATTTAACGGGATATTTCCGTAAATTCACAGAATCGTGTGCCGTGATTGCGCAACCGTTATCGCAATTGTTGAGAAACCACGTTAAATTTGAGTTTGGATCGTCGGAGAAAGAACATTCGAAGAACTAAAGAAGCCTTTAATTGAGAATCCGGTACTTAAAGCCATTCAAAACGAGTGGTCTTTGAAAAATACATAATAATAGAATATTTTTATATTTATTGATTTATTACTTTCTTACAGAAGCAGTTCCATGTTATGTAGCACATTTTCGGTATTATTAATCCATCTGGGATCCCTAAATGAGGGTTGGCACATTCATAAAATTGTAGAACCAGTCACATTGACTGGTGTGGTATTTCCAGTGTTAAACTATATCAAGTGGGAGCCGAGAGCGAGCTCCATACTGATGCTTGCAAAGAAGGGTTGAGCGCTATACTGTTGCAGAAAAATGCTAGTGATGAGAAGTTTCACTCCATATACTATGCTAGCTGTAAGACGTCTCCTACAGAAGAAAAATATACCAGCTACGAGTTGGAAATATTAGCATAAAAGCATCGAAAAGATTCCGTGTCTACCTTAAACCGTTTAAAATAGTGTCCGACTGCAGTGCGTTTATTTAGACATTGAAAAAGAAAGATTTATATTTGCGAGTGTTTACATTGGGCACTCTTAATTGAACAGGCGGATGATCTCAGTCGGAATGCAGTAAAAGTGTTGTTAGCGCAGAAAGACCGAAGCGGTTTGATCTATCGAGTGCGCAAGGCCCAAGAAGAAGATCAGGAGGTAAAAAAGATAATCGATGCAGTGTATGCCGAGAAGAAAAAGAACTTTAACGAAAAGTGGGTGTTATATCGCCAAGTCGATGGTGACGAAACGATAGTTGTGCTGAAGTCGATGCAGTGGGACATCATTGAGCAGTGTAGTGGTAGTAGGAATCTTCAACATAAAAAGACTCAGTAGAGAAGTATAAAATCACGAACCAATAAAGATAAGGAAGAATAATGAAAATATAGAAAATATAGTTCGCCTGTCTTATAAAGTACTTAAAGAAACATTTTATGTAGGAACAGTGCGAAACAGCTCTTCATTCAGACGAATGTTATTATTCATGCAATTTAAAAACGAAATATTGATTTTATTTCGTAATACATATAGTTATATTTTGTGTTTAATTAAGTGCTGTTATTATTAAATACTATGCATGTTTGTATTTGTGAAAAATTACAAGACACGTAAAAAAATGTAGAATAACTGTTTCGTTTGTTGCTTGAATTGTCTATATTTACAACACAAGATATCGAGAATCACTGATAATTAGGTACGGTTTAAAAAGAACAAATTAATTAACAGATTACCAACTGATTATATAATCACGACATCTTTTGTCAAACATAATTTTTCCCCAAAATTCATTAATATAATAAATTTCATTTCAAATTAATTATATATTTCAAATATTGTGCGTATCTACATGAAAAATAAATTTTGCAAGACTAATACTATTATTTCATTCATATAAGAAATTTTAACGATTAGAATTTTTTATCATATGTATCATGTGAAAACATTTGATATATTTTTCTATTGTATATATTTTTAAATATATTTAATCAGAAAAATTTAGTTTTATTTTGCAACAATTAGTTTCGTATCATTATGTATGTATGTGTTTCCTTGAAGCTGTAAGATGAGTTTCAAAAGATTTCTTGAAAAGTACGTCACGAAAATAGTTTCCTATATGCTTAGAAATAAAGTATTAATCGTTCGAATTGGTGTACGCATCCGATTTATAAATTGCATTTCTATTTAACTTGCTTTTTGTTTCACTCGTATTTATTAGCTCCTTTCCAGGTTTTATTTTTGCACTTGGTTGTATTCTTTTTTTCATTGTTTATTATTATCAATTATATCTTTTGTCTTCAATTTGTCCCCTCTTTCTGTCTATAACTTAATTCTCTCTCTCTTTTACTTTTCTTCTATCATTTATTTGCGTCCATAATGCTCTTAGCGAAATATTAGAAACGTGTGCGATAAAGCGAATAACAAATTTTAAATAAACTTAAAGCGAAGCTGTCATGTGCCTCGCCCCGCGCGATACGCAACGCAAAAGTAAAATCAGTAATTTCTTTCAAATCAAGGTAATTTAAAACGTTTATTTGAAACCGTGTTTACAGTATTTGAAGTAAAAGGCATTTAAAGCCGCTAAAAGCTATATCTTGCGAAAACTTATATAACCATGTTTTTATAACGATAATAAAATAATTTAAATTGTAAACAAAGTTAACAATTGTAAACAAACACTTTCAAAGAAAAGACCCCGACGGAGATGAATAAATGATAAATAAATAAATGTAGCGACTTAGAGAAGTCAGTAACAATAATTACCGTTCGTCTATCGAATTAATTAATTATTACTATCCGTTTACTATTGTCTATTGTCTATCGAAGAGTTATCATTTTGTCAACCGAAGAATTTTATATCCGTCGGTCTGTCAGTCGATATCGAAATCGAGTAAGATTTGAATAAATCATTACATATTGTTAATTTACTTTCAACAACTTTAATCCTCTGCCGTGCCAGTATTCCCGCACATCGCAGGTTAGCCGAAGGTGGAGTTTATTACCAGTTGCATTAAACGTTAGTTAACGCTATCGCGGCAACTGAATAGAACGTAAGAGAAGCTGCATAAGAAATCGTTTGTTATTAATATATCTAGTATAATTAACTCGTTAAAGCGAATAATTAAAATATTTAACGTTATTCATCTCGTATCAGTTACCGTTTGCTAGTTATCTCAAACGGCAGAAATTTCTATAAATAAATCACAAATTAATTATTGTGACAACAAAATAATATTGGTTGCATAGTACATGTTCAAAAATATTCTAAAATTTATATATTAACGTATGTATATTAATACACATAACCTACATTCACCTACCTACACCATTCACATAACCTAAAAAGAATAAAATATCCATATAAAAATAGTTCATCGCAGAGGTAATAAGATTTTAAATACAAATAAAAACAATGCATAAAGCATTTTGATAGCAACCACTTATTTTGATAGCATGAATACAATTTAAATTTACGACGGTAATCCATTAGGAAAAGACCATACGCGCATAGTTGCTGCACAAGTTATTCCCTTTCCTCAATTTGAAGTTCTTCCTAGCTGATTCTCTTAATAGTTCGAGCCACGCTCACAGAGACAAGTTTCGATACTCGCAGGAAAAAACCGTCCGAAAATTGAATCGTGAAAAATTAACATAGAAGACAACGAAGTTCTTGCGAGACAGACAGAAATGAATAGATCGACTCTGTCTTTGTCTGCAACATTCATAGCATATCACGCATACGCAAGACGAGAATCTTCTTGTCTTTCATGTTGATTTTTCACGACTCAATCTTCGGACGGTTTCTTCTATGCTTTCGATATGTAACTGTATATTCGGTATATAAATCTTTGTGATAAATCTTATGCGTTTGCGTAAATGAACGCCACCATAGAAAATCCCGCCGACTGTGAAGTACGAAGTATTACTTGATTCTTCAATGCTTCGGAAATGCAATCTGCCGATATTTACTATCAATTAACTCTATAAACCTTACATTCATTCTTTTTTTATTTACACAATATTAAAAATAATTATATCTCTCATCAATGAGCCAAGTTTAGATTGGACCATGTAAAAATGCGACCGCCTCTCGACAATGAAGTGTAATCGTAATATAAATTGTACTGAAGTTCTTGCGTATATCTCGGAAGACCTAGTAGCGGTAACATGTATATGAAAAAATGTCGATTGTCAAGTTAATGGAATTATACAGGATATTCGGTTGTAGACGTAAATAAATTTAAGGGGTGAATCTTCAAGCTAAAATAAAATGAAAATCAAGAACAAAATATTGCGTTTTTGGTTTTGCTTTTTAGTTATTTACAATTCAAAATCAGTCGAAATACCACTGTACCCGAGCAAATCTTCTTACACGAACGGAAGTAGATCTGCCTAAGCAGCGGTATGTACAGGGATCCTCAAATCGAACGGTACATGGGCACTAACTTACCTCGTAATAGTCGTAGAGAAGAAGATCATGACATTTGAAGACGTATCTTGTGCGACGTTTTGTAAGAAAAATCGTAGATTAAACATTACACCTGCCTACTAGATAAAATCCATAACAGCATATCGAAAACCACTTCATAGAATTTCCAAATAAAAAGGTTAATGTTTTTTCTAATCCTTTTTTCATACACTCACCGCGACCGTCCCGTCCGCGAGTGTCCAGACTGTTAACAGAAAAATCGTAACGAAAATAGCAATCGTTTTATATTATAGCAAATGTTCGACATAGCCTCTGTCTTTTCATAAACAAAGTACACAATAATCACGATAAATACAACACGCACTATACACACTACATAACCAAATCACTTGCGTTGGAACTAAATAAAGAAGATTTGGAAAATAACAGGAAATGCAAAAATACAGGAAATAACTTGTAAATACTAGAGTTGAACCAGAGCAACAGTTGGCCGCTAGAGGCAGCACTTTTAAGGAGACCAACGCAAAATACAGGCGTGAGCATTCTCATATACTTTTTGGTAAGTTATATATACTCCTTGGTCATGTACAGGATAAATCTATTGCATCACCATAGACAAGGAACAGGATAAACCTATCACCCAATGTCTTTTTATGTTCTAAGATGACGGGGATATAGAGTCCTTTGCCATTGCAGTCTCATTCCAAACGTTATCGATTGAGCATAGAACAAGATTACAGCGTTTGTAATGGTCGGAATTAGAATTAAATTTTAATATGAAATTACAACTGAAGTATAGATCAGAACATCGTATTATTGATTAAGAATGGAATAAACCGTACATATACTGCGAAAAAGGTGCCCTACGACTCAGCAGCTACTTAACCTCCCATACCATTTTAGTATCGGACGCGACATTATCGATTCAGTATAGAATAAGATACCAGCGTTGTTGGAATGGTAGGAATTATAATTAAGTCAATGATCGATCTTTTAGGTTGTTCCAAAAGCTTCTTTCGTTTTATAGAAAAATAATAGATGCACAACATTTTCTGTTCTATTGGAACAAAATGAATCATACATAATTAAATAAAATAACTTTTGAGACAACCTAATATATTCAATATTAACCAGTCAGATTGAATGACAGTAGCGAATGAGAGAATATTGTTAGTTTTTACGGGAACTACGGCACGACGCTTCACCACGTAGGAGACACATCGAGATAATCAGGTACCGATCAAAATAAACTCCTATTCATTGCCTGCTTTTTATATATGTAAGTGTTTATATTGCGCATATGCAATTTCGTTATTCTGTATCGCGCGAAACGCGTAATGCATAATTGTATATAGTTTTGCTTGCTAGTTTCGTTTAACCATTTAAAATAGAATGTCACTAGTTTTCGCGTAAAAGTCATTATAGAAACACCACCAGTTTTCACCGTTTCCCTGTAAGTAATAAGTGATAGATGCATAACGTGGCTGGTTAACTGTGCTTTAGATAATTGATTGGAAATGAATATCACAGAATTGAAAAAAGGAAAAGAAAGATATATATGTAGGCATATTTTAAAAAGTAGTTTTCATGCGTCGTGTATATTAAGAAAAGATGCTGTACCTAAAATGTTTCTACGCGCAGATACAGATATGATTGACGAAAATTGTAACGTTCAAAGCAGTTCGATAACGAAAGAACCCGATGTGTAGGATAGTGGGTCAATGGAAATTAAAGAACAATGAAAGCAAGAAAAGAATAAATCTAATATTCTTTCGCGTAAGGAAATGTAACCATTAAAAAATAAGCTTTCTTCAGGCTACATGGATAATACGTGTTCGAAGAAAGCAATCGCAAAAGGACTATCTGATTTTGCTTTAACTTTCATACTGATGTTACTATGTAAAACTTCCAAAAAGACTTTCGCATAGAACATAAGTTGTGTATGACAATATATTACAGTTCGCCAATTTTTTACAATACAACGCGCATTGTTTTCTTTTTTATTTAATTTGCACTTTTAAATTTTACAAATTTATTACCTCAGCGGGATACCATCTTCGAGCTTGTCTATTTATTTTATTTCTTTATTGAGGTCAGTGAGTGTTGAAGTGATCACCACTTCTAAGAAAACTCTACATCTGGTCTTCTAGTTTTGTCAGGCATTGAAGCCACCGACGGCGTATAGACGAAAGATAGAGTCGAAGGCAAACCAGAAACTGTGGACAGGCGACGATAGCTTCAGGGTTTTTCAGTCATAAGGTAACACTACCAGCGTGCGGATCTGGACCAGCTCAACCGTATTGCGACTTGTATTTACACTTCACAGTATTTAAAATATATTTTCTACCTTACACTTTACCCACGCATTTCATTGTATTAACATCACATACGTATAATAACCTCAACAGTGAAGTGTTTTCTTTTTAGTCTTCTTTTTATATGGGTTTCGCTAAATAGATATTTAGTCTGGAATTTGCCAAAATATATTTAACGCGATAAAAATTATATGGATCAATATCGTATGGATATAATAGATTCCAGACAGATTATTAAAGATTTTGAAGATTTAGGTTCTTTGGACCATAGCACAGCTGTGGGTTGTCAAGTTCTTGTTTTTATCCTATGGGAGCTAATTGAAAACAACTTGTTTTAGCTTGTTTTGCTTCGAAACCTGGCATAAAGAGGGACGATTTATCCACAATTTTAGATAAAATTTTAGATGCATTGTATGAAACCGGTTTCAAAAGTGATTGTTTCTGATCAGTAATCGAATTATTAATCAGAGCATAGCTGATATCAAACTTTTATTCAAAAACTTTCTACTCCAAGGAATGGCCGGAAAGTATACTTTCTTTTCAATTTTTTACATTTATTTAAGAATATATGGAATAGTGTATTAAAATATGATTTCTTAACGATCAGTAGTCGAATTAGTACTCAAAGCATGGCTGATGTCGAACTTCTATCCAAAAACTTTCTACTACAAGGAATAGCAGGATAGTATACTTTTGTGACAGCACTCGACAGCAGCTAAAGCCAGACGACGGCAGCGCAGTAGTTTCGCGCCTTTGGTTACGAACGTTCAGGACCCAAATTCAAATCCCGGCACCCATAGTCCGATTTTCCTTTCCACGACGTGCTTTGCAAAATGCAGAAGAAACAAAAGGAACCAATTCAATCCGTGCAAGTCTTCGGACGCAAGAAAGAAAAGAAAAAAAGAGCAATACCTCTACAGCCACATCTACATCAGCAGCAGCATTATGGCATATTCATTTCGCTTTCTTTTCAATCTTTTACATTTATTTAAGAGTATATAGAATAATTTATTAAAAAATGATTTCTTAACTAATGGATCCTGGGTTTTTTGGTTCAATTTGATCCCACTGTGGAATTTCGAAAAAAGTAAAAATACGCGAACAGCTTATAAATCATCAGAAAGACACATACTGTCAAATACTAGTACGGTTTACGTAAGAGAGTGTCATCTGCATTGTTCACCGACAGTTGAACACACTGTCATTTGATAATTTAAAAATAGTAGATACGCCCAATAAAAATAGCCCAATGCAAATAAGCGTGCGAATTTATCCTAACGTGACGGATAATTCGAAAAGAACGATCAGAATGAAAATTAATTCTACAGCTGTGCAACGATTTGAAAGAAAAAGGAATTACGTTTCTAACGACTAATGCATAATATAATCACGTATAATTAGTTTTACGTACTATTTAATAGGCGACGAGAAGGTAGCGTTAACTGACGTTTATTGCGACTGGCAATAAGCTCCACCTTCGGCTAACCTGCTATGTGTGGAAATACAGGTACGGTAGAGGATTAAAGTTGTTTGAAAGTAAATTAATAATATGAAATGATTTATTCAAATCTTACTCGACTTCAATATTGACGGTTATGAAATTCTTCGGTTGACAAATGATGATTCTTCGATAGATAAAATGATACCTGACTCTTCGATAGACGAATGCTAATTGATTCGCTCGATAACCGAACGGTAATTATTCTGTTTTGTTGACTTCTCCGAGTCGCTGCATTTATATCCGTCGGAGATGAAAATATCCGTTGGGGTTTTTCCTGTGAAAATTTTTGCGAATATCTCCAACGTTTGTTCAACTGCCGACTTTGTTTACAATTTAAATTGTCTTAATATCGTTATAAAGACGATATAAAAACTTTAACTGCCTTTCACTTCAAATATTGTAAACACGGTTTCGGACAAACGTACTAAATTACTTCGGTTTAGGAGGATTTATGACACCTGAGAATGCGAACATGACCATATTTGATCATGGACGAACTCAAAAAAAAATACTTAATACTTAGCCGACCGAATAGGGAGATCTGCCTTTTTGATTTTAGCAACGTCTTTTCTTTATTTTTTCTTTTGTTGTTATTTTTAGTTATTGTTTAGCTGGAATTGTTGCCAATTAATTGCGCCACATTTTCTGCTTTTATAAAGTACAGTATATAATAAAATACATTAATTTAGTGGTTTTAAAGTTAATTCAAAAGTTACACTATCAATTATGACTAAATAAAATTATAATCGAACGATACCACACTGTAAAAAATATTAAAATGCATTATGAATTTTTAATTTTACCTATATTTTTTTATACTTTTAATATATACTTTTAATTTCATGTTTTCTATAGACAATATGCGAAGTCTTTTAATAAAATCATTACCGCAAAATATAATTGACTTATATTTTATAAAGATAATTGTATAAATAATTTTTAGACTTCTTTGTGTTTTAAATAGTGATTATTAGTCCTCGATACTTGGAAAAATGGTCAGCATATAGGTTGCTTAAGCGTTAAAAAGGAACGCCTTGGTGAAGCAGGAGGGGGGCTCCGTTGGTTGTCACGAGTTGTCATGAGTTGTGAGTTGTCGTTAATCCTTACGAGTTGATTAATTGTATTCTTTTAGTTGCTTTAGTCATAATTTATTAGTTTATTAAGAAATAACTTTAATCGATTATAGTTTTTCTGTTCTATCATTTATAAATAATTATATAAAATCCTTGTATTAAGAAACTATCAACATCAGTATACTATTAAGAAATGCGTATCAGTGAATATTTTGCATACTATTACTCCGCTACGCAAAACTTTTCCAAAATTTAACGAATTGATTACAAAGGTAACAGTGGAAAGTTATATATAGCCGCATGCACAAAAAGAGGATATGAGAATTAATTTTTACTGAAATTTTTAACATATGGAGATATTCAATACAAATTCTTTTTCTTTATCTTTTTCTAATTTAACATCATGTTGCATGTACAGGGTCGTATAGGAGTATGCAAATCAAGAGAAGAGAAAATCAAAACTGCGCAAAATGAAAAAATATATTTTTGTTATGCATTATATATTAGTTTATAATAAATATTATAATCTTTAGCAACGCATTTAAACAAACTCAGTTGAAGAATTATTAAATCTTCGACAATATTTCTTTCCGGGAGAAAAATTCGTTTTCGACCCAAAGTTACCTGGCAGCTTTTGTTCCTCGTGATGATGATGGCATAAGTTGCAAAAAAGGAAAAAAAAGGAATACCTTTGCTAATTCAAGAATCATGGTGATTTCCAAACACACTTTTCATGTACGCGTGTACATATGTACAGGGTTTTGTAGTGGATATCGTAGATGCGTTCTACATCTTCGGATCGGAGATCTGTTAAAAAAGTTGATCGCAAAATTGATTTCGAGCATGATCTGTAGGACCAAATTGTTTTTAATCGCATCGTATCCATCACGAAGAACAAAAATTATCTTCCTTCTTTTTACCTTGTAATTTATTTCTTATATACAATTAATATAATATAATTAATTATAATAAGTATAATATAAATATAATTCTTCTCATATAGCGACGTAACGTTACTTTGTAACGGTACTTCGTTAGCGTCCATCTTGTTACACTGCAACTATACAAGAAATTATGCTCTGGTGTAAAGTGACATGTATAAAGCGTAGCTTATACGACGCCGAGATCATCCAAGAGGACCTTGAAGAAAGAGGGTCTGTGTTGAATTTTATCAGCAGTTATCGTGAAGCAGGTTGAGAACGCGACAATGTACATTGGAATGTGGAAAAACAAATAATTACTTTAGCAATTGTCAATTGTTCCTCTTGTTAACCCACTAACGAGGTCACGTAATTACGTATTATCCATAATGTTGGTATGTCACATGCGACAGCGCATCATATGTTTCGTGAGCAGGAACTCCGGTCGTGCCGCCAGATACTCGTAAGCAGTGATTACGTTCACAGAGGAAATTATCGTCCCTGGATGCTCCGTAAGTTGCGATGGAATCGAACTTTTTCAAAAAAATTTCCTGCTTACTGACGAGAGCAGTTACTCAAGTGATGCGTTTAAAAAACAGATAAAAAGGTATAATTGAACTTTTTCGTTGATCAAATTGTCCAACTAGTTCCCTCTATCTTTGATTTTTACGTTCACGCATATGGAACGAACTGCGATTTATTATACCTACATAGGGTGATACAATATTTATTTTATACCCGGTGGTGCTCCAGCACATTTTTCTTTATTGGTTCTGAAATTCTATGTTGGAGAGTACGTATGGATAGGTCGGAAGCTCAATTTTTGTCTGTAGCGAGCTAATAAAATAATAAGTGAAAGCACGAACGAAAGAAGTTCTCGGCTAAAATCTTCGAAATCTACTCCAACGAATTCGAAATACTATAGAAATCAGATTGCGGATATGTCTATAAAATAATGGTAATAAAGATAGTAGTATTCATTGGCCCGTAAAAAGGAGCAAAAGTCGCATATTTTTGAATATTATAGTCAATAGTATCGCGGTACAGTTTGCTCATCAGGAGTATGAAACGCATGGAAATGCTTGATTTTGTTATAATTGCAGCATCGATGTACGTCGGAAAACAAACAAATAAAGAACTCGTTACATATTTCAGAGAAAATGTAAACCATACGTAATTAGAATCGTTTTTAACCTCTTGTCATACCACGTTGCACGCGAATGATCAGGAAAAGAGCCGAAGCGACGGAGACGGAGTGTAAGAACTTGAGACGTGAGATCGTGCGACTGAGTGCGTAGATAGCCGTGCCCGTGTTTAGAAAAAAGACACCATTCGATACATTCGTACTTGGCCCGAGATTAAGATTACGAATGAGACTCGTGATATTCACTTTTGACATGAAATTAGACCACGAGCCTGACTCGTGATATTCAGGTTTGGCTAAAAATTCTCGTCTATCTCAACTATCAGTTATTGTTTAGCTGGAATTGTTGCCAATTAATCGCGCCGCTTTTTCTGCTTTTACAAAGTACGGTATATAATAAAATACACGAAACTAGCGATGTTAAAATTAATTGAAAAGCTACGCTATCAGTTATAATTAAATAAAGTTATAATCGAACGATACCACACTGTAAAAAGATATTAAAATGCATTATGAATTTTTAATTTCACGTTCAAGTCGTGTCATTTATCTCTAGTCATCTTTGATATTTTTAATTTTACCTATATTATTTTATACTTATAATTTCATGTTTTGTATAAACAATGTGCGAAAACGTTAAATAAAATCATTACCGTGAAACATGATTAAATAATTTCTAGACTTCGTTGTATTTTAAACAGCGAATATTAGTCTTCGATACTTAGAAAATTGCGCGTTGGAAACCTGACTTAAACTTATAGCTCGCTGTTGCGCGTGCAGTTGGTTAAGTGTTGAAAAAGCATAAGGACACTTTTTGTGCCATTTTCTATGACAGTGATTCATATGCGATTCATATTTCCTTTCAAGTTTATTCCTAGTAATAAATACTACAAGATGCAATAAGAATATTTTTCCTTGGAAATCGCGGATCAAATTCAATGTTGCGGTCAACTTTTTTCAACAGATCTGCACTGATCCAAAGCTGTAGACTGCACCTATGATAGCCGTGTCAAAACATTTCTTAACAGCTTATAGCATAATGATATGTTTAACATTTACATCATTTAATATTTATTTTATAAAACATGCCTGCGTCCTGGTTTGTACGTAAGCACTGTATTACGTAATAGAAGTTAGTAGTAAAAACTTATGTTGTGTTGAAGGCTGTAAGATTCTAGAATTTAATGCACTCGCTTTAAATTAATTTACGAAAAGAGCTATCGATATCAGACCTCATTCTTCAGCCATTCCTCTTTTATCATATCTGAACCTTTCTCGGCGATCATTATAATCGGCGCATTGGTATTACCACTAACTATATTTGGCATAATCGAGCCATCTATGACTCGGAGTCGAGCAACTCCGTAAACTCGAAGCCGAGGATCCACCACCGCTTCTGGGTCCCAATTGGGACCCATTTTACAGGTACCCGTCGGATGATATATAGTCATGGAGTACTCTCTAATCATGCATTCCCAGTATGGGTCGGTATACATGGAAATATTTTTGCAAGCAGGGAATGGTTTAGGATTCATTTTGCTGCCGTAACGTTGAAACGCGCTAGTTTTACTTATTTCGAACGCAAATTTGACTCCTTCGACCAGCGCCGCCATATCTTCCGGTTGCTCGAAATAATTTGGATAAATCAACGGATAATCGAAAGGATTGTTGCTTCGAAGTGCGATAAAACCTTTACTTTTTGGTCTTAGAAGCACAGGAGCCACGGTCCATAAGTGTTTGTTATTAATTTCCCCATACACGGCATCGTAGAATTTGTTAGTCAGTCCATGAGCCTTCCAAATGCTTCTGCCGCCGTCGGAGCTCGTCGCTCCTGTCAACGAAAGCAATTGTATGTCTGGGAAATCGTCAGAACCGTTCACGAATTTGCTATTGATAAAAGCTATTCCTTCGACACCTCCTGGCAATGTCAAAGGACCGTCTCCAAAAATCGCATATCCTAGCATATCCTGAATATTATATATTTCGTTCTCCACCAACGCGATTTCTTCGTTCAGCAAGAACGAAACACCTCCCACACTTACGTGATCTTGAAGATTATGACCCACTCTTAAATCCTGGATCACTGGTATGTCGTGTTTCAATAACTGTTCTTTAGGTCCGATTCCCGACAACATCAGCAATTGAGGGCTATTGATAGATCCCGCGGAAACGATCACCTCCTTATTCGCACGAACGTGCAACATTTTTCCGTCTCTAACAAACTCTACGCCGTAAGCACTTTTCGAAGACGGATCTATTAAAATTTTCGTAACATGCGCTTCCATGGCGACGTGTAAATTTTTCCGCGTCCTGATTGGTCGTAGAAAAGCCTTCGCCGTGGAACACCGACTGCCGTGCTTCATCGTTCCTTGAACAATCATGAATCCAGCGTGTCGTTTTCCGTTAACATCCCTGTTTTCGTAACCCATTTCTAGACCTGCTTGAAGCCACGCAGCGCCCAAGGGAGTGTGCCATGGCACTTCTTGAACGGATAGATAACCTCCGGTCGAATGATACGGCGTCTCGGCGTGCAGAGGATTTTGATTGTCTTCAGATTTTTTGAAATATTGTAGCACATCGTCGTAGGACCACCCGGTGTTGCCGAGCTGTTCCCACATGTCGTAGTCTTTTTTGTTACCACGAATGTAGAGCATGTAGTTTAGCATACTGGTCCCTCCGAGAACTTTGCCACGTGGCCAGTTGCATTGACCTCCTTCCATCGCTGTGGGCATAATTTAAGGTGAAGTAGAGCGAAGACATTGTCAAATATCCACGTTGATCGGTTATCGATTCGCGTTGATACCTCTTTCGGTTCGTTAATTTTCCCATTGGAATCGATTTACTTGCATTCTACATATACGCCTATTTGAGTTAAAACGCGTATATTCTATTCTGCGAAAAGAAAAAAGCTGGGTGAGAAAGAAACGCCCGCAGGAAGGCAATCATTTTCTTCGAATCCGCAAAAGGATCACAGCGGGATGTTTGAAAAATGAGCAGACTCGCCGAGAAAATATCAAACGCGGCGTGCAGTAGCCAAAAGATCCGAAAAGCCAGAAAGGGGAGTATGAGCGAACAGATATATAGGCACTTTGTGAGTGGCAACTGATGCAAAAGAGGAACCCAGAAATAGAAAGCAACTTTTGCGTCGACAAGATAAGGATAAGTGGAAAAATGGATGAGGAAATAGATTGCGTATTGAATAATGAGAGAAATCGCGAGTTGTAGAAGAGCAGGAGGAAGGAAGCGAAAAGAGTTGCTCGATATTTGAAGAGGGCAACAAATGGAAAGTAATTACATGGACGATAAAATGAAACCCCGACGTTAACTGGACTCGCAGACGTAGAATGAACAACAATGGGGACAAAGACAATAGAAAATTTAATAGTGGATATCTTTTCCAATTTTTCACAGGTTCCGTGATCCGGAGCTTTAGAAAACAACTTTGTATTGTCTTGTCGTTACCAACGATTATATATGAGAAAAATCAGAGTTGTTTAAAAATGATTTGCAGTAAAACGTTCATTCGCCGCACGAAACATACAGAGTATCGCTAATGTCTATCATATCGGTGGTATGGTTGAGCAGGGTTGACAAATAGTTTCAACGATTCCACGCCTATGGTTTTTGCGTGTGCCGCGTCCGTCTCAATGTCCGTCCTTAGTTTTTTTCTCTTTTTTGCTCTCTCCCTATCGTCAGTCTAACTGAAATTTTATACATTTACTGTAAAAATGAATTACCTCCACGTTGAATGTATTAATTTATAGAGATTAGCATATATGCGATACTTTGCATAATTAGGACAGCCGCTTAATCGGATCAAAGGATGCTAGTTCCAGTGTATCCCAAATAATCGAAATCCACTATAATGCGTTCCAAGCGTGGCAACACTATGTATCTCGTGTCATTTTAATTTACTTATTACGACATAAAAAGTAAAACATTGTTTTTAACTATATCTTCTATAGTCAGATAGATGCTTATTATCATGGTAACAAGGCATTATTAAATCTTGTTTACCTCGACAGAAATTCTTATTAGGTTCCGTCTTGTATTTCCAATCGATTTTCGTTAATTGTAGACTAGCAGCAAGAACAGGAATATCATAGACTTCTGATCCATCTCCACCTGCTTCCAAAAGGAGCACGTTCCAATCTTCTATCTCGGACAAGCGATTCGCTAGGACGGATCCTATAACCGTGTAAATTGCCATTATCAATATGCGTGGCACACAGGAACTTGCAAATACTGTGACATCAAAAATCTAAAGATTCGTTTCGAAAGGGTCGAGGAAGAGATGAGATTTGTTGAAATTACGACGCAGAATTTGCCACAAACCTAATATACGTTTCATCGACAGATTTGTCGAAAGAAAGAAATTGTCAAATTTTTATGTTCATTGATCAGACGAGTAACGACACGCTCGTTCTCGTTCGTAAATAACGCACAGATACACTTGTTATATTTTTATTAGATTTATAATCGAAAACGTACCTGCAGAACCACCGCCCACAATTATGAAATCGTAAGACGACATTAGTGCTTCGGAAGGAACATTCTTCGCAGCGTAATTGTCAATCGCATACTTGATATATAGAAACGTAGTTAGAAGCATCCAGAGCACCGATTGAGTCACTCCTGCTGTCATCCCACCCAAAGCAATGCTTGTCAGATCCATTTTACTTCTATTCTTGCGATTTCTTTTTCATCGATCTGCAATATCAAGTTTTGTCATCTTATATGTGGCGGCACTCGAATATACCACAACTCGACAGCAAGTAGAATCTGATGACGGCAACGCAGTGATTAGCTCCTTAGGTTACGAACTTTCGGGACCCGGGTTCAAATCCCGGCGACCAGAGTCCGATTTTTCCTCCGCGGCATCAAAAATGAGAAAAGAATACACCAATAGCCCAGCAACGATCCGCAGCAGAACCTGTCTCACTCTACACTGCTATCAGTAGTTGTATTATCACCACAACTATATACTGGCCAGACACAACTACAAACAACAGCACCTCATATATATTATACACGAGTGTTACGTAATTATTTGCAAAGTTACAAGCTTCAGCTATTTCTAAGACCTTGACATTATAACCAAAGTCGATGTCGTAAATAACTTTCTTCATATATACAAATGCTGTTTTTAATTGCCAGCTTTAGTTTCCGTATTTGCAAGAATATATTCGACTCTCTACGTTATTAGTCTGAGGTATTCCACAGTACACACCGCATACACCTTTAACATCGTTTAATAACGATAATATAATATACAGTTTAATATTGTCTTATTATTTATTACCTAAACTTATTTCACGCTGGCGTTCTCAACATATTCGGTAATTATGACAAGTTGTGAAATTTCTTTGTTCGATTCTCTGGCGTATACGGCTGCTTTACGGAATTTTAACATTTAACGCTCCAAGTATGCCTCTCAAGCATCACCGATGTCCAACGATTTACTCCCAGTGTGCCTCTCAAACACTGTAGAGAAAATTCCTGAGAAAATCGTTGGAATGGTGGCGGAAATTGTTCTTTTGAAGACTAGAAACAAGCGTCTAAATGCTTATATACTTTACGAGATTTCTCAGGAAAGGAAAAGGGAAAGCGCTTTGTCACACTATAAGTTTGTCAAATTATTAGTAAGTCAGCTCGTAAGTAACTTTCAGAATGACAATGTGTTAAATGGGAAACTCTATATAATAAATCGGTTGCCGAAAGGGAAAAAGAAAAAGTATCTTGTTCGTTCACCAAAAGGAAGTAACGCGGTTAACAAACAGTTTTGTGAGACCTGTGAACGCATTCCCCGTTTGCATCCCAATGAATGTTTTCAAACATTCCACGCATCACTCAACTATAATTAATATAAATATCGTAATCAAAATTATATTACTCCTTAGATGAATAAAGATTGTTTCGAGTCACTTTAATATTATTATTTACACGTCATTGTAGCATTTAAAATCTGACACTTAAAAGTTTGCAAGTCGAAGTACGCTGAGAAAAAGTTGGAGTTGTTGGTCGATATTCACAATTAAAAGTCGGAGCGTTAAGGTTTGATCTACCCTAACCAACACCGATTTACTAAAAAGATGATCCAAGATCTAGATTGAAATTTTCTGTTTCGCCTTTGCATAGATTACTGTTGGTTGGTTAGCCTATGCCACAGACAAACCAAGAAATCTAAAAATTTGTTATAACGTACATACAACAACACTAAATTATAAATAATACTAGAACTCGCGTGTGGGTGTGTATTGTGTAACACCTTCTGTCAGAAGTAGAATACCGATGTATATTTCGAAAACTAAAACCGAGTGACGATTATACAGCGGTAAATGTGGTAGAACCGTGATAATTTGACGGGAAAAAATAAGGAAAAGAATCGTATGCGAAGATTAAAAGCAGAAGCAATTGTATAAATTAAATAAATAAAATAATTATATAAATAAAAAAAGTACTGAATAAAATGACAAAAGACGAGAAAAACGCCATGAAAGATAACGATGATACGGAACTTTCGAAATATTTCGAGATCGAACGGATTCCTTGTTGAACGCAGTTCGTTCCCATTGTCTGAAGCACCGTCGTCGTCTTCTATCTTGTCAGGTTCAAAGTAATGTTCGTCATCACTACTATCACTAACGAACATGTCTTCTCTGGATTTTCCAGGCATCGTGCATAAGGTATTAGAAAAAGTATAAATATAAAATATATAAAAAGCTTGCTTATTCGTCTGACAATAACATCGAAAGACTGAAATTCGCTGTGACTCTATCTATCTACATCGCGAGTTTACGTTAAACGGAGGATAAAACTTCATCACTAAAGATCTCTAATTTTCTTTCGTCGAAAACAAAAACTGTTCAGTTTACTATACCCATGCGTATATAAATACGCATAAGATTATCACTCAGAAAAATAGACGTACGCCAGCCACTTAATGATAAGTATTTGTAAACAGATTCGACGCGCGTCAGTAAAAATACGCAACAGTAAAAGGACTTGGGCTACTCGTCTGCAAAGGACTGAACTCGCGTCTATCCCACGTGAAAACCAATTACATATTGTGGAAAAACATTGAATGAAAATGAAAGCTTTAACGAAACCGACTCTAGTAATCAAAAAACTGAATAGCACTTGGTCAATGTGTGAAACATTTATAAATCACTCATATGGAATATTCTTCTCATATCAAAATAATAAAGACGACTCAGAGAGGCAATCAAATAAACATAGATAACACTGTCACAGTCGATAATAGTTATTCTGTGCCACGTACAATCACAAAAGTAGTTAGAGGTATTATCTATATATATAAAAAGATCACCTGGCTTATTAATGGAAAAATCCTAAACGAATTATAAACAAAAGTGATCATAGAACGCAGTGCTAACATTCAAACAGGTTAAAGATCTGCAGACAGCGTCTCACAGATCAAACTCGCTTCTTCCAGTAATAGCAAAAATCATGAGAAAAGTAATCTACAATCGTCTGAAATCTTTCATAGAAGATAAGAAACAGATAATTAATAATAACAATAACGGATCATCCACGTGGATTGAAGAATGAACACGTAAGCATTTGACAAAGTATGCTATATTGGACAGTTGCAAACTGTTAAGGCTCAATTTCTTGGAACCTGCGCTCACGAAAATGGGAATATTCCAACATAAACCAGTTTAAATGTCGCTCACCGTCTATGATTATTGATAGTTAGACGAAAACGTAGAACGGTTTGGCTACCGATGAACTTTGAATTTGACATCGCATTACACAGAAGACGATCATTGAGAAAATGAACTGACATGTCCTTGCGCGTTCTTCAAGGCAGACAACCGAATCCGGTTCTGGTCTCACACGGAGCTCGCTTTCCTCTTCTGTTTTTTCTTTTCTTTTTTCTAATAACTGCTTATTGTGCTTACCTGAAATTTAATCAGAAATGCAATTCTTCTTCATTCAGAATACAGTCAACTGCCAGAATTATTAGCGAATTGCTTCTTACAAACATGGAAGCTCCTTTTTCTATTCCGTTCGATAATTTTCATTTTTAACGTATTGAACGTTTTCTTCTATGTCGTACTGCAAAATTTATTAAGAAATACTTTCTACAAATTGATCGCTATTATTTGATTCTGGATCGCTCTGTTCTGAATATGTCGAATCTAAGAACAAGGTGAGCAATTGAGATATAACACGACACTTCACAAAATTCATTTAGATAGACCAGTTTACAAAATAGAAATTAACATGACCCTCGTAGCAATGCTTGTATATGTGGACATATGATATAGCATTCCAGAGAATAGCCACGTATCGCAGATGAAGTTACAAGTGAAACGATATAGGTGAAACTATAAGCAGAAACGAAGAAATTCGGGAAGCTTGCAATGTGGGAGAAAATGTGCAACGATACAGGAATAAAAGAGCGGAAAGTTACTTGAAATGGTAACGTGTAGATCTTTCGTCTAACGTTTCGTCTCAAGATGAAGAAGATTGAAAGCGATGAAAAATCAAATATTAGCGGAAATACGACAATTTGGAGAATACAAGACTACACACTTGTAAACGATGATACGATAGCATTAAATGCGGTGTAAAGTAAAGCGCCAGATGCTTCCTTGCCGATAATCGCTTGGATACTGAATTACCAGTAGCTAGTTGTAACGCAAAGCATTAAATATGTAAAACACACGTATATATATAATACATCTATAATTTGTCTATGATTCAACTTCGCTCCAGATTCCTCCATGTTGTGCTTATATAATCACTTATTACGTCATTAAAGACGTTTACGCATTTTGATCTAATTACTGGCTAATTAATCAATGTAATTACATATTTTGTGAAAAAGTCTCTCTCGAGTTATCACAGCTCTGTTATTTAGAACGGGAGAAGAAGACAGACGACTCTGCATAGAAATTATTTCGACACATTTGGTGTAGAGTATGAATTTTGCGTACCACGGGTATGTTTTTAAAAGAAAACTCTAATTGAAAAAATGACAACGGCAAAGATATCATTTGTTATTGACGAAAATGTGATTTTGCAACAATAAATGTAGTTTTGACAAGAACGATAAGTGAAGAAGAAGATTTGTGTTTATTTTCAGCCTCTAAATTTTCTCGAACAAGAAAATGGGTTTTCACAATCGCTTCTGCATTTTTTTCATGTAATCACAAATTACAAATAAAAGCAGAGGTCTTTTAAGTGCTATTCTAAGTTGCCGAAATATATGTGATATATATATATATATAATGTACCATAAATTACGTACGTTAAATAAGTTTTCAAACGTTCTCGCGCGGTCGAGTCTGAACGCTGTCTGAACGCTCTCTCGTTGCGAAAATGGCACAATTCTGTAATGGTTTCCCCTTCTTTCATGAGCGTCCACACATAACACAGATGATAAACGATAAAACGTAGACTGTTGAATCTCTTAGTATTTAATAATTTATCGTCGGCAATTCTTTGACGAAGAAATCCAACTTAGAGGGAATTGGTTCTAGAGAAGCATTTTCTCTTTTTAAATTTCGTGGATTGATTGCAGAAATTGGTAGAAAGTTATACTCCACTTTTGCATTTCATTGCATTTTATAGAATTTTGCATTTTACAGTTAAGCAAAATGATTACTGCTGTATTTCAACCAAGCGTCTAAATGAACAATTTTTTTCACTTCAACGTCAAAATCTAGATCTTTCAAAAAGCGTATAACTTTGGAGGATAAGTTGAGATATTCATAAGTCGATAAATTGATCGTGCGAAATTAAACGAATTAATTCAAAATTGGCACAATATTTTGCGCTTTTTACTAATTCGCAATCTAACAATTGGGCTTATCGTAACATCTTAGGGACAATACATAATTATTACATATATTCGTAGAGGCGTAATTTCTTACTTATCTTCTAATAATCAATTCTGGACGTGCAAATTCCAATAAAGGCATTCTCGAAAACGCTTTTATAAGTATAAATAACGTTTCATACGTGGAATTCGTAAAAACATAAATTAGAAATATGTGCAGAGATGAGAATAACGAGAAATGTCACGTCGTATAACAAAATATTAATTTATTTTACTACTTTACTACCGATACTTTCAACTTTTTTTACAGTATAAAATTATTGTAACATAGAATGTAATTAATTAATGTAACGTAATGTGGAATTAATGTAACATGAATATGAATAGAATAAATTTTAATTGTAAAATATTAGAATAGAATAGTTATAACGGTATTGTGAAAAATCTAGTTCTTTTATATAAAATTATTAAAATTTAAAGATTTAATTGAAAAATTATAATAATCAATTTCTGATATATTCTATAAAGTATATTTAGCTATTAAATTTTGGGGAAATTTTATTAACAATTAAAATTTTTAATAGTTAAACATTTTATAGGAATAAAATTTTAGTGGAATAACATTGAATAGAATAGTAATAATAGTATTGTGAAAATTCTAGTTCTTTTTATATAAAATTATAAAATTTAAAAGTTGGGAATATTTTATTGAATATAAAATTTTTATACTGTAATCTACAGTATAAATTTGAATTTAAACATTTTAAATTTGAATTTAAACTGAATCACCTTTTACGCTTATCACTGCTTATATTTCAATTAAACTTGAGCAAATATGGATAATAAATGTTGCACTTAACAGAGATTTAATATTCTTCAAAAAGTATGTACATAAGTACAACATTCTTTTATTTATTTCCAAAACGTGTTACACAATATTGTTATATAATTTCTCCTTACAGCGCAGCCGAAGCTTGAAATATCGTAAAAACTTAATTATTCGATCTGCGAGTTATACATGACAAATATAAATTTCAATATTACTAATTTACATGTATTAACATTTTGATTAGTCGACTATGACGCTATAGCTTACAAATTAGAATAAAACGTGAAGTAATTAATCAATTATATAATAATGAAACCGTAACTGAAACACCAGTTTCTTACGCTATTGGAAAATCAAGTGTTTGTGATACAAAAAAAAAAAGTGCAAAATTGTGAATCATAACGAGAGTTTATGTAAGATGTACATAAAAACGTATGAAAACTGTTAATAATGAAGTTCTTGATACGGCAGTGTATGAATGGTTTTGTTAAAAGCGTGACAATGGAAAACCTATATCTGGCCCTACATTAAGCGAGATTTTACAATGTAATGGAAGATTGAATGGCGATTCTAACTTTAAAGTATCATCGGGCTAAATTTTAAAACACGTAACGTTTGTTGGTGGATCGAATAAATTGAATGAAAAATTATCGTCAAATAAATTTGCTTTACCAATACGAACACTCAACACCGGGTCATAAAGTCAATAAAGATAGAATTACGATTGTTGTATGTGCGAGTGCCCCTGGAATTCAGCTTCCTGTATTGGTAATTGGAAAGAATAATGAACCTCGGTGCTCGAAACATGTGACTTTAAATACTATGCCTGTTACGTATTTATCTGGGAGAAATTCTTGGATGGATACGAACATTTTTATGAAATGGTTTTCAACGATATTTGTAGCAGCAGTCAAAGAACGACAATTAAGTACGGATAGACTAGAGAAAAGGCGGATAACATGAATTCATAAAATGTTACATCATTGAGTGCTTTAAACGATCCTATAAAAATCACTTATTACAGGAGTTCATTCCGAGATGATAGAATGGTTCGAAAATGATAATACGAATAACATAAATTATTGAAAGGATTAAAGAGATTTCTAACGAAGGGAGCAATAAAGACAAATGACGTTCCAACGCGTTCTGAAGCTTCTACGGCGTCGGAGAAAATCCTGAGATGGTACGAAGCACAAGAAGAAAGTATTAGTAACTTTGAAAAAAATATGAAATTTGGTAGCACAGGAAGATTGCCAGGACAAAGATGAGTAAACAATATTTATATAATGCATATATTTTGTAATATATTCTACTCTACTACCTCTACTCTACTCAAATAAATCCACTGTATATGAGATGTACTATGTATGCATACTTGTCAAGGTCGTTATCAAAGCCGTATATTGATAAAATGTAGACGAAAATGCGAAACCTGGATAGACTTTTGTCATTAAGAGATCCTGAAAACGTGTTTTCTACTGTACATAAATTCTATATTGCATATGTTTTGCGCATTCGTGTTACAAAATATGTACAAACATATTGCATATTTCATGCATATGTAACTTAATTCTTATCTTTCGCAATTATATAAAAAATTACTGCTAAAAATCACAGCGCTTTAGAGCGAGACAGAAGAAGAAACCCTCTCATAGCACTGTGCCACGGATACAGTATTACCGTTGCTAATCATTTTTTCTCAGCTATATTTTATTAATTGCAGTAGATTCGTTTATGAGGTAGAGGGATACCGTTTGAAAGGGCTGTAATCTCTTCGAACGAGATTCTACATATAATTGCGATCGAATTTCTCCGAGATTGCACGCTTATTTGTATGAAACGCAGGATTTTTAACACGCGAACGAGTTAAATATTTTATTGAAAGTGACAAAAAATAAGACATTTAATAAACATCGTTATGAGTAATAATACTGATTAATAGTCTAGATTATGTATATTTAAATCTGCTTTTTCTGTCAAAGTTAATGACGTAGAGTTTGACTTGTAAAAAAACTCGGATATATTGCGGTTGTTACGAACAATTTTTTGTTGTCTAATTACAGTAATATTCGACATTTGCATGTATATAGTTACATAATCGTAATCCGAAGAACAAGTTCTCTGACGTACCACGGAATTTGATAATTTGCCGCGATCAAGTCGAAGATACTATATCTAGGTATTATGCTAATCTTTTGTGTTTAAGGATTTTTTCAGTCGGCCGAAGTAGCAACTCGAGATGATTTAGCGATTTTATACACAAATTAATTTACACGAACATTATATACTAATCATTTATTTATATTGTACATCCTTGAAAGTATGATTTTGTAATATTAATTTCTATTTATTTCTATAGGATAATTTATAAAGCATTCACCAAGATGCTTCTTTGATTTGGCCAAAATTCTTCCTTGGTGACATTATACCAAATTGAATGTGATAACAGTGTCTTTACCCTATCATTTTTACAACATAATTGCTTTTTCAGTTGTTTGATTTATTAGCTCACCTTAAAAAATATCTTCAAAAAATCATTTCTTCTTTTTTTCTTACGTGAGAAAATTCTGGGAAACGAGGGTTAATGTCGGACTCTTACCGACTAAAACCCCACGGTGGGTTAACAGGAATATCCCGGGACCTCTTTCGTGCATCTTTTCCCATTCTAAGGGATTCTTTCTCATTCCTCAGGTCTAATTTGGGCGTTAAGAGGGACCATACCTCCTAACGTCACTCCCTGGGCCGTCGTGCAAGTCCGAGGAGGACCCAAAACCTCCTCGGCGTGACGACCCCTATAACAACCTAGGGCGACATCAAAGCCACCCTTCGGTGCGAGACCCTACAAAGGTGAGAAGTACTCTCCCCCTCCCGCTTTGCCCGCGAGGAACTTCTGTTGCCCCCTCGGTATCGCTTTTACGATTGACGACAGGGTCAAATTGTCGCCAATGTCAAGTCGCAGGACACGGCGGTGGACTTCCCACGCCGGACAAAACTTCCACGTGTGTTGGGCCGTGTTCTCGCCCTCCCCGCAGTGGTGCCAGGTGTTTGTCATCGCTCTTCCTATTTTCTTCCACCGAATACTCCGTGCTCGATGAGCATCTGTCCCTTCAAATTTCCCAACACGGAAGGACCGACCTAACGGCTCGGTGGCCTCGGACCTGATCTTTAGCAAGAAGGTCGGGTCACCGATCCCATACCTCTTGCTTGGCCTCCCACCGAACGACTGTGGCCGCCTGCGCGGCGGGATAGCAGTCCTCGCCCGAACCCAGGCCGCTCAGGTTTTCGTACACGCACCGAAACGCCAAGGCCTGGAACGAAAGTGGACGACGACTCGGCATCAGATATTTCATCTGGAGCTCCACTTCGATATGCTGCCCGATATACTACCCGTTTGTATCCAACCGTACGCCACTAATCGTAAAACCAAATAGCCTCAGGCCCAGCCTGCGTGTGACACGCACCGTGCAAGCCCAACGTCACCAGGCACCAGGATTCATAAAATTGATCCTAAGACAGAACCCTGTGGAACACCGCGCTCGACGGGTCGTCGCTCCTTTCCATCATTGCCGGTGTACCTGCCGACCCACCTGTCCCTCAGATAGGCCCGGATGAGATAGAGAGGCACGTGGAAGAATTCAATGGCCTCCACTATCACATCCCAAGGTATGGTGTTGAACGCGAGGTCTTTCAAAGTGTTTGTCCACCTTGTTTAATAGGCTCACCGGCCGATACGCGGATAGCGAATCTATCGGTCGACCTTCTTTTCGAAGGAAGACCAACCTCGCCATCCACCATATTCGGGGGTAGCCTGCTTCAGACATTGTGTAAATGAGTCTAGTGGAGGAGGTAAGGCTTGTAATTTCGAGAGTTGTGTTTTGCGAATCGACCACTCTGGAAGGCTGCGATCGAGAAGTTAGGATTTTGTATACATAAGCATTCTTCGCTGAAAGCATTGAAGGTACGTTATTTAAGGTAAACATATATACAGTATCACATTTTATACAGAAAAATATTGTTTAAACGAATATTAATTATGTATCATCATCGAATGTGTGGTGGATATCTAACATGTTGATTTATTTAATGACGAGACGAGTGAATACTTGTGATAGTCAGATATATTTAAAAATCGCACCAAGTACAGAATACTGAGTTAGTATATTACGTCGTAATCGTCGCTCGCTCAATGCTACCCGCTATAATGATATTGGTTAATAATCGTCCTAGAGAGCATGTTCGTCTATTTATACGTCGGGGGTACCGGAAGGTTTGTTCCTCTGATCCCTTAAAAAATTGAGTAACTGTTAACACTATCTATAATGTATGTAAATAATATCATATCCAAAATATTCATGATTGAAACATTTCAGTGTTATTAAATTTTTTATTGGAAATAGTAGTATAATTTTAGAGTTTACAAAGCTTCTTAATAATGAAAAAATTATTTATATTATATAACATTTATTGGACATCAGTTACATACAAAATAATAATAACAATATAATCGTAATAATCATATAAGTAAAACAAAAGTTGCTGTTTATTAGCGTTATCGCGTCCTGAGTCAAGTAAGAAGAAAAAGAAGCAGAAACAAATGGTTTTGGTTATTTTTACGCGATGGCGCTATACAAGGAATCCTAACTTCTCAATTTGAGCGTGTTGTTACGGACAAATTGACCAAAATCGTTCGACCACTATAGAAATTTGCACACCTGTATATACGAGCATGTGATGACCCATACTTTGTTTACGGTTATACAATGTTTTGTCCTATACTCTGTAATTTCATATTAATCTCATTCTACGCTGCATCGGTAACATTGAAAATGACACTTACATGATAAAGGGCCTTAGAACTTCCCGCCTGTGACAAATTAAGTTCTTGTCTACGCTAGAGTGGAACTGGGTTCTTGTCTATGCTAGTGCGGTACAAAACAGGGTAAATTTCCTTCTTTTGCAACACGGAGCCGCTTGGTACAGCTCTTGTACCATAGTACAACTCAACCTACGAACGTGAGTACTGTCATTCGTGAAAAGGCATTTCTGCAGCGTCACACCGGAAAAGGTTTGCCGGGCCAAACAGTGAAACAGAAAAGTTTTCGTGCTAGGTGAGAGATAAAGCGGTGGCAGCAAGAATTGTGGTGAATATTAAGCATGTTATTTTAATTTTATTTGAATACTTGTGATAGATATATTTAAAATCGTTCTAAGTATAAAATACCGAGTTAGTATAATATCTTAATATTATACTAATATTTAATATATTTTAATTTAATTTTAATTTATAACATTTTTATCCGTTTAATGCTACTCAATATAAGGATAATATAGATAGTGATTTTTCTAGAGAGCGTGTTCGTTTATTTATACTGTCGGGGGAGTACTGGAAAGTTTGAATTCGACACCGACTGACGGTAGCACGTAACAGTGATATTGTTTTGTCCGGAGTTCCTTTACTTTTAAATCTCGTACATCGTAACCGTGTCAATACCCCGAAGCAAAACAATAAGATGAACACTCTCGATTCGAATCGTCCTATGACTCATGTGCCGCTACAGAGTGAAAACTTCGGGTGCTAAAACTTGGTTTACATATTGTTTAAACATTTAGAAATAAATATGCAATATAGCAATCATGAAGCGGCGAATAAAAGCTTGACAAGTGGATAGAGAACTAATAAACGAGCGGTCTCGTAATTCTGCTACGTTAATTTATCAACTCGAATTGATCGGATACCGTATAAGTGAAAAACAAATTTTTCCATTACTTCAGATACTGCATTTTTATCGCTTGACACATCGTCTAGATCTGAAAATGCTTTTTGGAATTCTTGAGATTGCAATAACAGTTTGAATGGATGCTTCTTCCCTTTTCGATAAAATGCTGGATTGTAATGTCAGCCAGCAAAGAGGTGCAATCCTTTACAGAGCAGATCTTGTGATTCATAGAGTTTATTCACATTAATAAATCTTTGATCGTTTGGATGCAAATTTTACATTTATTTTTGAGATTGATCATGTTGTTCAACATTATAATAAAAATGCCAGTATCTAAGCATTTAGTGATAGTGCATTCTAATCCATGTTGCTGGTATAATATACAATTTTTATATCAGCTCCTTCGTAATTTTGACAAGTAAATTCCATATTGATTGTACATGTAACATCTCGATTTTCAATTTTACATTCATAAAATTGATCAGTTATTTCGATAATCAAGTGATTAATTATGTAATTAATGTAACTAAGCATTACTTTAAAAAATTAAATTTAACATACTTTATAAAATAATGGAATAATCAAGTATTTATATAATTAATAGTTTTAATCAATTAAATTAAATAAATATAATTAATTAATTCCGGTACTTTAACAATTAACAATAATTATAAATTTAAAATATTCCTAGTTTCTTTTTTCACAGTTCCTGCATACCATCGTATTGTTGAAAATCGGATGATAAACGAAAAATAGCGGTTTGAAGCATATTTCCACTATTTCGAATTTGCAACTCCGGATACAACATTTTACAGTTTACAAATCATATCACGAATTATAGCGACACTCACTGCGGTCTCTTGTCAAAAAGCTCTGAATTCCGTCTAGTACAAATTCTTGACAAATATATATACAGCATCATACATTTAACATTGGAACACACGGCCGCGAGAACATTGAGAATGGCAACAATATAACATCTACGTGTGCTACTACAATTATATATCGCGTTTGAGAGGATTTCGTTGTTACCGAACGCTAAAGCATTTTAAATTTAACGTCACAATAAACAGCCGGCGATCGCTCTTCTCTATACGATAAAGAGAAACGAGCGCGATGCGTTTTTGCCAGCCGATTTCACGTTCCTGCGGGTTCATGAAACCTCGCAGCAAGCAAAAGCTGCCGCTTCTATGCACATCCTCATGTAGCTCGATGTGTGTACGTAAAATGTAATTCCAATGTAATTATTCGTATTTTTACAAACGCCACAATTCCTTTTCTATTTCGTTCGATATATTTCCTTTTTAACGTATTGAAGATTTCCTTTTACGTTGTATTTTCAAATTTGTTGACAGTGACTTCCTACAAATTGACAGATTTTGAGTCGCTGTGCTGCGAGTACATCAAATGTAAGAATGGAGAACAAGAAAAACAACAAGACAACTTGCAGAATTCATATTTAGACAGATTTGTTAAAAGGAATGGAAATTAATTTAATGTTTGGGTCCTTTTGAACGTTACACACACTGTGACCGTGTACCATTATATCGGCAAGTTGTTTTTATTTATGTAGGAGCGATAATAAGCCAAACGTACCTCTAAACGATGCATTCAACGTAATCTCAAAATGTTACGTTCGAGCGAATACAGACATTGCTTCCCGCGCAGTTGACTGAATCGTCCGCTTTTGGAGAGTACAACCATGTTAGGTATCATTTTGGTCGTAAGAATCGCAACAATCCAACTAAAGTGACCTTATAACATCGAAATACAGAATAAAACACTATAGTTTTCTTGTTTCCGCGATTTATTAATAATTTCCATCGTCGATACCCATTATAGATAACAGCGGAAATTGTTTATATCGCGGGATCATATCCCTGATAATCATATACTACCATTACTCCACGGAACCGATTGCTCGGAGCAGTTGTCGATGATCAGTGATCTGTTTCGGCGATGATGCAATTATTAATAAGTCGCCGAAATAAGAGATATAAAGTTTCATATTTTTTATTTTGTTATGATAAATTTGGGTGAAGTTACCTCCTCTTCGATTTCGATGATTTTGAAATACAGTAGCGGACAAAATTTTAAGACGATAGTTTGTAAACCGAATTAAAAACATCTTATACGTATATTCTTCTTCTATTCGGCTCGTCTCTTTGGAATGACATAGCTGTATGTTCGACCTTCGTAACTGTTAGAGAAATATTGGGTTGGTATGATCACTAGTTCCTACAACATAAGTTGGTACGACTTCTAACGACGCTCTTTTGTCTTAGGCGTCGTCCACGTGTTAATTATCTCAGTGCATCCGGTGTGTTCGCACGTTTATACTTGGTGGTGAAATATAGAATATACGAAAATCAAATTTGAGTGAATCAATAAATACCAACTCTAAAAGCCTGTCAGTTGTTAAATATAAACAATGTAAAAGTTACAATAGTTAATTACCGCTTAGCACTTGTAAACAATGGACATTACTTTAAAACGAGCTGCGCGAATCAAAGAATTTACTTGAAAACGAAAGGGAACGAATCGTAGGTATTGCGATCAATCGAAAAACGAAAGACCACGAGAAACAACGCCGAAAATGGTTCGCCGGATTCATCGATTGAGCGAAAAGGATCGTTTTCGTAACGCGAATAATATTGCTGCGGAGATAAACTATAAAAACGATACACAAATTAATGCTGGAACTGTTAGGAGAAAATTAAAAGACTTTAACTTAAGCGGACGAAAATCCCAAAAGAATGCACTGCTGAGTTATAGGAATCGAAAAAGACGACTTGAATTTGCTAAAGCTCATAAGCATTGGACAAGTGAAGATTGACAAAAGGTATTATTTTCGGACGACGGGATACTTCTGACGGGATACGCTATGTTAGACGTCGAATTGGCGAAAGTTTGAAAACACAGTGCGTTTTAAAAACTCTTAAACGCGATGGTGGAAACGTTATGGTGTGAGCGTGTTTTTCTCGAGGCGGCCCTGGTCCGATACGTCGCGTCGATGGAATTATGGACCGTTTTCGATACGTGGACATACTCTCAAGAACACGATGCTGCCTTTTGCACGCAACAATATGAGTGGTGATCTTATTTTTCAAAATGATAATGATCCGGAGCACGCGGCTCGGGTTGTGAAACAGTTTTTTGAAGAAGAAAATATTACCGTGCTGCCGTGGCCGTCGCAACCACCAGACATTAATACGATCGAGAATTTGTAGAGCATCATAAAAAAGATAGTACAAGGTTATAAACGGAAAAATTTCAATGAACTTTACAATTGAAACAACTTGGAGTAATATTACGGTAGATCAATGTAAAAAATTAATAGATTCTATGCCAAGAAGATGTACCAAAATGATAGGAAATAACGGATATTGAACAAAATATTGAATTTAAAGAAAAATAGTGTATATTTTCTTACTAAAAACTAATATTTTTTTCTATAGTCTTAAACTTTTGACCGACGAAACATTATACAGATTTCGTTCCTTTTTCGTAACTTAGCTACTGAGCAAAATAGCAAAATGAAATTTTTTTTCTATGTGTAGAAACAAATGTCTAATTAGTTAATACCAAAAGTAGAACGCTGTATTTATATTTTTTTATGGAAAGGAAATCAATTATTTATTTCTTCCATTTCGTCTAAAAATGTTGTCCGCTACTGTATATTACAGAGTTTATCAGTCTGAATAACTTTCTTTTATACTCTATTTTATAACTTCCTTTATATAATCGGCGATCTTAGTTTACGAGATATTCTCCAAAAAGTATCGATACCACTACAGTGAATTCTATCTATAATTGTGCGTCTACAGCAGCGTATGCGTTGTATCGATAGTGTTTATTGTTTGGTTATCGGTCGCCTTACGGCGGCAGGATATGTTGTCCTGACACAAACCCAACTCTAATTTTTTCTTTATGACATATATAGACGAAGATTCGGCAAGTTTCGGTATTCCACTGATGCTTCGGATTGAGATAGTAAAAAATGTTTGTTGTAACGTAGCTAGGAGCTTTTCTACAACTTAACTTAAAAGTTTTTAGTGGGATTATTAAGATTCTTGCGAACAAAATGATATAAAACATGGCTATAGTGCTCAAAGTGTGGACGGTTCGATCAATTACACAGGAAATTGTGTCTAGATCAAACATTGTGAGATTATACTGAACACTGATGCTAAATGCATCGCTTAGTTCAGAGGTACGTTCGGCTGCTCGCCGCTGTAACATCAACAACTAGGCTATCGCATAAATTAATTGCTTGTTGACTAGCGAGGTTAGGTCGTAACGTATTCGGCTTCGAACAGACTCAAACATTGCAGTACGAGGAATAAATCAATTTCTATAATTTTAAACTGGTCTTTCTAAATATGAACTCTGTGTGTGTGTTTTGCTGCTTCTCAATTACTTTCCTTGCTCGTTATTTTTATATTTAACGCGTTAGAAAGCGAACGTTAAGAAATTTGAAATTGCGACGTCGAAGGAAATGTTTAATACGTTCAAAGTGAAAATTACAGAACGAAATGGAAAGAGGAAACGATGTTTATAAGAATGCGAATAATTAACATTTGATGTAAGCACTCCAATAATCGATTAATAACAAAAAGATTGAGCTATACGAGGGAGTGCACAGAAACGGGCGCTCTTGCTTGCTTCGAAGCTGCGTGAGGATGTAGGATTGTGAAATCGTCGGATGGAATATCGCATAGAGAACAGTGCTCATTTTCTCTTTCTTGTGACACCAAAAAAGGCTCTTTGGCGACAACCAAACCGTTCTGTGTTCTCGTCTAATTATACCTCTATCAGCAATATACGGTTACCGAAAATAACGGGACTCCAGAATTTCGGTTCCTGCCGATATAAACGAAGCGGGATCTGGCGGGCCTCCGGAATATAACATGTGTCGGGATCCCGAAAGTATCGTAATGTATACGGCCGAATGTATCGGATTGCATACTATCTAAGCATTTTTCTAGCAATAGTTATCCTGAAGAGCGATGTGTCATTGTCTCTTTCGCTCGCTTGTCTGGTACATCGCGATCGGTATTGGCGGCGAAGATACCTCGTTTGTCATCCTTATCGACCACGGTACAGAGAAAATTGATTGTAAATTTTGTAAGGTATAATTTAAATTTTATAAGAGTATGTATATACACTGATGTTTTGTATCCGTAAAAAGATTATTTAACCATGTTCGATGATAAGTTGCGTTAACGAGTAACGAATGTCGGTATATTTTTGCATTAGATACTAACAAATGACACGAAATTATAACTATAGGTAAAAATATAAATGCATTTTAGAAACTTTGTAAACTTGAGCCAATTTGGAGAAACATTTAATGAAAGTCGTCATATGGTATTTTAGATGCAAGTACAAAAGTTCCCAAAAAGTGTAACTTCATGGTGTAAGTGATGGATACTGAGAATATTTATAGATATATTAATTTGTTATACACATTTGTTACTTAATCTTGTTACTGACCTCGTTACTTACTTTACCGGCAACGCAGTTCGGCACCGAATTAATTTATTTATAAATTCGCAGTTACTATACCTTGTTCTTTTATCGTGATCTGTTATCCAGTCAACAGGTTATGGTAGCAAATGGAGACGGTGTTCTGCTGCTGCATATCGTACCTCGCTACTTGGTTCGCCTATTCAGCTGAATGTCGGGGAAGTGACTTGTTCCGAAGAAAGTAATCAGGTACCTCTTGACTCTTGATTCGAGGTTGTACGTCTGGCATCATTCACACGAGACCATATCGCATCACGAATAAACAACAAGTACACGATTAATATCAAAGACTTAACATTATAACGATGAAAAACATATATCTAGTTGCTAATATTTGACAGAAGCCGAAAATTTAACGATTTTATTTCTTTCAATCATTCCAAAACATTTCTCCGTGTTTTAACTATTTTTCAACTGTTTGAAACCACTCATTAATGTATAATTACCAAACATCCTAACTTAAAATGATGCAAATTTTATTCGAATGACAAGTAACAAACAGAGGTAGATAAAGTCGTTGCTATTCGGAAAGTGGTGAAATTTTTTTTTTATTATTATTTAATTTGTACTTTACAATTTGTCTAACTGGATATTTGGCAAATTTTTCTAACTCAATTGTTAAATAACATGTGGGTGGTTACCTCCAGTGGGATACCATCTTCGAGTTTGACTATTTTATTTCTTTAGCGAGGTCAGTGGCGTGTTTTCTTTTTAGTTTTCCTTCTATGAGAGTTTTGCTCGCTTCGGCAGTCAGCTGGTTTAGATGTGTTGCCGTTCTTCCCTTGTATTTTTCTGTGTACCTGCCAATCTCTTCTTTGACCGTTGGTATAAGAGTTAAATGAGTTTATTGAACTGATCTGCCTAAATATAAATTTTGTTAGATAACTTGTTTTTTAATTGCTTTCTTTGTTCCTTATTCATACATTCGACGTGATCCAAAATCAGATACTAGCTGACAACAACTGCAATTTCTAGAAAGTGACCGTTAGCAAATGTTAGTACGACGTGGAAGAAAGTATTTAAAAAGCGCTTCGATGTGTGTAAGAACGTGAAGAACTTCATTATAATTCGCTGATATCTTTGGTAGTTGAATGCGATCTTAAATATAAAAAAGTTACTTTGTAATTACATTTCAGTTAAGTATAATCCAAAATACCAGTTATATAAAAAAAAAAAATGAGCTACATGTCAGATCAGAATCGAGCGCATTTGCTTGCTTCGAAACTTCAGCAACATACAGGGACATGAAATCGTCGGATGAAAACACGAGGTTCGGTGTCTCAGCGATGCTCGATTGTAGTGTCAAATTTAAAGTGTTTCGACGACAACCAAACCGTTCTGAGGTATAGAACGTGAAAGGTGTCAAATGAATATTCATTGTTTTATTCAACAGCTTGTTTATTAATGGACGATTCCTACTGACGACCGCTTGCTAACAACTCATCTGTTAATCCACTTTCTTTCCTTTGTCATCTTTCGATATCCCCACTACGTGCGTGTTCGTTACCGTCTGCGATTGTCACGTAAAATCACAAGTCACGACACAGATTACAAATAAATATAAGAAGGTCGAGTCGAAACACAACTATTAACTTTTCTTTTCTTTATTGCACTTTATTATACACTCGATAATTACAATTGCGTGTACACCGAGACGGCACGTACTAATTACACTAAGAATAGAAACGCGGTAAGAAGACGTCGATTGTTCGAAAGTTAAAGAATCAGTGAAGTTTAGTGACGATATTGTGGCGGAGGAAAGCTAGCGATGGGTGGGTCTAAGGACCCGAGAAAAGCTGATTTGTTTCATCGGAAGAGTGAGGGAAATAGACTTCGCTGTCTATTGGTCGATTTTCTAAATTGGTGGGTGAGCAAGGGTGCTTCCTCTATCTTCCCGTAGTGGGTAAAAATATAAACAACGCTTGTTTTTGAGTCTGGAGGACTTTAACTATGAAAATGGTTTTATGGGGGGTCCTTAAGAATATTGAGGATACGTGGCAACAATGCGTAGATATCTGTTTGTCGTCTTGCTCTCGGCGTGCGGCCTGGTCCCTGATGTGCCTGACGTTACACGATCGTGGTCACGTACGCCCTCTTCCGAGTATTTGATGGAAGAACTAAAGGGATATCGATGGCCCATTAGGCCTGTCGATACTTACGCTTCATCACGACGTTGTATATGTTTTGTCAATCTTTCATAAACAGTTCCGGCGATGATATACCGTGTACCGAGGAAATCGTTGAAAAGAGAATTGCTTTTTGCGGTCTAGTGCCGCTATAGCTCTATGTTCTCGCCTAATTATGCTTCTATCAACGGCTCGCATATAGTTCGCGATATTTGACTGCAATAGCAAGCATTTTTGTTACATTGTTGCCATTCCCAATGTTGGTGCGAGCACAGTTCCGAGCTAAACCTATCAGTGGCAGTCCCGAACTTTTACACAAATTTAACCATATTTAAACTTTATCATATCGCTTCGTAGTTTCTGACTTTTACCAAAACATGCATACAATATATTTTTCGGTAGTTACTTTTAGTTTGCTCTTTTATTGTCTAAGAAAAATTTGTTTTCTACTTTACCTACCGCAAGCTGACAAAATATTTTCGTTATTCTTAAAATAAATGCAATTGGTACAAAGAAAAGCTATCTCAAGGCCAGATGACAAACAAAATCAGTAATAACAAATAATAACAGCTGTTATATCCGTAATCTAGTCATAAAACATAAAGATCCCTCGATCAAGATCAAACTGTCAAGACATATCAACTCAGGCCCATAATAATCCCAAAGAAAATTTAGCATTTTTTACAGTCCATTGTTGCGAACATTTTCAAAATCGAGAAGTTTCTTAGGGTTATTGCGGGGAAAGCTTTGCCAACTCCATCCTCGAATAATCGTTGGTGGAGAACGGCTAATACTCGTCAATATTTTCGCGTAAACATCGCCGTCACAGACCATATTTTTACTTGCTATTGTCCTTTCGACTAGAATACATTTCAGTTTGTTAGTCAGTCGACATATAAACTTGTTATCTCTAAAACTCAGACAGAAAGCATCTCAGAGCGTTTTGTGTAAAGTTGTTATAAAAGGAAAAGTAATGCGTATCAAATTTGACAATAATTTTGTCTTCCGTACATGGTATTATTCTGTGATAAATATTTATGAGGTGGTTGTTAGTGAAGGTGCCCACAAGAAATACTCTTGATGTTCAACGAAAAAGGTTTATTAAAATTAACAATCAACAGTCAACAATTCATGATCAACGATTAACGATTAACAATCAAGAGTTAATAATCATGTATCTTGAATTGTGTTTGCTTCGCTATGAAGCTAAACCTTCCGCGCTCCGCAGGTCGGGCAGAATGAATCTTTTGTTCGAAACCAAACGGATTGTTTTCTCCGTTGTCCCTCGATATCCCCACTATGCACGCGTTTATTAAATGTCCGCGGCAGTTGTCGCGTATGCATTCTTACGAATATTCGGCGAAAGAACCGTAAGGATATCGATGGTACGTTAAGCATATCAGCTTTACACTTTGGAGGTATAGCGCTTTGTGTCGCGAAGCCGTCGGAAAGTTCCGTGGTCGAGTGCCGCCATATTTACTCTAGAAATGTCAAGACTTAAAAAAAATTAAAAAGAAAAAAATAACGGACATAGAAGACTGTTCAGCGTGCGATGAACGAGAAACTTAAGCAACTGAAGATGGCATGGAAGTACATGAAAAGCTATTTACTACCGAACTAGAGTTGAATATTATAAATAAGCGTTTACGTAAGGGCAAAAAGAAAGGAGATCATCGTTGACAGTGTCACGACCGGCACACTTCAAACCCGATGGGCTGATGATGGAGATAAAGATGTGGCGGCACTCGGCGACGATGTATATCGCCGAAGTGCCTAATGAGTCATCAATATCCCAACGATCCTTCCGCCGAATGTTCGAGACGAAGGCGTGCGTTGCAAGGTCGCGGACGCCTAACAAACGCACGGATAGTGGGGTGACAAAGAAAAAAGAAACAGATTCGATCGAAAGTCTTGGAAAGTCACGGCTGGAGTTCGGAACCAAATTGCAATTAAATCAAGTGTTAAGAAATAAATTCTCCCTTTTTTCGTTTTTATTTTTTGTCTTTTATTTTCATCTTCGATTTCTTTCTCTCCTTTTTTATTTTGCAAGAAATAGATGCAAGTCCCAGACCTGCCAAGACATCGTACATACATAATACATACATAATAAACGGCATATAATGAAAGAACAAGTAAAAATGGCATTTTATCTCATCATTGATCATCGTATAAGGGATCATATAGATCATATTGGGGACTAAGAGGGAGCTAGATGCAACAAAAGTAGATGCGTTCATTGCTCTGCTATATGCTGTATAAAAAATTTAAATGTCTCATATTTGTGGAATAAAATTTGGAGACCTGCGTTTTTTTCAAAAATAATGAGCAGGAATGACTGCTGAAATTATGAGGTTTATACGATTTGATAGAAAAGCGAAAGAAGCCAACGTTTACGAACCAATAAATTTGCAATGGTATCTATGGTATGGGGCCAATTTACAGAGAATTCACAAAATTGTTATAAACCTGGTGCATACGTTACTCTTATATGAAGAATCGCGGGAAAGAAACCATGCAATAAAACTATCAACAAGTTCAGATTCATTACTGCAAAAATCTTGTCAAGTAAAAAATTGTAAAGATGACAGAATTACGAAAATTTGTTTACGATGCGGGAAATATTTATGCGGCAAATGTACGATTGATAATAAGATAATTTGTAAAAAATGCAGCAAAATTGAATAAGATATATCTCTGCATAAATAAAAGTGTAAAAGAATTCTATTTAAGTCTATAATTGAAATTAAAGAAAAGTAAGTTTGGACGAAATTTTATGAAAGTTCATCATTTTATATACATTCAGTTATAAATTAACCATTATCTAAGTTAAATCATAAAAACTATTACTTCTTTAATGGCCGGTCATTTTGATCGCACACGATAAAAATAGGTATAGACGAAGTGTCGGTAGGTTTAGTGCTAAGTGTATAACCCTATATATGGGATATAGAAGCAGCGGCCTATAAAGGCAACGAACTAAAAACGGAGAAGCCTCGAAACGGATTTGCAGAAAAGCACGGGATCCGTGGATTACGTTCTAATTCTGTTAATACCGAATGACAGAACGTTCGTCGGACGGCATAACGAAACCTATAAATTTCTTGCCACTCGAAGGTTTTGGGATAAGTGCCGTGTCGTCCCTTTATTTCTTTTAAATGTGTCACCTCCGGCGGGAGGGAACAGGAGTATTATACAATTATATACAATTATACAACAAACAAATATAGTTGAATTCCACTTAGGTTCGTTTAATTATCTAATTATATTTCGCGCCTTTCCCGCAAGATCAATTAGTGGACGTTTGAAGTATCTAACGACAACCAGAAATTCAGAAAAACGAGCATGAGCTCAAGTACTGCAAGAGAAGAAAAATTGCGATTTATTTATCAATATATACCAATCCTCGAGCTTTATAAGTCTGTAATCGGATAAAATTCGAATACGATGATCAGTGATCAAGGCAAGTAGAGTAATTGCTTTCAAGGGTAATATTTCCAAAGATAAAGGATCATTTGAATTAGCGAAAGTTAAGGATTATTTTTGAACTTTATACCTAGTTATATACCTGGTTTGGATTCCATAGTCTTATCTTCGCTACACCTTTGACAAACTTTTTTACTTTTTCATCATATTCTGCTTCTGCTTCTAATAAATGAGAGATTATCGACCAAAGACCATTGAGTGAGCCGTATTTAGCACTTCTCTCAAACTTTTAATACAGACACTCAAGAACGTCCGAGTTGGAACTTCCAAACTGATCTGTAGATTTTCCTGGCAAAAGTTCCACCATTAACCCTTTGACTACTGTTGACGCCTAAGGCGTTTAGAAAACTTGCGCTTGTGACGCTGTAGGCGTCTGTAGGCGCTTAACGCTGGTCATATACGAAATTGTATGAAAATTGACAGTTAGAGCATTTTGAATATAACCGATGAATGGAAGATACTTTGAAATAAGAAGTGCCCCATTGAGCAATTAAACGTTTTTATTAGAATATCAATTAAAACAATGAGAACAAACCTTGCATCTAACGGTGCACTGTGTTCTCATCCATATCTTTGAGGGGTAATCTACGAATATTATTATAAACACAGTTTAGAAAATGATCGTAAATGCTGTTTTATAATCATACAATTGAAGTTAGAAATGTGCACGTACCTTACGTATTATATATAGATTTTACTACTGTTTACTAATATAACACACGTTTCAACAACACATTTCGGACCTTTTTGCTAACGACAAAATAACGAATGCGAATGGTTTGTTGAATAAACGAAGCCTTGTTATAACATGTCGCTATCGACTGTTACCAAGGCGTCACGATGGTCACCCGTGACCACCAATAAGATAAACGGTCCATTGGGGAAGAACGTTGCCTTGCATCGTCAATTTATTATTATTTTGCCATTATATGCTTTGAATAATAAAAATACTCCCGTGGCAGTCAAAGTGTTAACCAAGTTCGGTCCACTGACACGAGAAGCACCTACAGGCGCCCGGAAAATTCGATCGATCACGATTCCGGCAGATCTTATTTCAGTCAGACGTAAGTGAATGCCAATTCAGAAATTACATGGTCCGTTAGTCTTTTATTATTTAAATATGTTTATTTACATTTTGCAGTTATTTTTTGTTTTATCTTTAAAATGACAAATTGAGATGAGAAAATGGTCAGAAAAAGTGCAAATATGATACAACGGATGATTCTGATTCTGAGGAAACAAGTGGTTTTGAAATGCCTCATCCTTTTTAGAAGCGCATGATTAAAAAAGTGTCTTTTAACCTCTTCATCAGAACCAGAAGAGTAATGCAGAGTATTGGACGAAAGCTACACCAAAGCAAAAGAATGTAAAAATACATTTTCCAGGACACAAAGAGATTTCCAACTTATAATTCACGAATTTTATGACGAGAATAGTGGAATCAAAGCAGATGGAAGAGCAATCATCTATTCTCGATATTTTTCAAATTCTCTTTTCGGAAGAACTCGTAGAATTCTTTGTTGAGCAAACTTCTAACAAATATTCTGAAAATAGTACAACAGGCGATGAACATAATTCTAATGCAACTAGTATTCCCGAAATGTATAATTTTTTGGCCATTACCATGCTCATGGCACGAATACATAAGATATCTATATGAGAATATTAGTGTAAGGATAAACTGATAGGAGCAATATCGTTTGGAGAAATAATTTCAAGGGTTCGATATACATTATTACGAAAGAACCTGCATTCTTGTGACAACATTAAAAATCACGATCCAATTATGAAAATACGCTATATTCCTGAACGATTAAGAACATCCTTTAAAACTGTATTTTATCCATATGAAAAGTTATGTATAGATGAAAGTTTCTTATTTTTCAAGCAATATATAAAAAAAAGCAGGTTTGGGATTAAATACTTCGTCTTGTGTGATAGCGTGACAAGCTATATTCAAGATTTAATTACATATTCCGGGGCAAACATGATAATATCTGAAGATATACCATCAAAATCGATAGGAAAGTCTAGACAAATGGTAATGACACTTTTTGAACCATATCTTGGAAAAGGTCACGCACTCGTGATCGATAATTGGTACAGCAGTCCCAGTTTATTCCTCGAGTTACATAAAAACTTGACCAACGCATATGGAACGATAAGAAGAAACAGATTGGCTATACCGGAATTGAATGAAAATATACACAAAGAAGAATTTCGTTCAACAAAAAATATAATAGCATTGAAATGGATGGACAAAAGAGAAGTGTGGATAATTTCCAGTTATCATTGCTCCAATATGATTGATACAAACAAGATACTTTACCTACCAGAAAAAAAACTAATGAAACTACAATGTATAATTGATTACAATAACACAATGGGTGCGGTTGACAAAATTGATCAGATATTTTATTGTCTGAATGCTAGCAGAAAATGTTTAAAATGGCACGTAATACATTTATTTTATTATAAATTTTATTTATATTTAATAAAACAAGTTTTACAAAAATACAGCTCAAGTAGAATATCAATTACTTGACACGATGAATCAGATCCGCAGACTAAAAAGACAATACCCTTTATATCGAAGCATTAGATTCAACTAGAATCAAACATACTATAAACTCTTATAATCCAAGTTACAGTAGCACGCCAAAATAATTTACTTATAATTCTCAATGAGAATTGATTGTAAACAGTCTACCAAATAAAAAAAAAAGTAGAATACATGTAAACAAACGGTAGAATGCAAATCAAACGGTAGAAGCGCTGATAATGAGTCGTTTCGTTCGACACAAAGGTATTTTACGTCTGCATACGTAAAACATGCAGCAATTCGAAAAATGTGTAGTGTGTAGAAAACATAACAGAAGTGAGACACTTTACTAAATTATTAGACATATCATGAAAAAAGTTTAATGTTAGTGTTAAATTCTTCGTATATACACTAGCAATTGAACGCACAAGTAAATGCAGACAAGTAAATAATATTGTTTCAATTGTGTAATTCTGTATTTTAATTATTTGAATATAGTCAAAGCTTAAGGCTTCATCATATTGCGTGATTGAAGAATCACTCAAAGAAGATATAATTTCTAATGTTTTTTGGAAGCGCTCCTTAGACCGAATAAATAAATTTCCGCCATGATGAATGGAGATTCGAAAAGATTAATTTACTGCTTGACGTAAAGATTAACCCCGGGATTACTATAATTCCCATCGCCCTTAAGATCATAAGAAATGGAGAAAACGCGTAAAAAAGTTACTTCAATTTAATGCGAGTGCGTCTATCGCACAACTATTCGCACCTTTAAACCACGAGACACAGCGCTTACATTTTGTGTTTGTACGATTATGTTGAGATTATTAGATGTATGTGAATACAAAGGAAAAATAAATAGGATAAAGTGTAAGGCAGGAAACATATTTTAAATACAGAAGTGTAAATACAAAGAAGGAATATAATTGAGCAGTGTTACCCTATACCTGAAAACCCTGAAGTTACGACGCCACCCGAAAGTCATTGTAACGTCAAGCACATCAGGGACCAGGCCGCACGTCGAGAGCAAGATGACAAACAGGTGTCTACGCATTCTTGCCGCGTACTCAATATTCTTAAGGACCCACCATAAAACCATTTTCATAGTTAAAGTCCTTCAGACCCAAAAACAAGCGTTGTTTATATTTTTACCCACCACGGGAAGATAGGAGAAAGTCTGTTTTTCTCACGTTCGGTATCTTTCGTTAGCAACTTTCTCTCAAGGGCAGTTAGTACCCTTCCTCACCCACCAACCCAGAAAATCAGCCAACAGCGAAGTCTATTTCCCTCACTCTGCCGATGAAACAAATCAGCTTTTTTCGTGCCCTTAGACCCACCCATCATTAGCTTTCCTCCGCCACAATATCGTCACTAAACTTCACTGACTCTTTAACTTTCGAACAGTCAACATCCCTTACCCTTCGTTTCCACCCTTAGTGTAATTAGTACGTGCCAGCTCAGTGTACACGCAATTGTAATATATTCTTATATTTATTTGTAATCTCAGTTGTTACTTGCGATTTTACATGGCAAAGCCATCGTCGCCTGTCTACAGTTTATGGTTTGCCTTCGACCCAGTCTTTTGCCTATACGCTGTCGATGGCTTCAGTGCTTGAGAAAACTAAAAGACCAGATGTAGAGTTTTCTTAAAAGTGGTGACCACTTCAACAGATTAGCGAACAGATGATCTCGGACTTATCAAGACAATTTCCGATATTTGTTAAAATTTTATCTGGTCTACGAGATTCTCTATCAACTTCTGTAGGTTTTCTTCGGATCTTATATCTGAAGCGTAGATGCAAATATCTCTCTCTTCATACCAAGATTAAATTAAACGCGATAGATTATTGACATTCTGAAAATGAACTCGCCCCATTCTATTATCATAGTAATGTAATGATGGCTACGGTATTATCAAGTCGTAGCAAAGTATCGCAGTTTCTCAAGTCATTAATAAAACATTGTGACCCAAAACAGGCTGCCTTTAACTCGAGATCGCTTGTTGGCAATTCACAAAGCAGTCCAAAAAGCATGAGATCTCTCATATCGATACGCTGCAGCCTATTCGGATAAGGAGAAATTGCGATCAATTTTGAGTGAAAATTCTGTAAATTTCGAGGATCTATGTGCACAGGAAATATTTCGAAACCAGCATTATAAGTCCGAATTCAAATCTGACAATCATAATCATTATCGATCAACTCTAGAGTTAAATATTTTTCTCGCTCCAACCTTTTTCCGTGCACATGACCGTATTTCTTAGCGGGTCAACACGATACCAAACATCCGATAAATTCCGCAAAATCCCGAATCTTGTAGATTTTAATATTTAAAAATCTCTTTACTAATTTTTGCTCATATACACTTTTCTCTAAATTTATGGTCAAACGTAGTCGCTTCGAACTATTACACGTCAACTCAACAAATCTTTTACATTGTTCGAAGGAATCGATTGGAATTAAAAATTCGTCTAAATATATCACGAAACGAATATCTTTATTTCTTAAGTACGACCGGAAATATTTCAGTATTTTCGTAAAAACGAAAGATGCTTATGCTCAATCCAAACGGTAGGCGGTTGAACTCATAACACGTTATTAAAATCAAATTTGAAGAATTTAGTTTTTTAGTATAAAAAAAATATTAATTTCCTATGGAAATTAATATTAATAGACGTATTTAAGGCCAACTGTACTCATAAAATACTCAGCACTTTTGATGAGAATTCTGATGCTACTCGCTGGGACTCTAATTCGATTTTAATGAACTCGTTTAATTTTTTTGGGTTTAAAATTAGTCGGTTTTCACCCGCAGATTTAAATGTTAAAAATATATCCGAAATAAATTGACTCTGGGAAAAAATACATTCAATTGACTTGCTAATTCTCTAATAATATTTTAAATTTTTTGTTTGGAATTTCTATTTGGCTGTCTGTAATTTCGAAAAACTTGAGAATGAAAAGGTATTTCGTAACCGTTTAATTACACTGAAATCGTCGGATTTTGTGTCAACTTTTTCCATTCATAAATATAGTTTTTAAGTCGACAGGATGCAGCATTTACTGGAGTTATGTGTAACCCTTTTTTAATGTTCACACGTTCGCAAAAAGACAGTATCAAGGGGATGTCGAATCAGCGAGCGGCGTAAATCTTCTGGATTTATGTCGATATCGCAAGGTAGCGTGGTTGCCTATAACATCTTATGGCGATACGACGGTTGACTATGTTGAAATGTGCATGGTTACAGCGAAAACAAAATATGTGCACTAATAGGTAATATATATAAATATATAAAAATAATGATAACTATAATTTGAGAAAAAATAGATAACGCGTAAGGGGCGTTGAGTTGCGTGTGAATGTAAAAGTGCGTGTGCGTGTGAAATGCAAAGTATTGAGTGAACGTTTGTATGAAATTCTTTGATAGATGATGGGTTTGTTTGCGAAATAACTTCGAAGTGAGTCATCTTCAAATTGCAGAAATCTATCACTTTGGAAGTAATAATGGAGACAATTCTTATTTTACTGAATTTTGTAAGGAAGAGAATTACACTGAAAGCAATACTTAATTGACGTCGCGTAATAAATTCTAATAAGCTCGGAAAGCATGCCGATTTTAATAATATGTACACACATATATGTTGAGTGAAGGAACAGAGTCTAGAAACGTACTAACCCTTGGTAATGTATAAAGGCAAGCTCGACGAGAATATTAATTTTCGAAAATGACAGTGACAGCGTCCGATAGATTCATGAACTTAATATTAGCGCTACTGACCGACTTACATTTATGGGCAGAGGGAGTGTATTCTTGTTCGATATCAGTATATCTGTTGAGGTTATTAGATGTATGTGAACAAAGGAACGCGTGGATAAATTGTAAGATAGAAAATATATTTTAATACTGAAGCGTAAATACAAGTCGGAATATAATTGAGCTGGTCCAGATCCTCACGCTAGTGTCACACGCTCAAAAAGGCCATCCGCCCAGACGAAAATCTCGATATAAAAACCCTAAATTAGCGTTAAATTAGCGCTCGACATCTTATTCTGCTGCAATACTTTGAACCGTCACTCTGTTTGATTTATATAATAAATTCCATTTTCATATACAAAGTTCAATTTCTTCACCTCATTCGTGAAACGTTCGAACTGCAACGCGAGGAGATCACCGGCGATCAGATCAATGGCTTCAGTGCTTGGGAAAACTAAAAGACCAGATGTACAGTTTCCTTACAAGTGGTGACCACTTCAACAATATCAATAGAGAAAGAGGAAGCAGAAAAGTCGATCAAATGTGATGGATGTGATTGCACGTAGAAGTAACGAAAAATATTATATAATCGAATTATAACAGACTTTTATTGATCGAAAGTCGGTCGAGGTACATTTTAACGTAATCTAGGATAATTTATCGTTATTCATAGCAATTTATCTCCTTAGAAATTTGTTGCAAGCGCAATTCTGGCGACCCCATTTTATTATTAAACATTCCCGTTCAAAAGTTGAATTCCCTAACGAGCTGTTGACCACTCGCTAATTCAAACAGCAAATTGTTGTCGAGCTGTTTTAACAGTAGAATCTGTTCGACCTTTCATTTGTTAAGAGTATTTTAAAAAATTTATCGGAAACTTTCCGGAACTGTTGAATTACATACAGTCTAAACGTGTAGACTATTTGTTGAGAACTCAATCATCCCATCCTCCAGTGTATCATGAAAAGTCAATAACGTTACATGGGAGGTTTTTATTAATAAGAGATTGTGTACACTGGCAGCATCTGCTTCCATCAGGAGATTTTTTTTATTTACTACAATGATAAACTTATCACGATATAGATGTCTCTCTGACGAAATGTTTAAAGCAGAAACAATTTTGGGAGCGAGCGTGATTACATTATAAAAATTCACGAATCTCAAGTTTAAAAATTTATTATGGCCAAATAGAAGTATAATTAAATTAAATAACAAATTATTTGAAAATGATTTGTATTTCTCACAAAAATGTTAATATAATATAATATATCGTATAATGACATAACACACTATAGTACATTTAATATATATTTAATACTATAGTAGTATAATAATAATCTAATAATTATATTAATTTTTGTCATTTCCTAATCAATTTTTTTAAGTTTTTATAAATGTCCTCATGAATGTAGAATTTGTCCTCGAACATAGAATTACAAAAATGTCTACTGAACGTGACAAATAGATTCCAATCAACCTGCGACTAACTGAATTGCATTCGCCGAATGAACATTAGAAACAGAACATGAGGCACAAGAGGCGCATATGCAGATTCCAAAGAAAACTGCCAATAAACATAAAAAGCGAGTACATGGCAAATATGTATAAATATGTACAAATATGTATAAAATATGTACAAGCGAATATGTATAAAACTGACTTTCCCGTATCTTCCCGTAGTAGGCAAAAATATAGAGAACGCGTGTTTTTGGTCCTTAACTGTGAAAATGGTTTTATGGTGGGTCCTTAAGAATATTGAGGATACGCGGCAAGGATGTGTAGACCTCGGCGTGCGGCCTGGTCCCTGATGTGCTTGACGTTACAGCTTTCAGGGCTTTCAGTCATAGGGTAACACTGCTAGCGAGCGGATCTGGACCAGCTCAAATTATATTCCGATTTGTATTTACACTTCGGTATTAAAATATATTTTCTACCTTACAATTTATCCACGCGTTCCTCTGTTCATACATCAAATAACCTGAACATATACGATAACTAAAACAATTTATGAAAGATGTTTATCAGCCTTAACGATGCTCGATACAGCTGAAATCTTTATGAACAAGAAGGGTGAGTTCACGTTTCATAAACAAAAAACGATGATTCATACTTCTTGTTGACACTTCATAATAAAAAAGACGACCATTCACAATCGCGGACATAAACGTTTGGTAAACACAAGCGGACATTCAGGTCTTCTGTCCAAAAAGTGGTAATACGTTAATGATTAATCGATGCGGCTTCACGTCCTCTGTAAATAATTATACTTTAATTTTTATTTCATTCAGCTTATCGCATGGAAGACAGGGAAAGATGTAAGGCACTACCTGCGTATCTGTTTTAGCGTAAACGAACGTTAATTTGGATTTGGTAACTTGTAATAATATACAACATTTAATCTAAATTTATCGTGTTTGATACATAGTAGGAGATTGCTGATTTCACGATTCTCATTATCAATATTAAAGTCATTATTTTTAATACTAGTTTATTGTTGCAATAATTTAAGTTATTATTTACACGTATAATTGTAAAATAAAAATGATTAAACTAGAAAAATTTACCGAATGTCCAGCTGGACAAATTGTAAAGTACAAATTAAATAATAATAAATGTATATTAAGAAAAGTGAGACAAATTGGATTGCTGCAGCGTTTTTGGCATAATCATCTTCGCTTTACAATTATTATAATTTCAAGACAAGGAAAGAAAAGAAGGAAAAGGAAGAAAAGACAATTTTTGAGATTTTGAAACAGCTTAATCGAAAACCTTCTTAAAGAAACAGAATTATTTCTGATCTTATTTAACTAATTAATTTTAAAGAAAAAAATTAAATGTGTACTTTGATTTTCCGATTCTTTTGTTATATAATACATTTTATTGTTTTTGATTACTTGATTTATCGAATGATTAATAAAATGTAATTCCCTGTGAATGGAATGTCGCAATAAACTAAGCATTAAACATTTGTTTTATTATGCTCTAACACAAGTTTCTAACTCAAGCACCTTTATATTTCACAGCGCGTGTAGAGCTTAAAATATCTGAGACATAGATTAATAAGCCTGAATTCGTGTTTCTGACAGATAAGATTGAACGGGCGATTCTTCTCTTTCTTTATTCCTCCCTTGTTTTAGCGCATAGGTACATTTCTCTTTTATTCAAACTTAATCCAAGCTGTATCCATTGCAAGATTACGAAGGAAATTATGTTTAAATTTTTTTATTAATATTAAAGAAGATATTTTTATTCCTATAAAATGGTACAGATAAATTTTATATGAAAATTAAAAATTCAAACAACATATGTATAAATATTATAGAATACATATAAAAATCTCTTTCATTTATATAAGTGCCTGTTATTAAGACATTATTTACACAGCGCAAGCGTAGCAAATAATATTAAACTGGAGGAAATAAGGAAATAATTACACATTATTATTCCCTCATTTTTGCTAACTATATTTCTAATTTACTATGTTTTCATATATAACACATGTCGTATTTATGTAGAGAAATTAAAATAGAGGAGAAAATCTTGATCTTATTTTCACTTACTTAAGAAATAACGGAAGGAACAATTATATTTTGAAATATGAATATTTACATTACGGTAGCTTGTATCCACTTCAACTTACACTTCTCGGTCGATTATAGCTAAATTTTCCTAATGAATATTTTCGATTAACTGGTTGCACGCGATATACTTGTGCGTACTTGGAGAAGCTTCGAAGATTAAAGATCAAAAAAAGTATTGCTGATAATGAACAAGACAGAATGATAACTCGAGTTCATACTCGAGTATATTTATAAAATATTAGATTGCGCGTTATACGCGAAACAAAGAAATTATGCTTCCTCAACACAGTTTGCATGTTATGAAATTGTTATAATAAACATTTTGTTTATTGGATAGATCGATGCTTATCATGTTCTACAAATATAATTTGCAATCGATTTAGAATTCGTTTTGGATATATGCATTATACAGAGTGATTGATAAATGCAGGTTCCATACTTTCGGGGTTAAATTTACTGAATCCGTTCTTACTGTAATGAGGAAACAGAGCAAGAACCTTGAACATTTTCTTTAATCATCCACAATTCGAAAACTATGTCACTTTTTGTTTGTTTTAGTATGTAGGTACGATGAATTATTTATGACTCAGCTTTATATATTGTTATGTAAATTTGTTATATAAACAGAAATTTCAAGAACATACTGGGAATAAATTTTCACCATTTCTTACTTTTAGACATTCATGAATGCATTATGTACTCTTCGTTTTATGGAATTAGGATATGATTTTTACGCAGGTAATTTTCTCACTCGAAACACTCTGCTGTAGTCATTTATGCGAAAGTGAATTTTATGGAGAAATTATATTTGCCGATTAGTTAGGCCAACCTCGAATTATTACTCGAATCGCTATAATTCGAAAACCTTTGCATTATTCAATATACTAATAAATGACAATATTTAATGAAATCATCTTTGGCACTAATACGTTTAGATCACTATGCATGTTTTATAGTATTTTTTCATTATGCTTGCAACAAATTTCTTGTAATTTCGACAATGATTATAAAACGTATTTGCACACTACTGTTTTCATTTTAACACTTGCATATTTACTAATCAAGTCCATGTGCACCAAATTTCGCATCATTTTGTAGTGCTTTCATATGAGTATACAAATTTGACAATATGGTAACGAAGATACACGTACACAATCAAAGCATTGATATTTTTATTATACTTTTAACGCTATAATAGAAGACTTCTTGCCATAACTGGGGTCCAATGTTCTGCCAAACTGATGTTGAAACAAGGAATATAAATAGCTTTTTTTTACACGAGGAGGGGAAAATGGCTCTATGCATATCTGCTAGCCACACTGCCGGATTGTATAGGACTCAAAATGGTAATGCTCGTATGATGGATATTCGTCACTCCACGGGACGGCAAACGTAATACTTTGGGAATCTGATAAATAGCTGGTACTATATAAAATCAATAGAAACTTTAAGAATGCGATCGAGAGCACATTTTAATCAGCCTAAAATCTTAACATTTAGCAGGTTACATTTGACATTTAAAGTCGCTTTTCATCCACTTTCAATTGTGGCTCTTTTATTTATACTAAATATCGATTATTATTTTTATCGATATCCACTAACTATATATAGTTGCTTAAGATAGGATCAGAAGCGAAAATTATATTAAACAGTTGTATTTGAAGTGTATCTCATTTATATATTTACAATTGTTTGGAAGTATCCAAATACTCATGCTCGATAGCGTACGTGTAAATAAAACCTGATAAAAGGACGCATAATTAGGAGATTAAGATATGTACTAATACCTTTTGTTGCGGTTTTTCAAATTCATTTCAGATTTTATCAATATAATCACGATAATCTTATGTCATAACAGTCTTAATGAAATTTCAAAAAGTTTCGTATAACACACGATAGTAATAACATATAGTAACATACATATAGTAAAATGCTATGACGCGATTACGTTGATTTTTAAAAGCCAATATGCAAGATGTGAATGAATTTATAGTGAATTTGTCAGGCTATTTCGTTTTCCTACAAGCTTTGTATTTTTAGATTCATTGACATCGAGATTATAAACTACTAACCTGCATGTTCATTTCTCCTGCCGTGAGAAGTCTACGCATGTTTACATAAACAATACGAATATTTTTGGACGAAGGAAATAGCTAACGTTGCAGCGGCAGCTATATTTAATGATCAGCAATTTCACGTCGCTACATGGATTAAATAAATATATAAAACGAATCATGCATAACTATAATAAAAACAATCTGCAGTCTGAAGAGACTATAAATACGTAAAATCAGTAGCGTAAGAAAAATATGTTGTATCTCGAAATTAATATGAAATTGGCTGTTGAATATCAAAGAAATTGGTTAAATGAAATTTTATGTTTAATCGGTTGTTAATAGCCGTATCATATTATGATATGTTATTAGCGACTTAGTAATTATATTTTATTAAAACTTCTTCAGTTATGTTCTATAGAAGAAGAATTAATATAAATAATTGTATGAATGAAATTTATTTATACTATTACAAGGAGGTTGTTACATTCTTATTTCTAGTTTCTTATTATTCCTTACACTTACATATATTCTCATATTGAGTTCTTAATTTCTATATTGTTGTTATGAAGAGAAATTAATATTAAAGTATGATCTAGTAACAAAACATTTCAGATAAGATGAAGTGATGCACAATTTTTTTCGTATTACACGTATGACATAATGGAACTTTTTTTTCAAGAAGCATGAGTAAATTAATTTTCTGTGATTTATCTTGATTCTTGAAATTACCTGCACCTGCCTTGAAAAGGAATGAAATGTTAACTTGTTTTCATGAAAATTATATGTCATAATTAATAAACGTGGGACATTTATCCTTACAATAATCCTTTCAAATTGCTTTTTTTTTTAAGTGGCAAATTTCATATCTAGTTATCCTACATTGTGATACATTTATTTGAAACATCGATACCTACAATCATGTTCAAATCAATCGTTTCAAATTTATCAGAAATTTGCAAAATACATAGTATTTGATACATACATGTTATTTAGCAGTAGTAAATCATAACTACACTTCTATACCTATCACGTACGTTAGTCCGATAACAAATATTGATTTACGCTCTAGAATGCTAAAGCGAGACGTTTAAATTTATTGTATTGAAAACTCGAAACAATAGAAATAAAGCAAAAATATACACATATATATTTAAAAAAAGGGACGCCGTTCAGTTTTATTCCGTTCTAAGCAAACAAAATTTTTACCTTTGAAAAATTAGTATTTTTACAGTGCGAATAAAGAAAATATTAACAAAAAATATATTTATAATATTTATCGCAAATACAAACTTACAAAAATGAATAGTGGTTAAATGTACAATTAATGTCAATAAATACTTATTAATAGTGACCTATTAGTATAACGAATAATTGATTGTTTAAGTGATATAATGACAATATCGGTGGCTTGCTGTACAAATATTGTGTGTCCAATGTAATGTTTTCGCGGTACAAACAATTCTAAAAATTCAATGATACTTCGTAACGAAATAAGTACTTCTTGCATTGTATTTATTTTTATCGATATTGTTATAAAATTAATTGCAAACTGTGCTTTGATCCCTTTTAGGAACATAAAATATCAAAGGTGGACGGTTCTCGAAAATATTTCTATACATATACATTAAATGTAGTAAACTGAAATATTATTTTTGATAAATTTATGAAGTAGACATACATAAGTATAATTTTTATACATCATAAAGAAGCCGCCAAGAACTATTTGCTGCATAGAAAATATTACGTAATATATATTCATCGTTCAAGTGTACTTTTGTGAGTCACTATAATATTATTTATCCGTTTCACAAGCTTTATCTATGTTATGTTTCTAACGAATTATTTCCATCATTTCATCAATGTCCTGCATTTCATGTGCCAACACAATCAAATACTCCTTTTGGGAAGCTACCACAGGCTGAAAACAAAGGAAAACTGGCAGCTTTTGGGCAAAAAAGGGATCAAATACACTCGCAAATAGCATAATTACGACCCTACTCGCGGAAACAACTCCAGAAGAATCACAAGACATAGAAAGTACTGCAGTAAAAGAAGTTAAGAAAATGATCGTAGACATTAAAATTAGAAACATCTCCGCTTGGACTTAATTAACGATAAAATTATTAAAGAACTTTCTTCGAAAGCAATCAGGATGCTTGTAACGTAATCAAATTTAATGCTATACTTGGAATTAAATACTTCCCTACCTACCTTACGTTGCCCTATGCTAAGTACGCAACATAGGAAGAATGTTGACTTGGCTGTATCGTACTGACCTATCTCATTACTTCCAATAATGTCAAAAGTGCTTGAGAGGATAATATTATCTAGAATACTGGATATCATTTCATAAAAGGGCCTTTTTACGCGCCAATTTGGCTTCTAGAGAAATCATTCTACGATCAAACAAGCTAGGTAATAGAAACAAGATTACTGAAACTACGGATCAGAAACAATATTCCAGCGCTACATTTCTCGACATCGAAAAAGCGTTTGACGGAGTATGACATGGAAGCCTGCTATATAAAATAAAACTAAACCTTCTTATCGCCTTTTATCATGTAATAAAGTCTTATCTCAAGACCAGAACATTTTTGGTGAAAATACAAGGCAGTATCTTTGATATTCACAAAATCAGACCTGGCGTTCCCCAGGGTAGCGTCTTAGGCTCATTCTGTATACCTCCGATATATACCAGCCGATAATTCTAATGGTCCAGATAGTGCACTATTCACATTCGCAAACGATACAGCCATAATAACCTCTCACGATAACCCCGTGGCAGCTTCTCATTTACTTCACAAACACATCGAAACTAAACCAACGGAGAATAATATTAATCCTGAAGAAATTAGTTAAAGAAGTTAAAGAAAGCCAGTATTCTTGCACACTATGCTCAACCATACTACGTACCATACTACCAACTAAAATAGTCATTTAAGTCCATATTTGAACTCCAAATTTACCTGGAAGAAACACATTCACGAAAAGATAGGACAAACTCAGACTAAAAAGCAAAGTATGCGCTGGTTTATTAGTAAACATTTCAAACTCGATGAAGCCTTTCACACACGAATCGATAATTCTTAAAACAGTAGTCAGTGGTCCATGGTATATTCGCAAAGACCTACGTGATAAAAATCGGTTTTCGAAAAAATAAGGCGATTGTTTACTCATTACAAGAATCAGTCTGGAAAATCACCACAATACGACAACCAAGGAATTTCATGTATCTGATCAACCCAGGTAACACAATTGATATTGACTTTTTTTTTAATGGGATAACGTGTCCGTCTATGTGTTAAATGAAGCTACGCCAATAAGCCAATTTACCGAATGTCTGAAACAAGTTATAAAACTTTTACGGAGAAAAAGGGAAGAGAAATATACCAATTAAACTTTAGGATTTTCATTTTTTTAATGGCTGACAATACCGTAGAAATATTATCTCCATTTGTCAAGTGCACACAATAGATTGAAATTCTGAAAGCAGACTGGAATTTATCGGTGCGAAACGTAACTCGATCCACTAATTCCTGGAAACACAAACACGATCTCTTATATACCGTTTACGTGATTATTTGCTTGAAAATCCGTTAACTCGTAAAGTACGAGAGAGTTTGGTTTAGCAAATTTATACGTAAACATTCGTTTCTTATAAATCAAGAATTAAACAGATTTATAAATTACAACATGAACTTTTGTTCGTAACGACACATGTATATGTAAATGTGATCAAATTTTATAAAAATATAAAAATTTATTTACAGATAGTACTTCATGTAACACGTTTTTATATACATTTATGTAGTCAATAAGTATTATACGAATATTATACAATGTTTTTGTTTATAACAGAAATAGTTATTAGAGTATATGTTCGGTTGCATTAGTTGAATATTTGGCGGCGATAGACTAGAAAAATCAAAACATTCATAAGTTTTATATTTTTTTATAGAACATAAATAAATTCTCCTTGGACTTCCATCGGTCAAATAGGTATATATTTCAGTAATGTTTTATGTATTTGTTTACTATTTTCTACTAGAGAATCTTTCTTCTTATGTTTATTTCATATAAGACCGATTTAAATTTTCCATGTTATTTACAAATATGTATATTGTTGTAGCGGGGCCATTCAGTGCACGACCTGGTTTTTATACATTATTTATTTACGGACTTTAATATGGTACAGTAATGAAATCAACAACACGATCTATACGCTTTTAAAAATATACACTTTTATATAGAACGAGACGGACTCCTTGAAGCTCGGGGATCAATTCTCTTTTTAAATATTCACAATCGTTAGCGAAACGACCGCTTGATCGAACAATCGATCTATCTCGCTTCCAGAAAGATCTTCAGTACGACTGAAGTTATGCGCAGCAACTTCGTACCGTTGCAACAGTGTCAGTAGCATTTTATATCTCAAAATTTTATATCTCAAAAACTGTAATATCTTTAGCTAACTTATAGTATTATTGTGTTTAGTTATAAATTCTTTATCTGAGGTGAAATCTACCTGTGAAAATATTCGTGTTGGTGTTTCTTTCATACCTGCAGCTTCGACATAAGCATAACAAGGCCTACTCTATGTAAGTACATCATTCTTTAAGATCATGATATATAAGGCAGCTGCGAAAATGACATTCTTACTATTAAAATTGCTACTACCTACTTACTTAGGAAAATAAGAATGTTTTTAAAACCGTTGATACATATACGTTGATACACCAGTGATACACCAGTACATATGTAGTTAGGCAGATATGGAATCCCTTCACACTTCATTCCTTCCATAGCGATGGAATCTTTTCATATCGCGATGCTTTCATATAGCTTATAGCTATAGTTACGAACTGTAAAGGTAAACGCTTTTAATATTAGACAAGTCGGTTTTCAAATTGATGTTCTATAGATAAATTAATAAATTGGAAACTGTTTATGTTTAACACTAGGTTTACGGATTTCAAACTTCGAAATGAAATACTCCAAAAAACCATAGCATTAATTTTAACCATTTTGCATCGTAAATTAATCATTTCATCCAAAGAGTTTATACACACAATTATTTTTTCTAAGCTTTTTAATTTTTGAAATTTGTATGTAGTATACCTATCTCTACGAACCTCGTCAAATTGGCGGCCTAGCCGATTTCATAAACAATACTTATACGTTGGCTTTGTTCGTAAAATCATTCATCCAATAATAAATGTAAGAATTTTCTTTTTTTTATTGTTTGATTTGTACTTTACAATATGTTCAGTTGGACATTTGGTAAATAATATAAGAATGAAAGAAAAGTGTTTACTAAGATGCCTCCAACTCGTTATCTCAATCGCGCCTCGATAATGTGAACAGCGGATTGTATGGCTTGAGTGTTTTCGTCTTCAACGAAATCGCTTATGCCTATCGCCGAAGAAACCCCTAAAGCAAGAGGCGGTCTTCAATATTATTTCTGCAGTGACAGTGTAAGAATGTTTTTCAAAGACAGTGTGCAAAAGCTTCAGTTATCGTAGACAGTCTCCGCTTATTGTAAGTATTTATAATAAGGTAATTGAATTTGGGTCAGTACTTTTTTATTTTGACCAATCTCCTTTATCTAGCAATCATGAGTAAATCCAGGAGATATAATAAGATATTGAACAAAATTGTCAACATCAATGAAGATTGTTCTGAGGATACCAACGAAGAAGATCAGTATGAATTCGGCCAAAGCAAAACTAGCAGCGAAAGCTCTGAATACATTGAAAGTGGAGAGATAGAGGGATCTTTGGATAGTGAAGAGGAAAACTTCTTGAAAGTGTGTCGTAACAAAAGGGATGCGTATTCTTTCCAGTTCTGACTCCGAGGATGAGAAGACGAGCATTCCAAGCACATCCTAAAATGTAATGGGTGAAATTGAAATTACAGTTGACGGGACACAGTGGATAAAACTGACAACAGGCGGATCTAGGGGTAGCACGCCCTTTCGTATGATATTCAAGGATATCGCAGGACCTACTAGCTACGCTAACAGAAATATTATGTCGGGTTGTGTAACTAGTGCTTTCGAATTGATAATTGACAGACACATAATGGAACACATAAATGATTGCACTGAAACCGAGGCACATCGAGTTTTGGAAAATGACTGGACAATCACAGTTGCTGAGTTATGTAGTTTTCTAGGAATTCTATATGCCCGGGGCGCATGTGAAGCGAGATCATTGAAAGCTTCTTATCTATTGTCGAAAAAATGGGAACCCGCTTTCTTCGCAAACACAATGCGTAGAGATAAATTTACAGAAATTCTGAGATTCATACGCTTTGAGAAAAAATACCAACGATCCGAAAGATTACAAACAGGTAAATTTGCGCTGATATCCGAAATATGGAACAGATTTATAATAGCCAGGCTTGTTACAAACCATATGAGAATAGATGAACAATAATTTCCAACGAAAGCCCGATGCAGGTTTATGCAATATATGCCGAATAAGCTTCATAAATTTGATATTAAGTTTTGGTTAGCTATTGACGTCCAAACAAAATATATATTGTATGGTTCCCCTTATATGGGGAAAGATGAAACTCGATGCTCAAAATCGTTGAATGAGTTTGTAATATTAAAATTAGCCAAAGTTAAAACAAAGTTTGGTGTGGACGTCGTTGATCAGATGGCACGCAAATATAGTGTGAAAGCAAAAAGTTTCCGATGGCCCGTTCAAGTTTTTTTCAATATTCTAGATTTGGCAGCGATAAACGCGTGGATATTATATAAAGAGTGCACCGGATCGAAAATATCCAGAAAGGAATTTATATTTTATTTAGCCGAGGGATTAGCTGGAGAAAACAAGGAGAACATTTGCCAAAGATCAGACGCTTCATTTCTGTCACCTTCAAGTGGGCTTGAAAAAAAAAATAGAAGCAATAATTGTTGTATATATCGCAAAATGATCGTATGCGGAAAATGCACAACCAAAATTCAGCACATTTGCAAAAAAATGTGCTCAATAAATATGGTTGCCCTATACCGTTAATATTATTGTTATCATTTCCGTGATAACTTTGAAAAAAAGACTTTTTACTTATTAATAATTTATTTAAGCGTGAAGCCTGATATTGTTTAATTCAGACTTAACTTGAATAAATCGATTTTCTAAAGGAAATTCGTATTTTCGTTTACCCGTCAATTTGACGGGTGCTCGTAGAGATAGGTATATAAGTAAACCGCGTAAACCCAGTGTTAATAAAGAGGTTAAATATACACAAACTTACAATAGTTACGGTATGCACGGCTACAATTAGGTATATAGCGGTTCATAAAAGAACTTTATCGTGTATTATATAACAATAGCAACAATGATAATAATATACTTTACTATTCACTATATACGCTACTTTATATGTTTACTATTTTCGGTAAACATTCATAAAAAAGGTCATGTGTAAAGTTCAATATTTTGAATAATTGCTTCCTATACATATAACCGGCGATCGGCCTTAGTTATCAGGTTATATCCAAAATTATCCTGCTGCTTGGCCTCAAGTTTTCAGGCTAGGTTTGGTTAGTAATAATATTAATCCATATTATCGACGTTAATTACAATATGTTGATGTCACTGGCAAAGGTGTTAATATAAAAACGATCGCATAAACAGGTCTCGACACTTGCTGGGAAAAATCGTTGGAAAATTGGGTCATGTAAGATCAACATAGAGATCAATAAAGTTCTCATTCTGCGAGACAGACAGAGATGAGCAGAGTATCTCTGTCTGTATGTGAGACATTCATAACACATCACGTATACGCACACCGAGTCCCTTGTCTTCTATGTAGATCTTTTACGATCCATTTTTCTGACTGTTTCTTCTATGCTTTCGATGTGAGTCTCGAGATCTGTTTATATGATCGTAAATATAAATAATGTTGACCGGGCTAATATTACTACTGACCCAATCCAGCTTGGAAACTAACGCCGAGCGATATTTCTACATATAACTCGAAATCGAAGAAGAGTCATCTCTTATCAGCTTGCAGGAAAATTCTTAGCTTATAATTTAGAAATTAGTAAATCTGAAGATATAGAAGTTGTCAAATAAAACAGTTTTACAAGATTTGACAATTCTATTGTCGATTCATTATTGTTTCATATTTACTTCTAAGAGTCAGTTTAATTGCGTCGTATCATTCTACGATACGTATTGTGATCCGTGATTGACTTTGTTGCGTGTGAACCTTCAGTCAATGTCACTGATCATTAAGCATAACAAGAAAGAAAAGAATGCTATATTCTGCAATGATGCAGATATCCATACACAGCAAAACACTTTCTTCATTCTTCCTTTGCCTCTTTCGTTCCGTTCAAACTTACAGATTGTGCTATAAAAATAGAAGAAGGTAAATGCTTCCACAATTTTATACTCTGATCATCACTCATCTTTTATATAATCGACACATATTTTTAATTTTAACTCATTAAAGCATAATGAGTGCAGGTTGCATAATACATTGCAGCAGTGCACTATAAATTGAAGATAGAAAAGAAGTATTGTAATTTGAGAATATTTATTATTTATTTTATTTTCAAACTTTATAAGGTTATAGCATCTAGATGAAAGAAGCGATAGTAACGAAAAAAGGACCATTTAACTAAAAAGAAATTGCAAATAAAATGTTTATCCTAAAATTCTTTGTTACCTTGAACAGATCCTCATTCCTAATTATAATTGAGGCAGTATTAAACAATAAGACACCTATTAACTTTCTTTTAAATGACTCATATTATATCTCGTTCCGGCTGAACTATAGTATACTATAGTATATATATACTCTCCAATGTGATGAATATCACTATCTGAAAATAATTAAAACACTTTTTTCGTCCTTTCTTTACCTGTTCGATTCGATTCGAATTCCGTTAGCAATATAAAAGATTTTTTTTTATTATTATTTAATTTGTACTTTACAATTTGTCCAGCTGGACATTTGGTAAATTTTTCCAACTTAATTGCTAAATAACACGTGGATGGTTATCCCCAGCGGGATATCATCGTCGAGTTTGACTATTTTATTTCTTTAGTGATGCCAGTGGGCTGTTTTCTGTTTAGTCTTCTTTTTATGAGTTTTGCTCGCTTCAGCAGCCAGCTGGTTTGGACGTGCTGCCGTTCTTCCTTTGTATTTTTCTGTGTACCTGCCGATTTCTTCTTTGACCGTTGGTATTTTTAAGTCTTTGCATATTTCTAACATAACGTGGAGCGTTGATTATTGTTCTCAGTATCTTCGATTGTAGCGACTTTACTTTATTTACTGAGTTTAAAGTTTCGACTAGTTAGCCAGTACATCTGTCCTCTTTTTATTCGCTATAAAAGATGAGTCACTTTTTTCATATTCATTCACGATTTATCAATTGATGTTGGATCTTTAATTATTGAATCCTAGTGTGCGGGACTTCCTGTGTCAAGTTTGATAACTTTGCTACGATAGGACACTCTACTCTGCAATGTGAGAGTTCCGTATTATATCAATTCAGTGTTATACATAAAATAAACTGTGCAAACTATTTTGAAATTTCATTAACGAGACGTGATTATCGTGATTATATTGGTGAAACTTGAAACGAATCCAACATTGTATATACAAGGAAGGTACAAGATACTTATTCGAAATATCGTAGACTTCGCAAACATCATCAAAGTGTTTGAGCAATCAACTATTACATATTATATATGGTTTGCACGTGTGAAGAAACTATGTACGTAAAGAACGTTTACCTACAATTATCGCCGATCTCGTGGTATAGTTTAACTATGATGTTGATGTACGTGCACGAAATAATATCATTAATCTTTCTTCTTTTTCTTGTAATATTAGGTCCTTCGTTAAATTCTGCTGATCACTCATAAATGGTTCTGGCTTATCTGTTATTTATATTTTCCTGCAATTGTCTTTCGTTTCTCATAGCTCAGCCATTCTGTAACAATAAAATGTCCTGACATTCACTGTTTTTCAGTGTAAACTACTTGATTGTTCTGATTTGAAAGGATACTTCAAAGTTAGCATATGCCATATGCTAAATCTCCAAACTTTGGAGATTTATTAATTTTCGAGAATATTCCATTCCAAAAAGTATCTTTTTATGAGAAGTGTCAGGAAACACTTTTTAAGGATAAGTCAACGCTTTTCAGAGGTAACAAGAACTGAATGCTACTGCTGTTAAGAGCAATTATTAACATAATACATTGGAGATTAAAGTATACCTTACTACACCATGACATTTTCCTCTAGGCGAGCTGATTTCTCATAAGAACCACTTATAAGGAATAGTATGGTCGTATTTTAAGCAATGAAATACATTTGTATTTTTTTCAAATATTTTTTAAGTATAGCAGTAAATATGTATGTTGGAAAGCAAAAGATACCGATTACCACTATAATAATATCGTGTTTCGTCTCATCTTAATCAAGACAATTTTAACAATTAATGGAATGTTTATTAACGAAGAAATTTTAAATAAAAAAATTTCGTCGTTGTATTAGCTTTTTATTTCACTAATACAAGGGCGAAATGTACGACTCTGCCGTGTGACCCTTTCAAGTGACCGAGATAAAGTCACGGGAGCAGGGATGATACAATGACACAAGGGTACAATGGTGAAGACTGATGACATTCACAAAACAGTCTTATCGTACCCTGCCGGAGACGGGAGACCGAAAGTATCCACGAGGCCAGATAGTATCTCGTCGACAAATAAACAAAAGATAGCCGACCTGTCGCAACGCAACCTGCCGCTCTAATCCAGCAACGTTCGATCCGCTTTCATAGGTTTAGACGAGGTCTGTGCAAGAAATAATGAGAATGAAATAACTACACTCCTTTGGGTTAAATAGGGGAGCGGATGAACAATTCTTAGGTGTGCTCTGATCTTCGCTGAATCCATTTGGTTGTTTTTGTGTGTCTCTTTTTACAATGCTTCGTAGCGAATTCCACGATGATGCACCAAGCCCTTCATACATAGTTATAATACAAGAGATCTCCCTGTTAAAAAATCCATTGCAATCCTCCAACGCCCATTCTATGTCCCGGCCTGGTACCTTGCGACTCCTTTTTATTCCCAAAATTAAAATTTAGAAGACTTCAAGCATTGTTACGAAGAATGACAGAGTATTGTGTACGTTCTCAAGGAACATACTTAGAAGGGGATAACATAGCTTTGTGAATATTTTTAATAAATATTGTTTTGTGGTGGATTATCTAACGTATTGATTTAAATAATGACGAGACAGGTTGATATTTGATATCGTCAAATTTAAATTTAAAATTATTTTAAGTACAGAGTTGATCGTCGCTCGCTCAATGACGCTCCATATACGTATATTAGGTAATGCTTACGTTCGCTCGATACTGATTGTCCTGGAGCATGTTCGTTTATTTATACTGGTCGGGCAAGTACCGGAAAGTTTAAAATTGACTTCAGTTGACGGTTGCACGGATGTTTTGTCCGGAGTTTGTTTATGTTTACGTTTCGTATGCCAAGGTGTCAATGATCCGAGGCAAAACAACATGAGTCACTCTCGATTCGCCTCGTCCTATGACTCATGTGCCGCTACAATTCGTATTGCTTTTCAGACAGACCTTGTATCCATAATTAGTATTAAGAAATCTATCTCGATCTGCCAGACGTCTTTCAGCCACGACTTCCCGAGAGACCATAAACAAATTGACATTTTACGGGCAGCTATCTACATCGTCGAGTAAAAGGTCATAATTTGCGTTTAAATTACAATTTATGATTCCCATTTTTCGAATTTTTTACCTCTGACTGTCGCAAACACGTGGCAGACCAGTTTGAGGTGGCGTTTCGTGTAAGATGCCCAAGAAATACTCGGCGTTGTTCAACAATATAATTTATTTAACAGTCAACAGTCTTCTCCTTCGACTGGTTTCGTACAGTCCTCGATTGCCACTGACTTTCTCGCTTCTCGACTATGTTTGCTTCTTTATTAAAACTCGATTCTTCTCACTTCGCTGTTCAAACTCGAATGAATCTTTGAACAGATTCTGTTGCCCCTCGATATCCCCACTACGCATGCATTCGGTGACTACGATGACTCATTAGGTATGTTGGTCTTACGGTTCGGTGATGCATTGTGTCGCGAAGCCGTCGTCAAGTTTTTCAATAGGCACGAAACTTTGTCTATTTGCATACTTTGACTAAAAATGATCGTTAATGTATTTTACACATATTTTTATAAACATATTATATATATATGTAATGTTGTAAATCTTGGGGTAATTCAGGTAATCGATTTTAAATTCTGAAAATCGAGTTTATCGTGAAAAGAACACTTAAATGAAATACAGGAGTAAACAACAATTAATACCAATCTATAAGAGTAAACAATAAATAATAAATTCTATGAAATGTCTACCTGAAAATCGAGAATCGATTTTCAACGTCCTGAGCTACCGATCTCTCTCCATCAATCTTCAATGATTTAGATAATTATTCTTTCTTCTGTGATCTCGTCTATCTTTCATGTTGCTCCCTGTCCGTCCGTTTGGGAAAAATGAATGTCTCTCAAAAAAAAAAAAAAGAATGGTTGTCCGTAAAGCAAAAAGAGAGTCGTGTTGTCCGTAAACAGAGAGAGTCGCTATCACACTTGAACTCTAGGGAGTTTACATATATACATATATTTCTTTTTATTAATGGTGATGTGTATTAATATCTCTTTTGAATAAATTTTAGAATTCGCATTGAAAATGCGCCAAAACATCTGTACATTTTCTAAAATGCGCCGTGACTAAAAATAATTTAGCAACTATTGCTACAGTTTCGGTGCTCTCAGTTTGTCGGGCAAGCCTGGAACACCCTGTATAAAACATTATATTTCTCCTATTCTTGTAATTCATTTCCAGTTGGATCACGTTAAAACCTGATTCTTCGAGTTTCTGGTTGATGGTGGGTTATTAATCCCTTGGCTTACACGCTACTTGCCGATCGCGCGAGCATAGTAAGCAAGAAGTTCGGTCGCGCGCCGTGCCATTGTGTGCCCAAACTGCCGCAAAATGTATACTCCTTATCACATGTATATTTAGGGGCTACAAAGGAATTGTAAAATAATAAACAACGTTTGAGGACAAATACTGTTTTTAAGACGTCTATGGCGTAATCATGATCAATTGGCCAGTTAACAAAAACAATTTATTGTTTCAAAGTGGATAATAAATCACTAGCAATTTGTAGAACAATACGAATCTGACTCGTGGTTTTCGCTTATGGCACAAATCCCTTACTACGTCCCGCGACTCGCGCGATCCGTAGCGCGAAAATAAAATTGATAAATCCTCCTAAACCGAGGAAATTCAAAACGTTTATTCGAAACCGTGTTTACGGTGTTTGAAGCGAAAGGCAGTTAAAGCCGCTAAAAGCTATATCTTGCGAAAACTCATCTCACTATGTTTTTATATTATGTCTTTATAATGATTTTAAGACAATTTAAATTGTAAACAAAGTCGGCAGTTGAACAAACGTTGGGGATCTTCCCAAACATTTTCAAAGGAAAGACCCCGACGTTTTTTCATCTCCGACGGATATAAATGTAGCGACTCGGAAAAGTCAGTATGAGAATAATTACCGTTCGGTTATCGAGCGAATCAATTAGCATTCGTCTATCGAAAAGTCAGGTATCGTTTTGCCTATCGAAGAGTCGTCGTTTGTCAATCGAAGAATTTCACATCCGTCAGTCAATTGGCAATATCGAAATCGAGTAAGATTTGAATAAATCATTTTATATTGTTAATTTACTTTCGAACGACTTTAATCCTCTGCCGTGCCAGTATTCCCATAGTGTTCACATAGCAGGTTAGCCGAAAGTGGAGCTTATTGCCAGTTGTATTAAACGTCAGTTGACTCTACCTTCCCGTCGGCGACTAAATAGAACATAACAGTGGTTATAGGCCAAGGGGTTAAGGGGTTGAAAATCTACTAAATCTACTAAAAACTTTACTCTGAACAACTAATTGCTGTCGATAATATGAAATGAAGAAAAGGGACGTTACACCCAAAAACTAATTATTCCAATAATTGTGCCAATATGCAGAGGAAAGTTTCAGTCTTCGTAATTTTGTCTATTAACTAAATACTCCAGTGTAATTATCAAGCATTCTTCAGCACTTACACTTTTCCTATTCGGACATAATTTAAAAATCTTTTGGCTCGTTTTGTCCGAATTCCTTTAATAATATTACGTAGGAAAATGTATCTCTTGCCATCAGGCAATTTTTTAACCAGTTTCTCTTTTTACACAGAACCTAGTTTCCTTTATTGCACGTAGCTACCGCTATACCGATCGCAATTATTTTTTTTTCAGAAACTAATTTTCTAACGCCATTTCATTTCGAAGTCAGAACAGATACTGGCTGTGAGTAAGTTTCGTGATGTTTCAGTAGGTCTCGTGAGAATTGGCTCACTTCGTATAAAATCTTGTCTCGAGGTCTCAAGAAAAATCTCATCGTATAGGGACCGCTTTAGCAGTAGCAATAATAAAAGGAAAAAATAGTGGAAGAAATGCATAAAATTTCTGTGTTTTGAGTATATTTTATACGTGTTTTGCATTCTTTGATACATTAAAAATGTACTGAATCTGATTAATCGTTTATGTAAGCTTAGTTCATACTTGGATGGTATCCCATTTAAAACGGCCCCAGAAAACATTTTCGAAACTGTTCATGATACTGGAAAATCTTTCGAACGAAAGTTAAATGATTTGAAATGGAACATAATTTGATGCCAATTGTTTCTTCGTAAAAACGTTGGAGTCATATGAAGATCAACTTACCCTTTCTTTTAGTGCAACCATACACGTATATTTATTAAGATATTAATCGATTCATCTTGACATTTCTTATAAAAAGTTGATTACCTTGCAAAACCATTAGTTTACAGCGGATATTTTAACTGTTATTTTATAAAATCTATCCTATCGAAGGTAAGGAAAACAAATATGAAAGCAGATTAGTTTACTAAATGAGACGTAAAAAAATGTGCAAAAAATTGCAATTCTTTCAAAACTGTTTTTATGCGTCATCTAATAAATTAATTGTTCTATTATAATTCTTAAGAAGCTCAACAAATCAAACAAGTCGTTTGATTCAAGTTTAAAAATATCATCTGTCTTAAAGGGCTATAACGTGAATCTACACCTCTGCATCGGTAAAGATTTGCTTAAAAAAGATACCGCAAAATTAATCTCGGCCCTGAAATTCAGGGACCAATGTTTTTGCTTGCATCGTGTTCTACTCACCACGAAGACCAACTTTCTCAAAGAAACCGTGGGTCGGAAATAATAAAGTTTCAATAATTTTTGCTTTGCAATATTTTGTTTACGATATAAATATATTTATGAACAACATATACAATGTATATAGCGTGTTATTGAAGCAACAAAATAGTAGGCATTAGGCGTATTCATGGCAATTCAGCGAGGAGTAATGGCCCGATGGAAGGCCACTATTAAATAGAAATTCCAGATTGGCGCGGTTTTCAACGGCGAAACCAACAATTTGGTGACCAAGTATTAATATTGTGTACGTAATTTCATTGCATGACGAGTGCACATTGATCTCGCGTCCATTAGCGTAAACGAAAACATGTTATCGTTCTCGCTCTTGCTGTTCCATCAGTGGATCCGCATAATACAATTCGATGAGTAGGCGGAATAGTGGAATTACGTTATTCCTTATTGAATTTCTATAGATTACCCGAAATAATGTGTAATTTCCTGCTGCTTCATAGCACGAAGCATGTTGTCAGCTACTCGCGTATCGAGGAGAAACAAAAATTTCACTATCGCGTGTTGTAGCTATTAGCTATTTGCGGCACGTCGTTTAAATGTAAACAATTCGCATTATAACACTAGATGATTGATAGCGCGGTTATCAGCAACAGAACAACATATGGCTACTGAGGTATTATTTACGAGCTGCAATAAGTCATCAGTGAAACGACGCGGCTATTTACCTTGCATCTGACTATGAAAGAAAGCACACTGTAAATAAAATAGTCGCAAGAACTATTGAAAATTTAACAACATTTGTGAAGAGAACGGTTGAGTTCCGACCTACGGTTCCTCTGATAAGTTGGTCCTTGTGCGAGTAGAATACGACACAGGCAAAAAAATGTTTCACGCTATGAAGGCTACGACATATAATTTTCTTCCACCCTGTACAGTGTAAGGCAGAATTTATCAAATTTTATCTTTTTGATAGACGAAAATTGTATTGTATATATACGTAAATATTCAATTATACTAATTTTACTGTGTTACAAAATATTTATCATATAAATTGAATTCACTAAATTCTATATTTATGATATTTTAAAATTGCTTTACGCCTTTTGGTAATTGTGTAGAATAGACAGCCTCAATCCTAATTCTTTAAAATTTTGAACATGTTGCAGAGAGAAGGGTCTTGAGTAACATATACTTTGTCCGAGGCGCGGGATGTCCGTGGTTCTAAAGTTACGAAAAGATGCTACTGAAAACCTTCCCCTGTACAACACACCTCAAGGCGACTTGACCCCTTTTCCGCATAATTATCCGACTTTTCATGGAATTCATATGAAATATACCGAAATTTAGTCCTTCGGAAGGTACGAAAACGTAAGGATTTTCCTACGTAATTTTATGACATACGATTTCGGAGAAGCTATTTTTGAATCAACACATTAGCATCCAGAACGATTTCTTTTCAATGATTGTAATCATGCTCTTTATTTTCTATCCATCGTTTCTACCCATCTGTCCATCGTGTGCTCAACTTGTGTGCGAGCACTTCCGGACACTCGACTTCCGTTTTTCGATGTTGTTGCGAAAGCCACTTCCATTTGAATTCTGGTATACAACACATCTCTTAGCAGTCAGAGAGTAAAGTCCTGTTCGAACCTTTCATTCGACAATATTTTTCAACACTTGGAAAGAATAAACGTTTGAAAATTGCTTATCTTTCGGAGGAGAACACTCCTTTGTGTAATTGATAGTTCATCAGTCGAAACATCCGCTATTCTCACTTGTGTATCAGTTAGTTGAGGTAAATTCGACGGCTAACGAATTCAATGTCACCGTGCAGGGATGGAAAGAAGTCCTCTGGAAGAAGTACCGATCTGATTGCTTGTTTTTGGCAAACCTGATACGATTGTAAAGTTAAGCACGCATATTGGTTGAAAGTCCAATATAAATACCAAACAATGTAACAGTGTATGTCGGTGAGAGAAAGAGAATACAACTTCGTCATAGTTTTCCATCTGCAGATAGTTAGCTTTCGCATGGGACATTTCTTTTATAGAACTAATATAACTAAATAAATAATGATATAAATATGTCAGGTTATCATTTGAGCTTAGAGCGTGTAACGAATCTTCATGTGAATTGGCCATCGTTGCTGTATAATATAGATGATATTTATTGATACGAATTGTTGAAGTGGTCACCACATCTAAGAAAACTCTACATCCGGTCTTTTAGTTCTCTCAAGCACTGAAGCCATCGACAGCGTATAGACCAAAGACTGGGTCGAAGACAGACCATAAATTGTAGACAGGCGACGATGGCTTCAGGGCTTTCAGTCATAGTACACTTCAGTATTTAAAATATATTTTCTATTTTACAATTTATCCACGCGTTCCTTTGTATTCACATACATCTAATAACCTCAACACGATTGCATAATCGAGATATCGACGACAATGAAGTTAGGTTGGATAACGAATCCACGATCCACGGGATGACGATCTGATACAAGATTCTGGTGTCACTCAACGTACTGGTACACGGTACTAGTCGACTTATCTGACTGACCCTCGGTCCAAGTGGAACTGCCCTTATACACTCCTTTCCGTACCTCTCTGTATCCCTCGGGTCAATCTTTGTTTTTAAGGAGAGCTATTTAATTACTCCATACCTCTGTTAGCCACACGTCCCTCCCGTGACCGTGGCTACCGAGCTTTATGTCACTTCGAGCTTAAGTCCACTGTCATTAATCTCGGGCACCCATACTCGGATTAAATTATAGACAACTATTTTGTTATTTAAATACAGCTATAATAAAAAGTCTGGACTAAAGTATCAGGGACCTTTCCAAACACTCCAAAAGAAAGGCCCCGATGTCCTTTCATCTCCGACAAATAAATAATGAAAACACTAAACGGAAAGGAACTTTATTCCATTTATTTATTACATTATTTATTCGCTTATTTTCGCGCTTAGCTTGAAAAGCATTGCTTTTGACCTCAAATATCCACTTTGTTTATTCTCTTACGATTTGCTTCCTGAGATTTTTTCAAATGTATCGTGTCAATTGTTTCTAATAGTACGCAGAATCGTAAGTTCCAGTTCCCCTGTCTAAAACTTAAATCTAAATTAATTCGTTGAATCAATAGATTTGGTATGCGATGTAATCAATCATTAATGATGTTGTAAACCCCAGAGATTTTTGTTGAGGAGAATTGTTTCCTCCAATTCACGCAGGGATAGCATTTGATTCTTTTATTTCCTCAGTTGGATCTTGCACGTCTCACGAGATTAGAAAAGTAATCTTTATTGCCATCATCGCAGCGTTTTGACATAGAAATATTATTTTCGAAACTAGCGAATTATTCAATTTTTCTTACAATTAATTGAAATACTGTATCTATCATTTCTATTCATTTTTCAAAATATGTTGAAGTATTTGAAGTTCCGCTTTATCTCTCAAAAATCTGTAGACGTTTAGAAACAATCTAATTTATTGGCCCTAATTATTTATCATATCTTTCCGCAATTAAATTTTTAACGAATTTTTCGAACTTTTACTTTTATTCTTTCGCTATTTCTCTCTCACTTTTTTGTAAGTCTGCTTGAACATTCTTCTAATAGGAAAGCTAAGGTGTTTGATCTGAATGTTTTTGAATTTACTATGCAAGAGAAGCGCAAAATACACATTTGTGAAATGAATATTAACTTATATATGATTATACTTCTCGATATAAATTTTAATAAAGTTTTCCTAGGCCCATCTTTATGATTTTGTGTTTGTATTTGTACCTAAGGATTAGTATCTCAAGGTGCAAGAGATCCCAAAATATAAAAATAACTGTTCTACCGAATGTGAAGGATTAAATTTTCTTAACGGAGATGTATTTAAAGACCAATTACCAAAACCAATGAATTTCAATGAAAAAAAGAGAAAACTTAACTACGAAATTGAAGTAAATCATCTTGTCTCGTGAGAATCATTAAAAGTCTCTAATAATAATAAATTGTTACGTTTATAAATTGTCTGAAATTGTTATATAATTATACAATTAAATTGTTGTAATGAGAAATGGTATGTCTCATTTATCACGTTGGTCTTGCTATGAAAATAAGCTGTTTTCGATATTATTATTATCATCATTTATTGTGCACTAGACAGCGGAAAATTTTGGCTTAAATCCTTTTTTCGTTACGCCACCGCGAGTGATTAAAAAAACCGCGTCGCATTAGACGGAACACCCTGTATATTAATCGTTATAAAACTAATATCAGAATAACTGTCAAGATAACTATGGAAAAGGCTACTGTACTTCTATAACTTTTCTGGCGCCATGTCCCATTTTCTTTCTCCCGATTCTTGATTATATCTTTTTAAACTGAGTATTATAATTTGATATATAATGTTATTGAGATTTCTGAGAGTATCAGGTATGTGCCAATGTAGCTATATTTATAGTTTCATTTACGTGTTCTATTATTTATTATTATTATTATTACGTGTTCGTTTTCCTTTGCTCCTACATGAGTCAATAATAAACTCGTTTTTGACCAAGTTTATTGTTAATAAAAAAATTCAGCGCCAAAGCATCGAACAATTTCGTCGTAGGAATTTATGCTTGAAATCGTTTGAATGTTTATAAAAATGTTAGGCGGAAGAATAAAATGGATATTGCTGATACACAGATTTCCAAAGTTTATAGTACAATACTTGTTCGCAATTGAATGTAAGACATTTTGAAAAATTCTTTACAACAGTAACAAATTGTTGCATTGTTTTCTGGCGAACAATGGCAACTGCTCGTGCTTCGCACAATCAACATTTAGCAAGCTTCGAGAGATGAGAATTTAGTGGAATTATAGTACAGCACAAAGCAAACCAGCCTTACTATGCTATCTCATACAGTTACGTTGAGCATGTTCGTATATTGTACATACAGCCATTATGTGGTTTATGTCATATAGAGATTATGATTTTAATGGCCTCATAAATATTGGAAAGACAATTTATTTATGAAATTAAAGAAAAGATTGCTATTGCGAAACAAAGTGTTTAATTCCTTCCTAAGGCACTATAAACGACGATAATAGGAGAAAAACATAACAACTACATTTTTGTTGATTTCCTAATTTCAATTATGATTAAACAACATTAATATGATATAATTGAAAATGAAAGTAACTTGATAGATGTAACGACGTAGCTCTTAGAAATAGCTGGTGAGTTGATGAAATTTCATGGAAATTAAGATCACAATTTTAGCATTTTCGATATCGTAATATTATGCCTGACAATATTTCTAAAAATAGATAAAAGAACACATGTTTAGTGTGAAAATCAAATATTAAGACAATTTCGGTAATATGGGATTAATTGTCGACATAGAGAATTCTGAAACTGCTTATAAAATGTAGAAGATGTGACTTATCATGTTTGTCCGTTCAAAGGAACAAAAATTTCGTAGTTTCAATTGCCTAGAAACGGCTATTGCTATTTATAAATAATGGCTACTTAGTAGATTGTAATGGTCCGATAGAGCGTCACCCGGACGAAGCACCGCGACCCAATAACATCGAAGCCTTACGCTCTTTCAGCTATCGCTAACGCTCATCCCGCCTAAGATCTTCAGCGTTTCCAGCGCATAAAAGTGAAGCGACTAGCACTTCGCGAGCAAGCATGCAGATCGGCCATTTTCTTTGCGTTCGGTAAAAAGCAATCAGCGATCAGCGGAAAAGCGATATTTCTGGATCTCCTTTTCGGGCCTTGTTGGACGCTCGATCGAATCCCATGTGGCGTCAGACAGTCTGGTACGAATCGCTCAACTATGAACATCAATCAGAGAATTAGTCTCGCATGAATCATTCAAAACGACTAGCTCCGCCTCGTCCGTGTCTTCGAATCGTTAACATCTCCTCCATCGGATGCGAAGCGAAGAAACGTTACGATCTTTCGGTATTTGGAAGGAGCAGATCCATCTGTATTCCTTGACTCGTCGACATCTCCAATCATTCGTGGAGATATAGTTGTCCTATCAACCGACGCTTCTGTGCGAGTTCTTCAATTGTAAACATTATCTGCAAGCATTTGTAAAACGAAGCATCGCTTTAATCAGCGAACGGTCTCGTGCGAGTCATCGATACGCCTTCACGCAAGAGTATCGTTAATCATTCGTAACGTTCAGTCGTATATCGCATCGCAGCATCTTATCGTACAATTATTCGTAGTAAGCATTCGTAAATCTCGTCTCGGTAGTCAGAGATAATTTGAAACCTTCTGATCGGTCGGAGACGTACAACGCTTGATTGCTCATCGCGTATTCAATTGCTACTCTCTCTCGTGAATCAGTCATCCAGGGTTATTAATTCGACGGATGACAAGTTACAGCGCGCTGCCGTCATCGATATCGGACACGAATACGTAATACGCACACGAAACATGTTCTTTCCTTGTAATCTTCAGATATATTAGCAATTTAGGTGACAACTGCAAAATACAGGTAGATGAAAATGAAAAAAAGTTATGTTAGTTTAACGATAGAACTAAGTCAAAATGACTGGTCTTTAAAAAATACCTAATAGTAGAATATTTTTATATTTATTGATTTATTACTTTCTTACAGAAGCAATTCCATGTTATGTAATATATTTTTGTTATTATTAATCCATCTGAGACCATAATCGACCTAAACAAGGATTCACACGTTTATAAAATTGTAGAAACAGTCATTTTGTCTGGTGTGATATTTCTAGTGTTAGCATCTAGCGATCTAGCGAACGATTCGGAATTTCCTGATAACTGATGATACGCAGTAAAAATTTTAGAAACGCGTGACAAATTGTGGACCCTTTGCAGGACCCTTTTACACTTTGACAAGTATCAGTCATTTTGACTGGTATTGGTATAAATAGCCTTGATTTATTAAGTTATTTTCAATTTGAATACATAAAAAACAAAATAAGATTGGTTATATTATTCTTTTAGTTATCGTTGCCAAAGTCATTACATCATTGTGGAAAAAAATACAACATGAAGTAAGAATTTTAAAATAAAATTGTAAAACCAGCCAATTTGATTGGCGTGGTAGTTCTAGTGTTAAATTGCAGATTATATAAAGTATTTGTAATAAAACTGTTTAAATTTCAACGCTTTTCAAATCAATTTATTCTTGTATAAGATATCAACCCCCATATGCTGTTTACAGAATAATTCCAGTAATCCCCTATCTAATATTAATAATATTAGAGGTGATTCTACACTTTCTTCGGGTTGAGGGAAATCTGTTTAACAAGTGAATCGCAAGATTGACCTTGAGCATAATTTTCAACGTCAATATTTTTTATAGCATCTCACAGAACTCGTCACAAGAAACAAAAATCTCAAAGGATCCATGGATCGCAAATCAATCGCTCTTCTGGAAAAAGAGTATCGAAATTCTATTAGTTTTCGAATTCACTTTATTTATAATGTGCTTGCATTTTGCAGTCAGATGCATGAAAAATAGCATCTATTGTTGCACGTAGCTAGATTCACATTATAAAATCCCCTTTCTTTCTTTCAGTCTTTCTTCTTCGCTATTTAAGCAATTCCGGCTATGTTTCTCCCCAAGATTGCGCGTTGACTTTAGATGATGGAGAAATTGGTAGACCGGTCGATGATGGTGCTCCTCTAGCTTACAGTAGTTGATCAACTGCAGATCTGCTCCTTACTTGTGGCTTCCTCGTTCAATAGTTTCGACATCAGCGGATTTCTTCTTTTGGACATACAAGCAATTATTCGTAATAATTCGTAAGCAATTAAAAAATCGGGTTGAATGTGGTTTTTATCGTCTAAAAACAATACGTAATCTTGGCGACAAACTTGACTAGAACGTGTTGTAGTAATGCGAGTCCGGGGTCGCTTAAATAGCGAAAACGAAAGGAAGGAAGATATGAATTCTAATGGTGTTATTTTCAAGCATCTGACTGCAAAATCTAAGCACACTACAGGTAGAACGAGCTCGAAAATTATTAGAATGTTAAAATGTTTTTCTAAAAGAACGTTAAATTGTGACTCGTGGCTCCTTTGAAACTTTTGATTTCACAATAGGTAAAATATAACGCAATAAAAAATTTAATTTTGGTAGATCTCCTTCGATCCAAAGGTGCAAAATCACCTCCCAAACCCCAAATGACAAATAATTTTTTGACAGCCTGTACAAACGGGCAAGAGATTTCTTATGAAAAATTAGTGAAAATGTAGAATAATATTTTTTCATATGATAATTCGTTCGCAAAAAATCACGAGTATGTCATCTATCCATCGATATATATCCATGAAGTGAAAGAGTAAAATCTGAAATATTATAATTTTCTAAAGTATCACTCAATAACAAAATTCTACTGTTCTGTTTAATTTCCTAGAATTCCCTTCGTTCCAGAATAAATATGAATTCGATTGCCTCGTGATAGAGAATTTGCGTGACTTTATTCTCGATATTGCAAAGTTGAACATCACGCCATAAGTAGATTATGTAACCTTTAAACTGAAAAGGAGCTTCAATTTTCTCGACAATCTCATCGCTTTTTGGTACGACCAGTGAAAAAGTTGCATTAGATGAATCTTGAACGTATGAAAGGCCAGATGTGAATCGATTATTATCACCTTTGTAGGTTTAAAGCCGTGGATGTAAATACAAGTATGGAAGAGAGATGAGAAATTGGCCACCGGACCACCATGTTTTGATATATTGCTTTATTGACATTCTCAGCCAATATGTGTGCTTTATGATTGTATTAGATCTATTGGAAATAACCAACAAAATCCACATTCCTTTGCTTCATCTCCTTCTTATCTTTACAAACATTGTACATGCACGATATATCTATATCTATATATGTGCCGTTAAGATCTTCTAATTAGTGTATCGATAGAAATGAAAGGACATTGGACCTTCGCTTTGGAATTCTCCGTCAAAATCTTGGCTTAAAATTTCACGACCAATCATGACATTATATTTTTAGTAGCTATCAGCAAGTACATGAAAAATTATCTCCAATTTAAAATTGATACATACTATGGACAAGATTTGAGATGTACATTTAATACAAATGTTTCCTATTATCCAAGTGTTCTTTTGCCAGAAAATTTCAAGGCTATGGATTCTTTAATTAGTGAACACTCAGCTCCAGAATTGAAGTAAAACGGGAACGACTCAACCAGATGACTTAATTTATCAGTTTGAGACTCCACCACACAGGAGTCGACTCGACGTTCGTTATTGGAATCATAGTTTCTTTTTCGCAATAACGAACAGTTAGGCGCGATATGACCCTCCCCATGACACTTGGGACGAGGCACCTTGGACGATGCAGCTGGTCGGCTTCCTCCTGGGCGTCGCGTATTCTTCTGTTTCTCGATCTTTATTCTTTTCGCTATTTCATGAGTCAGATAGCTTGTGTCGTTTAGTTTCAGGGTCCGCTTATAGATCATCTGGCGAAGAAATCACATTGTGTGTATCACTTCGTGAATATCACTTCGTGGAATATCACGGGTTTTGATATCACTTGTAAGCGCTATTCGTCCAATACGCTGGTCGTATGAAGTCAGTCGAAAAAGGACGGAGGCGTTGATCACTTCTGCCATAGTTAAATTTTCCTCCAAGAGGGAACGGAGATGAATACCGTAGGCTGTGGTTTCATCCTTCATTAGATATCTTCATTAGCGCTGAGGTTGCCGTCTCTTTGCCACCAAAACGCGTAAGAAAAAGTTCCTTGATCATTGGCCAGGTAATGTCTTCATCGGTCAGTACTAGCATGAGCCAACTCGCGGCAGGACCCTCTAGAGCACAATTTAAGGCAGAAAACAAATCATTGCCTCGTAAAGGATTTCTTTTCATCGCCAGGTTGACAGCTGACCACTATACAGCTGGATCAGCGCGGTTTCGGAGTTGAAACGTGGTAGCACTAAATTTCTAGCTTCCGCACTCGACTTCTACACTAGCGGCTGGACTATCTCGCGCACGAGGGTTACTCTTCTAATGTCGGGCTCTCATTATGATTAAGGTTAGGGGCATGTAACGAATCTTCACTGGAATTAGCCATCGTTGTTATGCAATCGAGGTAATGTTTATTAGCAGAAAAGTGTGGATATTACAGAATTGACAAGCAATGACAATTAATGACAATGGTCTTAGGTTCGATAACGAATCCGCGGTCAACGGGATAGCAAATGTACTTTCCTCCAAAGTCTAAGCCTGACTGTTTGTTAAAAGAAACGTGAAGTATTCACTGATCGTAAAGACGTTGTTTTACTCGCTGATGAGATCGCACGAGAGAATGTGTTTTCCGTCGCGGTGATGCTGCAGAGGAAAACTACGATGTATCTAAGGGCACGAGATCATCGGATTCGTCGAGGAAAACCTTCGTTCGGAAAGTGAGGGAAATGAACTTTGCTGTTAATTGGTTAATTTCTATGTCGATGGTTAGAGAAGGATGCTGGTCGCGCTTGAGAGAGAGTTGCTAGCGCGAAGCGTCGTTCGTGAAAAAAGCAGATTTCCTGTATCTCCCGTAGTAGGTGATAGATTTAGGGACTATTAGGACAAAGACTATCTGTCCGTTTGAAGAACCTTAGTTAACTAAATCTTAAGATTCATAAGGGGTCCTCAGGCTAGCCGAACATGCACTTTGGAGATGCATCGACATCTGGTAATCGTCTTGAAGAATAGGGTCTAGGCAGAACCCATTGGAATGTTTACTGTCGAGTGCCGCTACTATTTCTTTTTAAGGAAAGCTATAGAATTACTCTATACCTCTATTAGGTAAAAACGTTCATCCCATGACCGCGACTAGTTGTTGCCTCGAGCCCAAGCTCATTATCGCAAATCTCGGACAATTATAATCGGGTTAACTTACACAGATTAAAGTATTGGGAATTTTCCAAAGAATTCCAAAGGGAACGCCCGGTGTCCTTTCATCTCCGACATATATATAAGGTATTCCACGTATTTGGGACAAGCTATACTCCTGAAGCTGTAGCAAATGGAAAAGAATTTCATTAGACAAAATTAAGCGGTTCTGAGTGATCCAGTGTGTTAAATGTTGGATATTTGTATTCTTTATAAAAAAAAATATTAAGATACTTATTGAAAATTGATTAGTTTACAAGATTTTTCAATTTTCTAAATCTTTCTATACGTGTTGTATATGAAAGAGACGTTAAATATTGTCTCAATTTTCTTTATGGAATGACATACTTACTTGGCAGCCTTATCGATACCCAATTATTTTCTAATAATGTTGTGCATTGCTTCCTGAAAAATTCAATTTTTCGGGTTTTGTTGCTGGGACACTTGTTTTTTCCATACTCTAAAGAAGCAAAAGATTATAAATGAATGATACAGTCGGAGCGCATTGTGACAAAAATGGAGCGGATAATTACTTGTTACTAATTACAGTTACTAACATTAATATTCGGACACAGCACTATCTCTGTATTTATTGGTTTCTATAAAAGGATATGATTTAAATATAATATCATTTATTCTACGAGAATATAAATCATTTATTGTATTTTTAAAATATCTTCCTTCTGACAGTAATTTTTAATTGCATAATAAAATTTTAACAAAAGTTGTCTTATTTTCACAATACAATAATATTTGGGCACTTGTTTACGTTTTCAACTTAGGAATTCTTCGAAACGGTTCGAACTGTTAAATAGATTTAGTTTGTATAATTAGCTCCAAAAGAAATGAACATCGGTATTTTTATAATATAACAAATTATCATACAGAAAAGGGTTAAAGTTGCCGTGAAATTGTAAAATCATATTGTGACTATTAATTATCGCAAATATTATTAAAATATGTAAAAAGAAGGACTGCATTGAATTTAAGGAGTAAAGAGAATAACCTCTTTTTTTGCAAAAAATTTATTGTACAACTAAATCTTACTGTACAATAATACGAACAAAATCTTCAAACTAAAAATCATTTCTTCTTATACAAAGCAATAAATACAGAGATAGTGTTGTGTTCGAATATTAATATAAGTAATCGTATATAAAAAAGTTTACAATGTTGACTGATCTTGATATATTTTATTAAAGTCAACGTTCTGAATAATTTCACTTATACATTAATCGCCGCTTGATTTTAGTTTAGAACACATTTCTGACAAAATAGATGCTCGGAAATGCGATACAAAAGGCCGGAGTCCGATTTGGAGCATATCCCGTGCGCTAGTCGACATTAATTAATATGTGAACATCGTGGTATATCTATATTTGTATATTACTTGTACATTATGAAAGCTAGTTTTTACACAACATCAGTAAATAAGTAAATAAATAGATATATTAAAATTTAAAAATTATATATCCATAATATTTTATTATTTACTATATTAAGATTACTTTTTAAAAGTTAGTTTGCTAATAAATTAAAGAGAAGGTTATCAGTTGTGACATAAATTATTATTATAGTCGAGGAAAGCAGAATACCAAAAACTCTATAATTTTTAAATTAAAGGCAACCGTACAAAAGAGAACGGTATAATTACTGATAGCCAATGAGGTAAAGCAGTATTAATATTAAATAGGATAATTCACAAAGTGGATTCAATGGTCAAATAAAAAGTCGAGAAATGAAAAGTAGTGGGGAAAAGTATGTTAGCAAAAGCAAGGAAGAACCTGAAAGGAAGAATTAAACTATTAAAAGGGATAGAACACGGAAAGAGGAGAAAGGAAAAATATATAGGAATATAACGTCATTATCAAAGGCATTGTTACGTTCCGAACAAAATTCTTCCTTCATCCGTAATTGTTCAAACTTACGAATACGATTCGAGGATGCAATTTCGTCGGAAGCTTTCTTATCGATCATAAAATTTGCCTGTAACATTTAAGACAATCTCTACATATTAGAAACGATCAATTATCGTTTATATAAAGTGTCCCGTAATACGTGGAGCTTGCTTTGAGAATTGACCAAACATTTGAAAAACACTGAAGAAAGTTTACATAAATATATTCTCTGGTCGATGGGCAAAAGAGTGTAAGTCACCTTTTGCTCAAGACCGGATAGGTACGCTACTGTATCCTACATTGGCGTCTTTTGCTTCTTTTTTTTTATTTATGATCCTAATAATATATACCAGAAACAAATGTACAAATTTTGGGAAAAGTATAAGTCGTCATTTTCGGAAAAAGAAATATCCTTTTTAATCGAGTATGATGTACATTTTGTAAGTCTAATGGGATATATAAATATGTTTTTAACTTTCACGTTCAAAGTCTAAACCTGATAATAATCCCGGCTTATGCTCTTTTCTCTGCCCGTCGAAGAAGATATTTCCTATTTGTTTTTGTTTGTGACGCAATGAGTTTCATGTTCTGTTATTTGTTATTAAATTTACAGTGGCTCAGGAAGGTACTGGAACATTAATTACAGAAAATTTTTATCAATACATCGTTCGCATTATACGGAACTTTTTCAAATTTCATTAGCATCGTAACGGAACACGATTATCGTGATCATCGCGACGATAAAATTCGAAAATATTTATGAAAGGCACAAGACATTTATTTTAAATATACAGCATAAGTAGTAATTGCAAACATACAATATGTACTAAAGACGATTCCACTAAATATTGTGTCTTATCAATACAGCGAATAATTAATATAATGAGTAATTAACCGTTCAAATATTTTGGCAGTCTTTGCAAGGTGTATGCTTTTAATAAATATCTTGAAACTTTTATATACGTTTTTAAAACCGTTTCAAATTTTACTAATAGAATCGCGTCTCGTTACAGTATTAATGAGATTTCAAGAGGTTTTGTACAACATATACATACAAAGTTTCTAATAGCGTTCGAATACTTTTGTGAGCCACTTGTATAATCGTCGTCCGACCTTATGTTCGAGTTATACAGTCGGGAACGAAAATAGATGGACACGTAGTGGAAATATGTATCAATGAAATTTCGTTAAATACGGCTTATTTATGCAAAAATGAAATGAATTAATTACAATTACTTGTTAAATGATCTATGTACTCCAAGGATATATAATAAATAAAAATATGTAAAACGAATATTAGTTTGATTATATTTCCACTTTCATTATTTGCCCACGAATCTTTGTCCCAACTGTACACGAAAGTATTTTTGACACGCACGTACTATGGTAAAAACGCAGGATGGTAACTCCGGAGGTAACTTCAGCTAGTCGAGCAAAATTCGTGTGCAAAAAACTACTTGAACTCGATTCGCTGGAGAGGTTTTTCAGTACGGTGATCGTCTCTGTCGGAGTCGATAAAACGTAATGGTTTCCGACCCATCTGACCGCGTATATGCATCATCCATCACTCATTGTCAGCCACGCGCTACTACATATATACAAATATATCAAGCGGACTAAGGATTCGCACTAAGACCCATGGGTAAAGTCCTGATAAATTATCTCGACGACTTGGAGAATGTACCTTTGACCGGTGCTATCTATCTTGAGATTTTCTCAGATGATGTTTGAGGCTGGAGTTTTATGTTTCAAAGAAATCTTGTGCCATTATAAACTATAGACTCGTCTTTGGAAGATTATCCATGAAGTTTCTTATGTTACATAATTTGGCCATTGGTAGATTTTATGGGTGTAATAAATTTACCGTGTCGTCGTATCTGATGGTTCGTATTATGCTTATGTAAAGTAACAGATATAAATCTGTTATTTTCTACGATTATTCCATCACTTTGGAAACTTTTCCATTGCACCTTTATAGGAAAAGACAGATTTTGATTGAAAAAAGAAAACTAAACTGTCTACGTTCTTTCCGTTCAAGTAATTTTACAACGGCCGAAAAAAGGGATTAGGTACTGTAACTTTATCTTCATTGTCTCTTTAACATGAAAGTAAATATTCGCTTAAACCATAAAGGAAATAGTGGCTTAGATTATGTAGTAAACATTTGTTATCAAGTTCGGTATGTGTTGATAAATTTACCATGTCATCATCTACGGAATAGAAATTGAAATAAAAATGATAAATTATTTTTTGTGTAAACTTTGACTAGAAAATGTTGAAAGTTAAAATTACCGCAAGAGGCAGTGCAACGGACAAATAGATGAATGACGCGTTGAATCTGTTGTACAATTCATGAATTATAGCACAGAACACGGTATTCAATATACACGCATCATGCTCGTATACTGGGCAACGATTTATGAGAAGCATATAATTCAGCAATACACGAGTGGAATTCAAATAAGTATAATCAAAAGCGCGAAAAAGGCAGTGAATGACGTTAAAATTAATAGGCAATATCAAAGATAAATTTTTAACGCGATATATATGATCACAGATTTTGAAAAGTAAAAAGATACTGAAAAAAAGGAAAGAAAAGGTCACCACCACACGGAGTTCCCAAGCGGCACGTATCTTAGTATTATCCGCGCCCAGCGTTGCTTAACTTTCGTGAAAGGACGAGAACGAGCACTTTTTTATGTATATATATATATAAACATTTATTGTCCAAGAAAGTATATATTACGTATGTACATTCTCAATAAACAAGGAATTTGTCTATTAGAAAGTGGTTTTGGCAAAAGTACCGTTACGCGACGGTACCACGTAGCCGTACAATATTTTCTGTCGGATTTACATTTTCAACATTACAGTTTATAATTGAATTCAAGTCGCTCAAAAGCGGTACTTTTATACGATATTGTCTTTTCATTCTTCTTTTATCCTGAAAACTTGGTCGCAAAACAGGACAGATCGGTAGCCTACTTTTGCTTCCTGTGGGGCTAAGGCAGTGAGCGAAGAAGGCGGAGAAGGAGTAGAGAGGGCAAGGGGGATGTCATTTAGATTTATTTATAATATTTACACTTATTTTACAAGGACAGAGACTGAATGTTGCTGACGTTTTGCGCTTCTCTCATTTCTTTTCCTTTTTATGATTTCGATATCCACCAATAGTTTTTTATGTTTTTTCTGTGTTTGTCTTCTGTGCCTTTGTGCGGGAGAGCCGTATTGTTGTACCACCTAGTATCTATGGTCTGTCCATTTAAATTTCCTTCGTAAAGTATTGTTTTAATTTCTATTTTTCTTTTTATGTGATAAATTATGGGTATATTGTTTTGATGTTGGAGGTAATTTTTCTCGTTTAGGTATAAGACCGCTTCGGAAATCGACGCGGTGTATGTTGGCTAAATCCCAGATCTTTTTATTTTTAACGTATTTTTTGAAATCACCATGTTCGGATCTATATGTACTCAGACAAGTCTTGATGCAATTCCTTTCAAATATTCGGATCTTTTCCATTAACGACGCTGTTCTGTTATACCAGACCGGTCAGCCGTAAGTTATGATCGATCTAATCAGTGTTTGGTAACAAAGGATTTTTACACTGTCGTTCAGATGTTTGGATACGAGAACGAGTGCTCCCAATGTGGTATGAGCGTTGGCCGAGGTAGCTTGTTTTATCATTTGATGTTATGTACAGAACATTTTTAGCAGAAAATGATGATGGTCTAAAACAAAATATACCATTTATTATTTGAAGCACGTAATAATTTATCCAGTCCCGTTGATACTAGCCTGTTAACGATGGCATTCCTTGCTCCACTTATCAAAATCTTATCTTTCAACTAAAATACGTCTGGATATTTTTCAGGTATAGCTTAACACGTTGACTGTAGCAATACTCACAAATATCCGGTTCTTTCTGATCGGAACTGCATTTTTTTTACATAATAGTGATAAGATCGTTTACGTATTAAGGAATATATTTTTTCTCCAAAAGTGCATTTTTTCGCACCGTATTTTGCTGAAAAACATTCTATTATACATACAGTATTATTCATACTTGCGGCTATTGTGGATTCTCCGTCCAACACGTTGTGTATCACATGGCGAGCAATGTATTAACTATTAAGACAGATCGCAGAATTAGGTCAACAGGGATCATATCTTATACATCCAGTCGTAGCCACCTTCAGTTGTAGCCTGCAAGAAAAAATGCCATAATTTTTATAATGAATTTGCGGCCAGAAACTGGCCGACAACGTACGGTTGTAACCGAAAACGTAAATAGTTCATAAACATAAATGTTCAAAATTGATACTTGTATATTATTATTAATTTTATATTAAATACTTTCCAGCATGTTAGTAACAATAATCTATCCGTTTTCTAAAATATAATAAGGTTATAATAAAATAATGAAACTTTCTTTCACCCGTCACTGTAATTACAATTTTTATACTTACAATAAACGTTGTAATGGTCATATTTCAACTATCATGAATTTACCGCCAGTACTTGTGTCTCTGATGGACGAAACTCTATGCCATAAATTCCTGCATTTGATAAGGAGAAGTCAGAATACAATGGAGCCTCCATTAAACGGAATCCGATTATCAACGATTTTAATTAACTGGTATCTTGATTATCCCGCCTTTCAATTATCCCACGTGGAAGTGATACAAGCTATAATTATACTTTCAGTTTTGTTCATCTTCTTCTGAATCATTCTGAAGCAGAAAATTTGTCATTGTACTTTATGGGTGTAGTCGAGAGTTTATACTCTCGTCAGTATGATCGCTGACGATGAAGGTAACTGTAACGTTGGCGCAACATCTAACTGTAGTATCAAGCTTTTAAAATGAGGATATAAGTAATGTAATGTTATTTGTATAGTGACTTATTTATTTAATAGATTTATCTACCATGATTGATACAGTAAACTATGATTTTTAACTTAGAGCTATTTCTTAATGTAGTAGTGTAATACAACTAAAACAATTAAATTGGAACAACTAGTTAATTTCCGAGTGACAACTAACACAACTCACAACTCGTAATTAACTTCCAAGTAACACGCAACTAACTTTTTCCGCCAAAACATTCTTTTGCCACAGTTTTCGTATTCACAACATACGTCACGTGCGCCTTTTCCAAGTGACTATTTTCTTCAGTTCTGAAGGACTGCGGACATATTGGTGGTGGGCCACATGGCCCATTGGAATTTCCCATTCTTTCTAGCTCGTCAGCGCTTTCACTTTCTATCTGCATTTACCGAATGTCCAGCTGGACAAATTGCAAAGTACAAATGAAATAATAAAAAAAAAATTTTCCATCTGCACTATAGTTCGTCGTACTCCGAACAAATGATTCTTTTTTATAATTATTCCACGATACTAGATTTGTGCCGCGTAACATTTTCAAATTCAATGTTGAACTTTGCGCGGAATAATAAATTCGTATATTACGAAACAGCATTAATCTTTAACGTAACAATGAACGAATAAAAAGATATTATGTAATTTAAGCCAAGAAAGAGAGAGAGAGAGAGAGAGTTAAGAAAAAATGTAAAAACCGAGAGAATATTGTATAGAATGTGTCACCCAATTGGAGCGGATTATATCTGCAATTTGGTGAGAGATACGAAACCGTAATGTCCATTTTCGTACGACCTGGTGCTCCACAAAAATGTAAATCTAGTTTTTTTTAAACAGAATTGCATACTTTCTTAGCCGCATCAATTCGTCGTTAGATGATTAGTCGATTCTCATAAACCATGTACTGTATTAAAAAAGATGTTCCAACGATCCACCTTCACATAGTAAGCGTTTCGTACATCGTTTCTTTATATTTTTCTCAACGAAATTGAATTAATATGGTCACTATTTGCATTTGAATAATGTAGTTAGTTTAATTCATTTCTTCTAGTCGTTGTTACGTTCGATACGAGTGCGTTTGCCAGGAATGCTGGCTACGTGTTAAAATGATATGTAGCGTCTAGTAGTTGACACACTTAATGACTTATCAATACGGTGTGCGAAACAAGCATCGCATCTTAAATGGGTGCGTCCTAAGTGTCACTCGTGCGACATAAACAGATCGTATTTATCGTCCGGACTGTTTGAAACTTCATTTTTCTCGCATCACACGCACACTACACATTGAACAGATCCCCGGTCACTCGAGCGCATCGCATTTTCCTCTTTGTATCGGCGAGACTAGCAACTCTTTCATTTTGAATTTTTTATTAATAAAAATGTCACTAACACATTGACGAGGTTTTCATGATTAATATGAGACCAAACACGATACTGTTATAACATTGCGCAATGCCTGTGCATAATTGCACGATGCTCATCCACGCTACGGGATAATTTTCGAGGGTAGGTTTTCCTGATATACTGCGAATCTCGACGGCCCGCCGCGATATCGCAGAGACAATGTATCTAGATACTAATTGGGAAATAAAATTTTTTTAAATTAAACTTTTACTAATGTATAATCTTTCACGACGTAATTTAAATTATATCACTTATTGATATAATTCTCATGTATTAAGTAACCAAATGTGCTGCAAATTATATCGTGTTTGATGTCACTTTCGTCAGAAAAATTTAAGAAAAATTTTGTTGGTAAAAGTTTCATTGTCCACAAATCAAAAATAAAAACGTTTGGTTCTCGAGTTGAAGGTATCAGCTTATGGCGCGCCTTTAATATTTGCTGAACGCTTTGACTTTCAATGCCTCTTTCTCATTCACTCGCATTGTCGTTTACTTCGTTCGGCACGTTTAAGATGTCAGTTTCAAGGAATAGAATCGCTTCTACCTATGCAGAATTGCAATTTTCCGATTTTTGTGCAATTATCGAATGTATTTATGTATAAAATTTGCTATAAAATATTATAACAATATCAAGTTTGGTCTCATTTCAATCAAAAAAATTGATGGAGACGAAAGCAATCTTCTCGAGTGTCTGATTAATGTCTGAAACGGTCACTCGGCCCATGCGACCGTTTGAAAAATGAAATCAGTCAAGTCGATACCGGTGACAATGCTGCGATAGTAACGATTACTGCGCAAGTAATGATTTTAACGAAAGATGTTTCAAGTAAAAGTTGAATGGTATTATCACGTAGGAGACACAAGAAATCACGAAGTTGACACATTTGCTTACCTATATTGATAAGACATATTGGTATGGGCTTTTCTTCAATGTATTGAGTTGAAGTTAGAGTTTGACCTGGTCCTATCTTGTTGTTAATGTTCTGGAATCGTAATATAATTTCGTCTATGGTTAGTTTATCGTTAGTGATATTTTGTAAGGAATCGGAGTCCGATTAGTCCATCTTCGATTAGGAGAAAGTTGTTAGGAACCACGTGGAATTGCATGATTTTTCTTGAGTGTGGTTAAATTGCAAATTTTGTCGGTGGTGTGTTTGTCATTTGCAATTAGGAAAATCTTTGAGCTGGAGGTTTGGGCGTTCAGTGAAGCCTTCTCTTTTTTAAGCTTTATTCCTGCTCCGGTATCAATGAGAAATCTGGCTCTTCCTCCGTCTCTTCGTTGCAATACGCTTGATAATAATCTTCCGGATTCTCTTCCGGAGTTTCTTCTGGATTCTTTGGTTTACTCGAGGTGAGGTCTTTCCTCGGTTGGCGAATGGACAATTTCGAGAATAGCAAATCTCGACTGTGTGTCCGATTCGTGAACACTTGAAACATTTTAGTTTCATGCGGCCACCTGATGGTTGCCTAAAAGCTCGTGGTCGTAGATACTGACATAGTGTTACCAAATTGATTCCTTGGGCGGTTGGCAACACGATTTGCTTCTCGTAACCATTGTTCTCTGTCAGTTGCTAGTTGTTGGGCGAGGTTCAGGTTTTTCGGATCACTAGCTAGTAACAGCTGTTCTATTTCGCATCGTAAATTGAGCAAATATGTCGTTACTGCTTCGCGTTCTTCAATATCCAAAGCTGCGCGTCGTTCAGTCGGCACGCGGTTTTCGTGTTGAACTGCATAATTTAACTCATTGAGCTGTCGTCGTTCTTTGTTTCAAATTTTTCAATTTGTTCCTGCAATAACTGATAGCGGTCGGCGCTGATACGTGTTGTCTTAGACTTGAATATAAGTCTTCGAACGAGTTAATCCTCAGGTATCGTATATTTCTCTTCGCGTTGTCGGTTATCTTTTCGACGAGTATAAGGCCTAATAGTATGTCCCTATCGCTTGCCTTGCACCTGGCTTTGCGGACTGATAGAATAAAGTCTTCAACACCTACGTCGTCTCGACCCCGTAATGTCTCAACAGTACGTATGACTTTTTCTGCTTGGAGGCCTCGTTCTTCGTCGCAGTCGTTTCTTGGTCTAATTGTAACGTGATTAGTTGTAGTTCGTGATCTATGTAAAGCGTCTGGTTTCGTCATCTGTTACGTTATCGGCACTGCTTTCTAGATGGATGCTGCTCATCTGTGGCTGGTCGATTTCGGTGTCGTATTTCAGTTTCGTAGTTTTTGCAAGATTACGTATTTCTTTGGCGCAGTTTCTATAATTAGTTTCCATAAATTCTCTTATATTTGTAATGTTTTGATCGTTACTATCTCTAAAGCTTCTAAACTCGTGAGTTAGGCTTTGAAATTGTTCAATCAAAGTAGCAATTAGTTCATTTTGCTTTGCGGTACTCTTGTCAGTTGGATTCATGTTGGGAGATGTGACACTTTCAGCAGCACAAGAGTCTCTTTATCTTCAGAACGTACTTCGGTTCTATTGTTCCGATATTGTACGATAGCCAGCTTACCGAGATTCTTTGCGGATCTTTCTTTTGATCAAGGAGGCGACCGTGACCCTTCACTGTAGAATCCGTCGAGTTTCCTCTTGATGCGTTGAATGGATCCTGGCAGGAATCGCCAATTGTGTCATGTATAAATACAAGAAATCACGAAATTGACAGATCACCGGTGATCTCCTCGCGCCGTAGTTCGAGCATTTCACAAATAAGGTAATGTAGGATCTTTACTACAATTAATTTATTCACAATAAATGGTTAAACAGGAAACGATGGTCGTTTAACGTGAACCATATACAATAACGTACTATAATCTCGTCACCACGGACCCAACGCTCTCTCTCACGCGGACCGCACTCTCTCGACAACGCGAGCAACGCTATCTCCCTGACTTCTCGATTCACACTCTCTGGCTTTTCAACTCACACTGACTGTTAATTCGTCTTTGTCCCTTAGCATCCCTTTGTCTTTTGTTTACCGCAACAGCTCGTGGCCAGAGTCACGCAGGCCTTTTCCACGAAACTATTCGATCGAAGGACCGACGATTGTTGAGCCTGTCGACACTTGTCGCGACATTGTTTATAGTTCGCCCGATATTTCGTAGGCCTTTCGTTCACGATACTGTTATGTAAAATCACAACTCAGATTACAAATAAATATAAGAAGGTCGAGTCGAAACACAACTATTAACTTTCCTTTTTTTTTTTATTGCACTTTATTATGCACTCGATAATTAAAATTACGTGTACACCGAGTCGGCACGTACTAATTACACTAAGGGTGGAAACGCGGTAAGAAGATGTCGACTGTTCGAAAGTTAAAGAATCAGTGAAGTTTAGTGACGATATTGTGGCGGAGGGAAGCTAGCGATGGGTGGGTCTAAGGACCCGAAAAAAGCTGATTTGTTTTATCGGAAGAGTGAGGGAAATAGACTTCGCTGTCTATTGGTCGATTTTCTAGATTGGTGGGTGAGGAAGGGTGCTAACCGGAGGATACCGAACGTGAGAAAAACAGACTTTCCTTTATCTTCCCGTTGTAAGCAAAAATATAAACAACGCTTGTTTTTGAGTCTGAAGGACTTCAACTATGTTTTATTATGGTGGATGCTTAAGAATATTGAGGGTACGCGGCAAGAATGCGTAGACATCTGTTTGTCATCTTGCTCTTGGCGTGCGGCCTGGTCCCTGATGTGCTTGACGTTACAATACTATAGTAAAAATTCGGACTTTAGATATAATAGTAAAATTTATTCTACGAACCCAACAGAGTAACGGTTCAGAGTGTTATAACAAAGAAGGTGCTGAGTGCTGATTTGGAAGGGTTCTTATACTAAGGGGTTATCGTCGGGTGTACATCAGACACGGCTATTCTGTTACTATCTGGTTATTGTTTCGATAGCTGTGGCATGCAGGATGTTTTTGGTTCTACCCTATTATTGCTTCTGAGCGTGTGACAGTATCGAAGGGGATATAATTTTATGTGATCATATGTTTTGTAGGATGCAGGATGTAGGACAGAGGACTTATGGAGATCAACTTTGCTTATTTAGATCACATTATTTATTCTTTTTTACGTGTGTGGATTCTTTCGAATAATCTGCGTCTACAGGTTTAAGGAACGATATTAAAGAAATTAACAATTCGTGAGATACTTTAAATTGGTACCTTCCTTCTCCTCCACTGAATTATTGAACAATTTCTACTTTACTTCTATTTTATTTAGACGTGCATGTAACAACGGTTAGGATAATTCATTCGTCATCTTACTAAACAGCATATTAAATATATTGCAGCTTTTTCGAGGGCAGCGCAAAATTAAAGATACTGCTATACCGTACTTTTATTTCCATTTCTAATTGTATAACATCAGTAAGTGTAACGACTACATCTTCAGTTTGTGACAAGTTTTATGTACACATAATTCCATTAATTTGCGCGTTGTTAATACATTGAGCGTAATTTGAGTCTAGATAAAATATAAATGAGTCAATATGAGTCTAGATAAGATATAAATAAAATACAAAATATTTTAACATATGTCTGATCAATATTACACTACCAAATCAAATAAAATTATATTCATTGTCATTGAAAAGGCGGCAATTTATTTCTTATTTATTTCAACCCTTAACTCTTATTAATAAATAAAAGATTGTTTGGGCTGTGCAGCCTCGCATGCTGAAATGAAACAAGTCTGTTGCATTGGACCACCGACCTTTGTACACCGACATTTGTACAGTGATACAGAAGGATATTTCTATAACTTAACAGCATGTCACATTCGCAATAAAAGTAGATTTATGTCCGAATTCGCAGAACAAAGTTTCCTATGACGGAATCGCTAGTTGAATCTTATATTGAGAAATACATCCGTCGAACAGTTTGCTTACGCAAATTATTCAAGCAACACTTGCCAAGGCTATTGATTTGAATGCAATATACAAAGAAGCAATTAATAACGAACGTTCGAAAACTTCAATTATGATTTATGCCGATAAAAGTATAATACGATGACCAAGTGGATCGAAGACTTGCCTTGCTGCCCGTCGAACATTGCGAAAAATTTTGCGTTCCGCATTTTCCTTGCCCGTTGAGAAAAGCTCTACTGTGACCCACCAGCGAATGAAAGAAGAAAGCAATTGAAGGAGAGACGAAAGTGGCGTCATGTAAGCTTGCTGATTATCGATGGTATCTCACGAGAATTTGCGAATAATTCATTAAAAAACCCAACATTTATTTGGTGGCATAAATCTACTTCTTTTTAGTAACATCATGCAACTATACTCAGTGTTTAATGTCAGAAAGACATTGGTGTTTCGTGTAATCACAGTGATGCGCCGTAGAAATTAATTTTCTATATCAATTTTTACGCTGCAAACTCATCGTTAATAACGGATGATACAAAGTTTATCGACCTATTAAATAATTTACGATACAACTAGGAATACTATAGGAGCGAAGGCGACTTGCCCTAACCGTAGAGTTTGAGGACAGTGCCACCGTAAGTACATTCCCGACAGAAAAATTAGTGGACAGATATAACATCGAAAATATTCGATGAATTAGCGGAATCACGTCGTATGTACGTTATTAATACAGTAGACTGGCTATTATGACAGCAGATGGCTATTTTCCAATATCTCTGGTAGTAGCAACATTTCAGGCAACGAAAGGTTATAGATTACCCATTATCCTAAGTTGGGCGGTAACCGCATATGCATTACAAGGGACTACGCTAAACAGGGCCATAATTGATTTTGGTAAAAAGAATTTTGCATAGGATCAGTGTGAAAAGTTTAGATATGCGAATATACTTTACCTTTGAAGTAACCGCATAAGAAGGAGATTTAGGTTGAAAGAGCGTAATACGATTGTAGGATTACAGCATACCGCTATTAGAAATATTGTTGTTGGGAGTATATGTAGGTACGTTTTAATTAACACTGAAATTTTTTAATATTCTTTATTTTTCCATACAACCATTCGTAGTTTCTCCGAAAAACGTATGAACGCGATACAACAGTGCTACGAAACCTTGACTACCGAATATTTGAATAATCCTTGAGCACGCGTTCTCTCCTCCTTTCTTTATTTCCTTCGTGAATTCATATACCAATATCGATAAAGGTTACAATCATGGTCGAACAAATAAATGTGTCCATAAATTATCTCGGCTAATATCATATTAACATTACGCTTTTGTATAATTTTCCATTCGAATGAACGTGGACTACATTGATAATGCACGCTATCGTCTCTATCGTTAAATACAGTGGTTGCAGAAGGTACATTTACGTAGTCGTATTTTCGGATTCCATTTCCATAATATCAGATTTTTGTAATCATACAAGTGCTACTAAATGATAGGAAATTTGTTATAATTGGATGTAATTAATAAATATATAAAAGCAATAATAAAAGCAGTGTCATTGAGATATGTTGTCAAGGCAAACATTTTGAACAATTTTCCTCATACGCGTTAATGTCGTTTCACCTTATTTTTCAAGATACTCGCAAGAAACTTCAGTCCAATTTACGTTATTTTTATATTTCCCACCCCAAGTCATTTTCGATGATCATTTCTACTCACATAAAATAAGGAAATCAATGAATTCGATTTGGTTTAGATAATTATTCGCTAACCTTATCGATTAGATAACGCCACTGTGAAAGAAATTAAGGTATTAAATGATAAGACAGATATAATTCATATTAAGCATTATATTATATTATCATTATTCGAAATTGGAAACACTCCAGCCATGATATTGAAAAATGCAACTATCCGATTATCAAAATCATACCGTTGTCGAAACAGAAACTTTGCGAATATCTTGAAAATTAAAGCCGAGTGATGGTAATATGTTGTCCTTGACAATACATTCCAAGATCATTGAAATCGGCGAGATTGTCACACGTTCAAGAAGACCACTCACTCGGAAACAGTAACCAGGTAGACGAAACGTGCTGCATGCCACGGCTATCGAAACAATAACCAAACAGTAAATAGCCTCCTCTGAGACACATCCGACGATAGACCCTCCAAAGGGACTAAAACCTCGATATAAAAACCCTCCTAAATTAGCGCTCGACACATTCTTCTGTCGTAACACCTTTGAACCGTCACTCTGTTGGATTTATATAATAAATTCTATTTTCATACACAAAGTTCAATTTCTTCATCTTATTCGTGAAACGTTCGAACTGCGACGCGAGGAGATCACCGGCGGTCTATCGGGTTCGTGATTTCTTGCGTCTCCGACGTGCAAGATCGTCCGCTTCATAAATAACGATATTCCTAAATTTACAGGAATATATCATCTATACTACCGACTGGTCGTTTTCGAAGAATAAAACAGTTTGTAAAGTTCACTTATAACGGTGTGGCCGAATAACATATACGAGGAGTGGCGAAAAAATAAGAATAAAATATAGAATAACATTTTTTCGTCCGAGCCTGAGTTTTCGAGAAGATTGCGTTGGAAAATTTATCAAGTATATTGTAATTATGGTTAATTTCGAACTGGACAGAGTTAAATAATCGGCAGCAGGATATTCTACGCGTGAAAATAAGTTTAAAACGTAGAATAACATTTTTTTAGAAGACGCTTTGTTTCCGATGGAAATAAATTGGAAAATTTGTCATGCGGGTGTTCTAACAATAAGTCAATTCTTAACTAAACACATTCAAACTTTATCGTCTTGAAAATGAAGCCTTGAGCGGAAATATTTGATTCTACATTTCCTACTTATTTTCGTACCTAGAATAACATCCAATTAATTGTTTTCTCATATCCAGTTGGTAATTAGCCCAGTTTAAGTACACCGAGCAAATTTTTAAACGACTTTCTTGAAAACTGAGCGATGTATGAAAACATCTTATTTTATATTTTCTTTCTGCTTTTTTTATAAGGAATCATTTCACGTCTGTTTCTAGAAGAGAGGGGTGAAACAGCTAAACACGTCTACAATTTGCTATACACATATAACCCTGTATAAGGTTAAAAAGTAGAAGGGACGATAAAAGTTGTCTAAGATGATAGACGAAATAGACATTATCCAAGGGAGAGTTAGGTATTATTCGAATTTTTCGAATAAATATTTATCAAACATAATTATCCGAATCAATTTCCTTTAATCGAGCAATTCGTCCGAACAATATTTACGTATTATTTTCTAGAGGCCAGAAAATCATAGTAGTGTAAGTTAGTCCACTACTAGTCTTCAGAAAATAATGGCTTGGATCTACTATTACAACAAATTCGTTAAAACGTATTGTGGAAGAGAGTAAAGTTATTTAATCGTAAAACATAGTTACTTGTGAAAATAAGGGGATGATAAATTTGCAGGTTGAAATACATGACTAAATTCAAATTCTCGAAATCTTGATCTATACAGCGAGTAACAGAAGTATTCATCGTGTTAAAATTATACAAGTAATGATTGTGCAAATAATCATTTGTTATATTACAAAAATGAAAATGGAACTTAACGTTTTAAGGATTGTATTTTATACAAAATATCCATCATAGGTTGAAAGTATTTTTATAACAGAAATCATAATAATTTCTTGGTTTCTATATCATTATCAATGAGATCTTAAATATCGTTCCTTTCATCTTCGTATAATGGAAATTCTTCGTATTAAGAATTACTCGGAAGTAGCATAAATCGCATAATTATCAAAAACACACCTTGCATCATCACCTAGAGCGTGCTCCTTATTTTAATATTCTTTCTATTACTCGTTTTTAGCCACAAAAATTGAATACATATTTAAATTTATTTACCAAAGGTAGCATACCCAAAACATACTAAAATCATTTTTCAAAAGTGGCATAATTCCAAATATATCGGTAGCTTGCACTTGCATTTACGTTCAACCGAAGGGACAATAGTCGAAATGGAATTGCTCCATCTGCATCTAACAGAAATCTAAAGAGACGACGTAATGCTAGATAATATAATTTTTAAAAAATTATATCAACGCGGACGCTATCCAATAAGTTTGTACCTTGAATAGGCATTTATTTGATCTTTAAATTGTACAAAAGGTGGAATCATCCCTCGCTCCATAATATTTTTCTATTCTTTTAACAAACACATGCCATCATTACAAAATCTCTTTGTATTTTCATGAAAATTTCTTTTAATCTTGTCTTTGTCTTAAATGTAACTAGCTTTTCTTTTAAAATTATCTTTTTAAAACCGATCAAGTCACAAAAAACAATAATCGAAGTATACCTCAAACGTGGTACGATGCTTTCAATTTTATATATCGTTAATAATAATTTGTTTGTTCAGAAAGATCGAAGAGAATTTACAATATTATTATCGATATCATTTTTAGCTATTTCTATAAACTAAAAACTAGAAATCTGATCGTCAAAAATTATTCATTCCAACTATCTATTTTCGTCTCCTATAGCCTAAAGTCTTATTTAAAGTAGGAAAAACAGCATCATAACCACTGTCGAGCATCGTAATAAAATTATCAAGATAAAAGAACAACATTTTGTGTTTCTGCAACATTGTTATAGCGATAACACAAGTAACGCGATTTTTTAGTTTTGTCACTTCTGAAGCAAGTTTGCGATATGTATATTGCTACTTTGTTCATTCACGAAAATGAAAAATGATAAAAATAAACATTTGTCCGAATGAATTATTATAGAAATACGTTTTTATGTGGTGATAAATGCTTATACGAATAAGTTCTTATTCGATTGGGTATTTATTTCTTAGTTGCAAATAGAACTTTATTCTTTATTTTTATCCGTTATCTGTTATTGGAATGCAAATTTACCTAGTACCGATTCAAGGATAAGCCTTCTTTTTCTACAAGTATGTTGAGCGTTTCTTTCAAAAACGACGTATATTGGATAGGATTTTATGCATTATCCAGGGTTTATAATAATACAATGTTCAGTTTTCATATTCCTTACTGTTCGCGATAATAGATAATGATTTATACCAGAAACTTGTAGCTTTTGTTTATTGTTAAGTTTTTTAAGAGTCTGCTGGTTCCAGAAGAAAAATAGGAAGTATTGCTTTTAATTATTAACTTATCATTAGTTCATAAGCTTTAATCAAATGAAATATTAGATCATCCTACGTGGTCGTTGTTTTTCATATATCAGAGGCAAATAAAAAAATGTTCGTAATCGATCGGTGATGAATCTTCCCGTACTTTCCTATTAAGATTTTCATTCCAATTTTTTAAAAGTTCGATAATAAGAACTGCCACTGTCCCAATCTGAACTCTAGTAATGATACTGTGCTTTAATAATAATGTAAATGGTACTAAATAAAACAAGTGACATATTAGTGACAACGCATCTTTCTGTCGATACAATGCTATTAACTTATAATGCTATATAGTGTTATATAATAATATATAATAGTATAGTGCCATAATAATATATAATGTTATAATTTATAAATGATTTTAATATAAATAATTATTACTGTAACGAGAGAAAATTTTCTGTCGCAATACTACACGTATGTTTGGGTGTTAATATTTGACGGAAATAGAAAATTTCATGATTTTATTTATATTCTTCAGCTTTTCCAAAAATTTGTTTGTTCGGCACTAATACTTTTTAGGCGTAAATAAGTTCACAGATTGTTGTAGGAAATGTCATAGCAGATCGATTACTGTGTTAAGAAATGTATGGTTCCACTCGAAAGAATAAAGTTGATGTTTGTTCGGTTTCATTAATTCACGAAAATTCAAACTGGCACGACAAACTTTACGACACGGTCGGAGACGATTACAAATAGCACTGAACTTTAAAGTAAGACAAACGGCATATTTTTTTAAATCTTGTATTTTCGCCTTTCTTTGTCTCGATAGAAAATTAGGAAATGCCGTGACAAATCTCACCACTGATAAAAATCCATTTGCAACAGTATTTCATGATCAAAGAATTTGTCCCTTAGAAACTGCAAGTCGCAAATGGAAAAGACTCTATGAGGGTGTCAATATGCGACTGTCTACAGCTTAATGGATACGCGAGATAGTTCACTAATGGCAAACGACCGTGCATTGCATTGCCAAAGAATAGAGACTTTGTAGAAGTGACTGGCCACGTACCACGAGCCTAGAAACAGCAAAGTTATCTCGCATGTGTCGGAAAAAACAAGTAGTAAATAGTAATCTGTCAACATCAGAGAAGTCGTTATAATTTCTTCAGATTTTCATATTTTTGGGTAATAGTTTTTAATAGTTATTAAACAATAATTTGATGAACAGTAGAAAACGTTATTTGAAAAATAAAATTTCCCGCTTAAAGAGTGTCATAAGTCGATGAAATGTGTGTATCGTCCATTTTGCAGTTTCGAATGGTCGATAAATTTAAAATGCATTGTTAACGAAGCGTTGCCGAGAATAGAATGGGGACGAAATCAAGCGCCGATTTGTATTCATCGTAAAAAGCACATGTATCATTCATGAAGGGACATTAAGCGAGCCGAATATGTAAAATGAATGTACAAAATGCGTTCGATATAAGCAAAGAAACTTTGATATCAGACTTTAGCACAGATTTTTGTTAATACTCAAGTGTTTAAACGATGCTGCTGTCACGTCCCGCGACCCGTAGCGCGAAGATAAAATTGATAAATCCTCCTAAACCGAGGAAATTCAAAACGTTTATTCGAAACCGTGTTTACGGTATTTAAAGGCAGTTAAAGCCGCTAAAAGCCGTATCTTGCGAAAACTCATCTATGTTTTCATATTATGTCTTTATAACGATATTAAGACAATTTAAATTATAAACAAAGTCGGCAGTTGAACAAACGTTGGGGATCTTCCCAAACATTTTCAAAGGAAAGATCCCGACGTTTTTTCATCTCCGACGGATATAAATGTAGCGACTCGGAGAAGTCAGTATGAGAATAATTACCGTTCGGTTATCGAGCGAATCAATTAGCATTCGTCTATCGTTTTGCCTATCGAAGAGTCGTCGTTTGTCAATCGAAGAATTTCACATCTGTCAGTCAATTGGCAATATCGAAATCGAGTAAGATTTGAATAAATCATTTTATATTGTTAATTTACTTTCGAACAACTTTAATCCTCTGCCGTGCCAGTGTTCCCATAGTAGGTTAGCCGAAAGTGGAGCTTATTGCCAGTTGCGTTAAACGTCAGTTGACGCTACCTTCTCGTCGGCGACTAAATAGAACGTAACAGCTGCATTTCACTGTGTTTGTAATACATGTTATTGTGTACGTATAGCATGATAGCATTTAGGTATGCAAATTCATATTCTTACGAATATAGTTAAAAGAAACGAAAGCTGGGTAGAGAATTGTATTACTTAATATATATCATAGTATTTTATTTTAGATATTTTATATATTTGTGCATGTCATGTGCGTTCTGTATATTTTCCAGTCTTTGAATATAAATGCATAAAAATTTGCAGTATACTAATGAATATTTGAGACTTTTGATATATAAATCATCAAATTTCAACAAAATATCATTAGGAAATATAATGTTTATTGCGAAAAGAAGCTGCAATTAAACTGTGAACGTTGCACATAATATATACAAATATATAATATATTCAAAGTATAGTATTCATTATAATATTTGACGGATCATATAAATCTCTGGTTAGATACTATTTTTTAAATTGTGTTCATCAAAATATGAATTTGTATGAATATTCGCATTTTGACTAGCTATGATATAACCAATAACTGAAATATATCCAAACTGAATGATATTATAATTATTTATATTAAACAGTTAGTAAATGGTTTATAAATTACAGTACTGTATATGCGATTATCTTTGAATTAGCTGAAATTTTCTCGTTATAAAAAGATATAAAACGTGTGTTACAAATGTATTCAAATTAATAAAGTAATTTTATAAGAGTCGCAGAACTATACATATAATGAATAACCTTCAAATAATTATTTTTAGAAGGAAAGCTTGTTAGAATGATAATTTCTTTAGTTTCTTTCGTCACAAATCCCCATAACAATAATCACGGAAAACGTACTTAATGCTATTTAATTTTCCTTATAGATTTTTTGTTTTATTCGCTTAGAATTTGGAAGACAAAAGTAATAAACGACAAAACAATTTTATTTTCATTTTTTTAATATGAAATGTCATACCAATATATATTGTTCAGCCTACGTAAAATTTTCCTGTGTTCATCGGAGAAAACAATCTGACGGAAAATGATATTATCTTCAACGTACAATGGATTGTAGGTGTATCATTACGCAAAAGCAGGTGGATGCTGCTTGCTTATTCTTGACGAAACGTAATTTAGTTACGAGACTATAAATAGAAAAAGCAACAATGAATTTACTGTTTATTAAAAGATAGTGGAATATTATGATACGATAAAATTTATGTTTAAGAGTTAAATACGCAAGAAAAATATTGACATGTGTAAGTGTGCCAAGTGTTATGCATACAATAGTTTTGTTATTTATTTATTATTCATTCTATTATTCTCAGTTTGTCTGAGTTATAAATAAGGTAAAGAAGATTTTTCCAAGTTGACAGAAAGATTATTCTGATTAATTCGAGCAATGATATTCAAAACTGATTGACGTTTCAACGAATCGTACGTTTAATTTTAATATACTACTGATGAGATTTTTAATAAACAATTAAAATTTTATATAATATATATCTCTTGATTCCACGAGAAAATAGTTTTACAAATAATAATATTCTTGTATTGTTAATACAAATCGGTCAAATTCTTCATATGTTACATAAGACCGGCGGTGTACATGTAAGATTTTTTATAATTATTATTTAAACTATTGTTTTCCAATTTAAAAGGAACGACAAATTTGTAAACTTTACGTAAAACGAAACTTTCAAATCCAAATACAGTTGACTTGGCGCACAGAGTCATTGAGTAACAGAATGACTCAGACGCTAACACTTTTCATAGAATACTGATACAAGAATACTGATGACTATCTACTGGTGGTAGATGTCATCACTTGCCTCAATTATTTGTCTCATTATTTTTTCTGCACTGTGTTTGTTGTCTATGGTTACGGTTTCAAATAAAAAAATTGAAAATTGTAAGAAATGCTACAGTGTATCAAACGTCTAATTATAGTACAACAATATTACGTTGTCCGAAGAGTTTCTTTCGTTTCATAAGACGATAATAGATTGTTGAAGTGGTCACCGCTTCTAAGAAAACTCAAAGGTAAAACTCAAACTCAAAGGCAAAGGTCGCGGACGCCTAACAAACGCGTAGTTAGTGGGGATATTGAGGGGTGACAAAGAAAAGAATCGGATCCCAACGAAAGTCAAATTGTAAGAGCGTCATTCTAATAGTCATCTAATTCTTGAAAAGTTGCGATTGGACTTTGGAAGTGAATTGTAATCAGTGTAAACAAAGCGTTAAGAAATAAATTCTCTCTTTTTTTTTAATATTATTTTTCATCTTCGATTCCCCCTTTTTTTTTATTTTACGTGACACCATTGACAGCGTGTAAGACTGGCACGAGGGCAGACCATTAACAGTAGACAGGCGACGCTGGCTTCCTGCATACCATAGCTATCGAAACAATAACTAAGCAGTAAATAGCCGCCTCCGATACACACCCTACGATAACCCCTCCAAAGGGATTAAAACCCTCTTAAATTAGAGCTCAACACATTATTCTGTCGTAACACTTTGAACCGTCACTCTGTTGGATTTATATAATAAATTCCATTTTCATATACAAAGTTCAATTTCTTCACCTTATTCGTGAAACGTTCGAACTGCGACGCGAGGAGATTACCGGCGATCTATCGGTTTCGTGATTTCTCGTGTCTCCGACGTGATACTAGCGTGCGGATCGGGACCAGCTCAAATTATATTCCTTCTTGCACTTACTTTTGTATTAAAATATATTCTCTATTTTACAATTTATCCACGCGATGCTCATACATCTAATAACCTCAACATAAATGAACAGCAATTTCTGTTTTATATTATTTTATTGAATTACGTATGATCCATTTCCTTCTATTTCTATTATTATGTTCATACATAATTCGATAAAGTAATATAAAAGAAAAGATATTGTGCGTCTATTATTTCCTTATAAAACGAAAGAAGCTTCTCGGACAACCTAATAGAAATTAAGTTACACGTTGAATGTTACGAAGATTTAAAGGATTAATAGGATACTTATTGAAAACAATTTGAAAACATAATGTAGAAAAGAGTAACTAACAACACGCGCAGGTGTAAAACTTCCTTTTACAGTTCAACTTTTCCCCCGAGTATTATGATTTTCATAATAATACAGTACTTAGATTTCAATTTGTATATTTTCCGGTAGAAATTCATAATACATTTGATTTATATATGCATAATTTTCGCAGCTCATTTAAGAAGAATTACACGTTTAATGTAAACTGACGTTAACTTAAAACGAATAATAATTTACCTCGACGATAATTGTAAATTTTAAGCGAATAAGTAGTAATCATTTTAGCAAAAACAGATAACCGAATAAACTGCGATCGGGTATATTGACGATACGAATCATAATTACACAGAATGTCGTTTATGAAATATTTTGGAACGATAGAGCATGTAAATATCTGTTATTATAGGACACGAAATACAATTGACATGAAAATTGCATTGACTTCTCTGAACATTTAATGCGTTCTCATAATCCGCGATAATGGATACATAGCAATTAAATTGGCAATGAATTTTCAGAAGTATTTACGGCAACCAGTTTATATTGTCGGCGAATACCGCACAGGCGCGCGTAGTCTGCAAAACTGAAATACGTTTGTTCTCTTGGAACACGCAGTTAAACTGGAATATATTTTCCTTTTTAAGATTTCATTTATTTGCAAAAGCACACGATAATAAACTATATACGTTTTAACGAACTAGCTAAAAACCTGACACGAACTTCAAGAGTCGAAAGAGAACGGAGCCATATCAGCTACTGGAATGAAAAATAAGGAAATGGAGCGGAAACGCTATTGAACATTATTTACACGCACACTATCAAAACTGCTGGTTGGCTCAACAGAGCCAGTTGTAAATGTAATGTGGTCATTAAAAGAAAAGAATTCATTTATACACGTAGCTAATCTAAATGGAGTTGACTGTAAGCTTTTATATTCGTAATCGAAATAACGGAAAGTTTAAAACTTACTAGCAATTCTCCATTAACTAAAACAGTTTGTTTGCATATCGTCCTTAACCCTGGTACGTCCTTCCGGTCATTTTCGATGCAGTTGTAATTTTCTGATGTTAGAAAATGTGCCAAGTCTGAACAAAATATAAAATTTTCCGTCTCAATCTTATGTTGGAAATCTTCTTCAAACATTACAAAACCTTAGAAATGAAAGCAAAATGAAATATTCACACGTTTAAACATTAAAATAAAATTCATAGGAATCCTGTTTATCGTCTGCGATTCTGTAAAATCTTTCTCGCATTATTATAGAAATTCAGTGAAGTGGAACTACTTTCTTGACTCTCATAATTCTATTAAGTGATTGCAAGTGGTTTTTTTCTGACATTCGAAATCAGTTTGCAAAGACCTTACTTGATAAATACATATTTGGCAAGTAGCATGAATGAATGATTAAATATGTATTGTAGTATTCAAAACCTATGAAGTGGACATTGGGTAGTGGATTTAACTTGATATTCCAAGTATATATCGAACGTTATATCCCATCACAAGGTGGCACAAATCTTGTAACGGAGATAATTGTCCCTGTTTCGGGTTCTCTTCAACGCCGTTTTTGCCAGAATGCTTGGTAAATTCTAATATCATGATAAGTCCAAAATTGTAATACGTGTTAATAAATTTATATCTTTTCGACAGTCGTCTAAAAAATTACATTTCCTGAAAAAATAGTTCGCATCTTCCTTTATAAATTTCTTTTACTACTTTCTTACATTATTACAACTGTTTGCTTCAACTCTTTCGGTGTTTGAATGTCAAAATCGTTGTTTTCAGTCCGAAAAGTCAGTGAAGTTATCCATCTCTAAGATTCTCGTGGCGTTGACAACGCGTACACTTTCAAATTCTCTTGTAGTTATTTTGTTACACGGTGTAAATTTGTTCGCACGATTCCTTCACACGGAATAACATAACCGAAAGAGCCAAGTATAACATTAATAAAATATATTTTTCGTCGTAGAATTATTCTCGGAATCAGACGCCTTTGAACCATTATGTACACGGTGCTTGGTTCTTTCGGAATTTTATGAGTCGTACGTTTAAAAGGAAGGAGTATTTTTTCATTTCATTTCTGGAACGTTATACGGTCGGTATAAGTGTTAGATACGATTTTATATAAGAATTTCTATTTATTACCATATTATGATGGAATATATGTCATATGCATCCAAGTACCCTTCGATACTAAATTTCGATAATAAATTTCAAGTATAGTATACATATTCTCCCTTGATAAGTCATACGTTTAGGCTTCTCGCACTACACGCAAGTAGCCTTGTATCCGAACACAACGTCAGGAGTTTTGCTGCAAGACGGTTGGTCTGATAGGAATTGATAGGAAGCATTTTTATCTCCTTTGGGTGTGCATTTGGGAAATATCTGCTGCATCGCCGTTTCACATTCCGCTTCTTCGACGAACGTCTCCTCCGTCACGATTTTCTCAATGTTGTTGCTGCTTAAACGCCGTATCATTTGACTACCTTTCGCTGCTTCCTCGTCTTTCTCCAGAAAGTTGCACATGCTGACGCGCCTCTCCCTCGACAAGGATTTGCCAAAAGAACAATTTGGCCTAGCCAGAACGTCCATTCTGTCAAAATGGTAGGCGCTGCCTGTGCGATCTCTCTGCAGCGGATTGGCCAACACGTCCATTCTGTCGAACTGCCAGATTCTTCCGCCACGGTCTCTTTGCAACGGCCTGGCAAGTACCTCCATCCTGTCGAAGTGGCAGACACTCATTCCACGATCCCGTTGCCACAATTTCGAGGAAGCATCGAATTGGCAGACACTCATTCCTCTGTCTCGAAAGACAGGCTTGGACGTTTTGATTCTGTCTAACTGACAGATACTGGTCTTTCGTTCGCGTTGCAACAATTTCGTGGACTCGTTGGCTGACTTCAAGTTTTTTAACGTATCCTGTTCACTGCACGAGTTGTTCTCCGAAAACATCAAGAATTGAAGATCGAACGCGCTTCTCGTACGACGTGGAATACCTTGAGCGCCAGGCAGCAAGGACGTATTAGATCCGATGAACACACTGTTTTGCCTTGGTCGTACTTGACCCGAAGCGTAATTTAATTCGTGTCCCGCCGGATAGTCCCCGCAGGGTATGTTACATTTCGAGAACGTGCGTCGATTCTGCGAACAAACGAACCAATGATTTACGAATCGCCTTAATTAGCCATCGGAGCAGACAAATTTTGCTCGAGCCTGTTTGTGTATTCTGCGTTTGCTCAGATTTTCGGAGACCTTGAAATATGTTGTCAAGGTCAACATTTCTGGACAACATTTCTCTGTTTCCGAGATATTCACAGAAAGCTTCAATTAAATTTACTCTCCATTACGCTATGGTCCCATTTTTAATCACCTCTAATATAAATAAAGAAATATAGATTTATATTTGGGTTATAGGATCATAGGTTGGGTTAGTTTAATATCTAGCTAGCATCGTTTCATTTTTATTTCACTCGATTTTATTATAAATTCGATTATTACAATTTATTATTGCTTATATGTACTAACTAACTAACTATATTTTTCTATATAATTCAAAAACTGAGACCGTGCGTGGTAATCGCTAGATGGCGTATGATGGATCGTGTACGTGCTTCGTACGCGTTGCTTTGGTCAATTGATGATGAAAATTAAGTGTCCTATTCTGTATATATTCTATATAAATTCATCGAAAATTATTTCACGCTAACTTTCCTGTTTTCATTTATACAACATTAAAAATGGTTATCACTCTGAACAATGAATTAAGTTTAGGTTGGATTATAAGTGTAGGGATAAGTTGCTCAGAATGATGACCTTGACGACATATTTCAAGATCAACAAACTTGGTGTGGCGTGTGAAAATAATTACCAATTACCAATATGTATAGAGCGTGTACCAAGATTTTCTAGCAAGTGTTCATCAAGTGTTCACGTTTCTCGTTCTATTAACCAATGACATTAACGTTCAATGATTGTGCGTTTTATGGATTTTTTGTTTTTGCACACCTTTTCATCTTTGAATATTTTTCATGTTTTGTGTAAATAAAATTGCAGACTTTCCAAGTGTTTATTCAAGTTTTCAATAAACGAACTCAAAAGTAACTCATTTTTTACTTTCAAAATTTAGTTCAAATTTTAGTTTGACTTCAATTCAATTTTTACCATCTTTTTCATAGTGTAACTTTGAAGTTAATGGACAGTCTAGAAATTTAACGGACCGCCAAGAAATAAATATCGCCTATCTACAGTGTAGATACGTATGTGGACTGTACAGGATGAGATATTTGGCCCTCCTTGAAAGAATTCTTTTTAATTTTAATTGATTTTCATTTCATTATAAATAAATTGGCGTTGAGAGAGTATTCCATCCCTATAAGGACCTTAGACCACCTTATTTTAGCGTCTCAAATCAATTTATTTTCCATTTTAGTTTACCTTGAATGACCTTGTAAATATCGAAAAGAAATAAAAGATACTTGGAAAGCTAAGAAAGAAGTGTGGAAGTGTTTGCAAAAATGGAAAAACTTGCAACGTTTGAAGATGTACGATTAATAACATTAAAACGCAGAAACATTTAATTGAAAATTATTCCGGTGTTTCGAGAAGAAGACAAATTTTAATGAAATTGAAAGATAAGTACCTAGGTTCTGATGTATACTAGTAGTGTTACGTCGCGTGAGATGGTCCGTGCGACCTCCCTCATGATCCGGCCGCCAAGGCCCACGCACAGTTACACTGACCCACAATAAACCCCAAGGAATCACCATAAATCGAACCTTTTAATTTAATCTCTATTCATACAAGTATTTCCAGTTTATGGATGGTCGTTAAAACAATCATTGTGTTTATTCCGCGTCAATTGTGTAACTGTGCGTGGGCATTGGACCATGAGGGACGTCGCACGGACCATCTCACGCAACGTAACAAGTGGTTTTCATAAATCAGCAATAAAGGGATAATATTATCTATGTGTGATATTGTATTCATATTACGTGACACAAAGTTTTGAAACTTTAATGAATGTCTTTGATAATGAATGTTTTGAAGCGTTTAGGACATTAGAAAGATGACTTAGGTGGTTTGATGTCAAACAGAATACAATTCAACGCAGCTCAATGTATCAACAAATTTGGATAAAGTATAGTATCTGCACTGCAGATCAGGTCAAAAATGAAAAAATTCAGCTGTATCAACATTTGCTCGACAAAGATCTTAATTGTAGAAATCTGCGTAGGAACGTGATCGTACAGAGAGGTAAGCGGTAAGCGGTTAAAGCAAGTAGTGGCACAGACAATGTCAATGCGCCAAATGCCAATTTTTTCGCTTACCGTTTTCTGCTCTCCGTGCGGTCATGGAAGGTAAAAAATATCCCAAAACTGATCCAATACTCACGATTCAAATGCATTCAAAGTAAGCCATACCGTAAGTTAGGAGAACGAAATTTTGAAAAAAATAACGTAAGAACGCACGATGAGCTCGCACGTTAACAGGTTGATCGAAATTTTGTATGCCTTATTTTCGTGAAAAACGACCTTCGTTTTCGGCTTCAGCCACCTCAAAACCCCTAAAAAGTGTCATTCCAGCCGAACATTTTACAACAGCTACAGATGTATTTAATTTAGCAATAAAAAAGATATAAAATCCCTAAATAATTAAAACAAAGTGTACATTTGTATCATATTACAGTGTTCTTTGTAATTGTTCTTATATGATACATAGAATATTAATTATACGAGAAGACGTGTGTCCTACTGTCCAGAAATTCCCTCAACGATCATGTTTCCCTATTAAATCTGGTACTAGAGATTCTACTGTAACCAAAATTATAGCGTACCTTATTACGCGAGTATAACATAGAGTATCGTAAGAAAGCATAATATGCTTTCATACGAATTGATAGTATCTGGGGCATCTCGTAAGATATTCCTGCTGCAAAAAGTGAAAAACCAGCGCTGACAAATCTGGAGCATCAGCTACGCTACGATATCATTTGAACGTACTATTCAACTGAGAAGAGGATGTATACTACGTAACTCAGTTGATGCTACTTGCCCATAGGAGTAATATACCATATAAGCTTCACGGAACACGAATAGGGCGTATAATATGGAAATTTCTTCGGACGTGTCGAACGAACCTTCCGTTGAAACTAGATATCAATAATTTACATTCCACCATATCGATTGAAAAAAAAGATGGATGTTCTTGCTCTATCGCAACTCGGATACGTCAAGTCCAAGTTAAAGATAGCCCGTAAAAAAATCTTGTTTGGTATTTAAAATAATATTGCTTTGAAACAGAAAGATTGTATTTTTAATTGCGTTCACCGTGAATTATTTATGTAAAATAGAGCAAAACTTTCCACATCCGAATCAGTAGGAAGAAAACAATTTTTGAATAATGAGACTTTCGGATAATAGAACAATCGCTTTCCTGGTACTTTCAGATCAAGAAAATTGTTAGCTTGTTTTAATATCTAAGGGATCCATATTTTTTGGCTAGTAAACTATATGAATTTTCATCGTGAACAGGTTCATCGCCATTCTGATTTTCTGATCGCTAAATAATAATTAGATTGTGAATATTTATACAAATTCATGTTTTTGTTAATATAATGAAAAAAATGTATCCCAGGTAGACATTTGTCTCACTTATCAAATATTGCAAGGAGTATTACACTTTGAATATTTTACATATTCTCGCATACTAGGTACAGACATTCTATCTCTCTATGCCTTCGAATTTCCCATAAATGCATAAAAATCTACGGTCTACTAATAATATATGTAGTATCGAGGGGAAACCCTGAATAATTAGGAAGGTCTATTTAACCATGGTATACCGGAGCCAGGGTATAAAGGGTAGCCGTTAGTGAGCTGAGGAGCTTTAATGTTGTCGGCGTGGTCGGGTTTTAGTGTTGCCAGCGTGGTCGGAGAGTGTTGTCAGCGTAGTCGGCGTGAAAGAGAGTCGTTGTGATGAGAGGAGTTAATGACGAATGATGACCTATTGGACGACCTATTTATATTAAGCTGTATGTCTTTTCTTGCTTTACTATGAGTATAACAATATACAAAATTCTGATCTTCTTTCTTTTCTAACGTATGTTACAGCTAAAATTGTATTAATATCAATGGGATGAATTCCATCCCATTGTTGTTCGATTCTTTTCTGCAATTCATGAATATGTGCCAAGACGGATTCATAAGAGTCTTGTATTTCTCATTTTTAAAATCTCAACAGGTTCTCAGTAGGATTGAAATCGGAACGTTATGCGGGAATCTTACTTAAAGAACATTTTTGTGAACATTTCCGATCGAATCCAATTTTTCGTCTAATTTTGTACTTTTTGCTATGTTGTATTTAGAGCTCCGTGTCGAAACGCAATCGAAGAAGCATTTTGCAGTTTCAACTGTATCTAATAAGTTTTTCTGTAATATATTAATATATGTATACATATGTCGGGTCAATTTTGGAAGTCGGGGCGTGTAATGAATTTTCCTGCGAGTTGGACATTGTTGTTGTATATCAGTTGATATATATTGAAGCGAATGTATTGCAAAGGTTAACAAGTGTTAGCGATGATCGAATAGTCAAGATGTCGGTGACGATGAAGTTAGGTTCGTTAACGAATACACGGTCAACGGGATGACGATTGTGATTTGGGACTCAACGTACTTATGCACTGCACTAGTCGAACTTATCGAATTGAACCCCAAGTGGAACTGCCCTTATATACTCCTCTCCGTATCTCTCTGTATCCCTCGGCTCAATCTTTGTCTTTAAGGAGAGCTATTTAATTACTACATACCTCTGTTAGGTACAGGTCTTTGCCGTAACCGTGGTTACGTTCAGCGATCCGTTGTGTCACTTCGAGCTTAAGTCCACTGTCATTAATCTCGGGCACCCATACTCGGATTAAATCATAGACAACTATTTTGTTATTTAAATACAGCTATAATAAAAAGTCTGGACTAAAGTATTAGGGACATTTCCAAACACTCCAAAAGAAAGGCCCCGATGTCCTTTCATCTCCCACATATATATAATAATATATTATATGGAATAACTTATTTTTGATACTCTCAGGGTTACAGTTGGCATCCATCACCTTACTTTTAAGTTGAGTAAAGTTGAAGTGAAGTTTTATCAACGCACTCGTCTGATTCGCCTTTCGCTCGCCGCTTTATTGAAACGGCTCTTAAAATATTATTTCTCTCTAATTTCTATAGACAAAACTATTTACATTATCAATAATATATCGTGTAAACGAAAGTACTTGTAACAGAAGGAAAGGTGTTTTACCATTCGTCTAGATAACGGAGCAAGTTCTATTATATCTTCAAGTTTTGTTTAAAGACATGTATTGTTTAAAGATTAAAGTGTCCTTAAATTGTGGGAAATGATGAAATTCTACATCGATAAACTCAGCTTATTTGTATATTTTCTATCAATTTTGTTGACATTTCTCGTGAAAATTGTCTATGCACAAATCTTTATCACGTTCACATTTCTAACATAAAAAATTTTTGTTTTTTGTCAGCATTTTTTTGTTCGTAATGCTCATAAATTTATTTAGTTATTTATTATGATATTTTTAGTGAGTTTTCTAAAAAAAAAAAAAAAAATGGTATTCAACAAAAAGAAAATGTTTATTTACACTCAAAAACTGCCCTACATTTTATTATCGGAGTTATTATTCGTTGCTTTTCCAGTGCGTGTAGAACATTTCTGTACAAAATTTTCAAATTACCAATTACCTTAAAAAATTGTACTAAAAAGACTGAAAACGCAGCTACGAGAAATTTATTCTTTCAATACTGGGTTCGCAATGGAATCGTTCTGCTTCTCGATTTTTAGAGTGCTCATTGCAAACGGTAAAGTAACTGTACTTGACAGTAAAAATTTAAGATTCTTCGATATTGCGAAAAGTCGAACAAAATACCCGAAAAAAAGAAGGAAGAAAAATGGATATTTTGCCTGAAAGTTTTGAATTGTTGAGAATAAGTTTGAAAAAATTTGCTTGCAAGTTGAAGCAGTGGTGGGTTCAATCCCACTATACAGAATCGTTACTCTTTAAGCGTAGTGAAGAATGGTTGGAATTAGATTTCAGTGATCCTAATTCAGTTATCCTCATTCTTATACATGCGACAGATATAATACAACAAGCTTTACTTTCGATCGACTAATTTTCGGAAGAGGCGTAACCAGCGAGACGCAAGGATTTCAAGAACTGTAGGGATAAGAAGAGCAGAAAAGTTTCAAGGATCGCTGCTAATAAAGGTACATTTTATGCACTATTCTTAGCCTCTGATCCGTACATGTCTGCATTAAGACTAAAATCATATAACAAGAATCATAAAATACTAGATGCTGAAGCTATAGAACTCATACATGAATAAAATGATGGAATTTCACGATTCATTAGTCCCCATATACCATGCAAGTTCATATTGCATAATATTTCTGATAATTGCTTTCTACATATTTCATTTCATATTTCTTCAGATGATTATATATTATATTATTACGTATTATTATTGTATTATGTATATGTATAATATATATAGAATAAACTAATATATTATAATATATATCAGATACAATTTTAGTCTTATTCTTCAATTAGGCAATACATTTCAATTGAAAAGCGCCACAATTTGTAGTACTATCCAATATTTTTTATTTTTTTCAACTTGCGTTTAAATTAACTAAAAAGAATAGATGCAATGTGAAATAAGCAGGTTTTCAAATTTATTTAAAGCTGTCCAATCCCATAAATTAAAAAAGGGATTGTTAAATATAAAATATACTATTTACATCGTATTCAATTTAATGCGGATTTTTCAACACTTTTTAAATGAAATTTTATTTCAATATCTTGGATGGTTTGAAAGTTATACGAAAATGTCCCATAATTTTCCGGCCTGGTTCACCGTGCGCTAGGAAAATTACAATCCCTTGTTCATAAACAGTTTTCATACTAGATTCTAAGGTTTCATCGAGTACTGTTGATAGGGAAGCGGATGCGCAAACAAAAGATCAGGTGCATTGAAAATCCTTAGAGTTTTCTTCTTATACCATCTCATTTTATATTATTGTTATATTATTTATACCGCTACCATTATCCTATCAAAACAGCTACAATTAAATGTGGATGGTGCAAGAAATCTTTACGTCTTAAACATTTCTTTGCCAAGTACTACTATTATACATATATATATATATATATATATATATATATATATATATATATATATCGGGTTATCATTAAGATTAGGATTAGGGGTGTTCGACGAATCTTCACACGAGTTATTCATTATTGTCACGCAGTCGAGGTAACGTTTATTAACACAAGTACGAATGTTACAAGATTGACAAGTGGCTGCGGTAATTATACACTGATGACAATGACCTTAGGTTCGATAACGAATCCGCGGTCAACGGGATAACGAATATACTTTGCTCCCAAGTCTAGATCGAACTCGAGTTAATTTTCCCGTAGGACAAGGATTACTCGACTTTAACTCTTTATCGAAACGTAGAGTTTTCAAAGACGTTACGTAACTCGCTAATGAGATTTCAAAAAAGAATGCCAGTCCGTCACGATGATGCTGTAGAGGAAAACTACGATGGGGTGTGTCCAGGGACACGAGATCATCGGATTCGTCGAGGAAAGTCCTCGTTCGGAAGGTGAAGGAAATAGACGTTGCTGTTAATTGGTTAATTTCTATGTTGGTGGTTAGAAAAGGATGCTGGTCGCCCTTGAGACAGTCATTTCCCAAACGAACGGACAGGGAGCAATATCAGAGATAGACAAGATCACAGAAGAAAGAATAATTATTTAAAACATTGGAGTTCGACGATGAAAGATCGGTTGCTTAGGACGTTGAAAATCGATTCTCGATTTTTAGATAGACATTGCACAGAACTTGTTATTTATTGCTTACTCTTATAGATTGGTATTAACTGTTGTTCATTTAGGTATTTTTTCACACTAAACTCGATTTTCAGAATTCGGAATCGGTCACCCGAATTACCCCAAGATTTACAACATTACATATATACAAAATACCGAAAGTAAAATATACATATATTGTCGGCCAAATTCTTGACTGTCCTAGCTCCATTTGAAAAGAGGATATAATTAAATAGTCATATATGTCATTCGTATAAAGAATAGAAATTCATGATAATGATGAAAATCACAATATTTAGTTAAAAAGAAAAAGTTACGATACTTAGAGGGGTAATATTTGAAAGCATCTCTGTTTAACATTTGTTTGGTCTAGTTATGCTTCTGAAAATATGAACGTGTAGAAATCGTGAAGCATGCTAGCTTTAACAGGACTATTACGCACGATAACGCCGACGCGATTACTGCAAGCCGGCTTTGACGCAAGCTCACCGTCAGGAAAAACCGACCGACAAAAAATAGAATATTTGTGTTAACTGATTACATAACTATAGCAGACTAAAAAGTTCTTCCAAATTTATAGAGAGACTTTGGATGTTAACGTTAGCACGATATTTATTATTTGATATTTGATTCTTAGTATAGTATTTATAAATCATAAGCCATATTTAAAAATAGTAGATTATAGTAGTTTAAACGTACGTAGAAATATACGTACAAAGGAGAAAAATATATTTTTACTATGTTATCAATAAACACTACTTTAGATGTATAAATTAGTAACTCCATAGGAAACATAGAAAATTGAAGCCGAGTAATTCCTAACATATTTATATTTTATGTATTTCGTGTGATTATTACTGCATTATTACATTTACGCAAGTAGCAATATATAAGATGTAATGATTTATACGATGTAAAATAAGGTTGTAGATAATAGTAAAAAATATATCATTTCGGTTAAAAAAAGATTAATCAAGTAATCTGTGAATGCTATGATAGAGACTAGTATATTTACATCTTCTGGCAACAGGCGTAAATGGTTCCTTTTCGTCGTAACAATATTTCCCCACCTGGAACACATTACTCTATCGTAATCTACGTTGCTAGTATAGTTAGATACTTTTTAGCAAGTTCTGAAATTGCTGGATATCTATTTTGTCTTTCGCCACTTATACAGATCCAAATCGAAGCGTAATTCTGGCTTAACCGTTTGTGTTTCAAACTCAACGTTTGCATCATACAGTGGCTCGCCAAAGCAATATATGCTATACAAAGTACTTTTTGAAAAAAATGGTAAAATTTGAAACAAATGTGAAAATAAATATAGAATTTGCAAAATATTTATTGCAGAGATGAGCAAAGTATTTGCACATTCAATCATTCACTACATTAATAAGCCACAATGTGTAGTAGTGAGAGGACCTTTGGTATCAATTGAATGTTTAAAACTAATATTTGTGCCGTGTATTAACATTTTATTGTGAGTGACTGTTTACAAAGTCAGTCCTGTAACTGCAATATACATTCTCTAATTGGTTTCAAATTTTATTATTATAATAACGATCATCGTGTCTCGTTACAGTGCTAATGAAATATCAGAAAGTTTCGTACAACGCACATAATGTATTGATAAAAAAATTCTATAGCAAATGTTTGGATATTATCATGAACCGCTGTGTATTTGTTTCGCAAATTATTATACTTTCTTAAATATTCGGAAATTTTGTTATACGTTAATAATCACTTGAAATGAAATATGAATATGTCAATACTATATATATAATACTATATAATATAATACAACATAATTTAATATCATTATTGTTACGTCGGCTGACACTCCACCTGAACCAGGCCACTCACCACAGGCAAGATGACAACTAGATGTCCGAGCGACACTAGATCTCATTGCGTACCCTCGATAGTCTTAAGGACCGAAATCTCAGGAATAAATAAAGAATAAATAAATAAGGACATAAATCTCGGGAATTTTCTAGCTAAAGTCCTTCAGACCGAACAAACATCTTTTTGCTTAGTCGTTTTCTAAAGTTTATTGTTTACTACGGGCAGATACGGCAGAGTTAGTTTTGTCACGTACGATGCTTCCCACTAGCAACTTTCTATCGAGGGCGGCTAAGATCCTTGCTAGTCCACCAACCTTCTTATTAACTAATCGGAAACAATGTCTACTGCCCTCACTTTCCTAACCAAAATTGTTATCGACAAATCCGATGATCCCGTGTGCTAGACACACCCGTCGCTAGCTTTCCTCCGACACAGCATCGTCACTAAACTTCACTTATTCTTCATCGTTAGAATACGTCAACGTGTCTGTACCGGGTCTCTACCCTTAAATCAATCACTTACTTAACTTGTGCATATGCAAAGATGTTGGAATAAACATTAATTTATACGTGTTAATTCAGTGTATACTCAATTGAACCACCCCTGTTATCTTAAAAGAAATAAGGGGATCGGTCAGTTCGTGGCGTCGATCGTCTAATCGTAACGGGAATTTACGACACCCGTTGACGTGCTTTCTCGCGATCGCGTCTCTCCGCGAACGGTCGATTAAACAATTATATATAATCGTATTTACAATTCCGATATGCGTAAAATAGAGATCTCCAACAGAGAGGTACAACTGCTGTTTTCTAATATTTAATTCGCAATTAATTTATGCACACTGGTAATATTCACATATTATTTACTTTGATTAATTGAAGCTTTCGAATGCTCGTGAGCGGTTATCGATCGTATGATCGAAAACACACATCAAAAGCAAAGCGTAGACTGAAGAAAGAAAATGCGATGGTGCTATCGTAGGTTTCCGTTATTTCGACGTGTGTCGTTGACGAAATCTGTAGAATCCAGTTTCTTGGAGCCGCCAATTTCAGAAATAGCCGCAGTCTTCTCTATCTGAGGTTATATTGGATAAAGCTACCACTGCCACGTACACCTGATTGGAGATTGCAGAGGTTGCGAGGAACTGACCTTCTTATATAAGATGTCTCCGCAATCGTGATGATACCGGGAAGAAGTGGTTTCTCACGAAAAAATAAGTCAAAGATGTCGAGTAAAGTTTTTGAGAAAAATGCCTTTGAAAACCTAGCACGATATACGTATGTTGACCTTAAGTTTCAACTTGAAGCACTTCTGTTTACAGGATTGTAATAAATCGTAGGGGCGTATTTTAGAGTTGACAGGAATATCGAGGAATATCGTTTTCCTCTTCGAAGAATTAGAAAATGTAAATAATACGCTGCGACGACTTGGTACAATTTAACAATTTAGTTGGAGCAACGCAACTATGCATGCAATATCATCATCCATATTTCCTATATTATTATAATTAATACTAAAAAGTAATAATCTTAGGATTTTATTTATGAAAGAAGCCTAATGGTATAGATCAACAGAAAGTATGACAGTAATAACGGCAAGAAGAAATAATAATTGGCCATGTTTCTGAGTACAAACACAATCAGAGACAAAGGTTGTTTAATCGAAATTTGCAATTAATATACAGAGGCTCGCAAAAGTATTTGCACATATTTCGTAAAAAACGTTTATGTGTATGTATTGTACGTGTTACGTAAAACATTTTGAAACCTCACTAGCACCATAACGAATGCGATTGCAACAACTATGTTAGCAAAAATCTGAAGATATATATATAAAAAGTAAAAAGTTAAAATATAGTATGAATAGTCACCTTAAGCATACGACAAGAAGATTATTAATTTTTTGTTTAAGTATTTTTATTCTCTTTCTGAAATATATACTTCTACTAAATGTTTTGTAACTTTTATAGTTAAATAGATGTATTATATTAATTAACAATATATATTATTATTTTATCTATATATATATATATTGAAAAACATTTTGGAATCTCATCAACTCTGTAACGGAACACAACTGTAATTACGATTATTAAAATTTGAAATGGACATAGAAATATAATAGAAGTTACAAAATATTATTTATTGAATGTGTTGAGGTTATTAGATATATCTGAATACAAAAGAAAATTGTAAGGTAGAAAATATATTTTACATACAAGTCACAATATAATTGAGCTGCTCCAGATACGCACGCTAGCATACCCTCTGACTAACAGAAAACCCTGAAGCCATCGTCGCCTGTCGATAGCTTCGGTGCTCGAGAAAACTAAAAGATCGGATGTAGAATTTTCTTAAAAGTGGTGACCACTTCAACAGAATATTATACGAATAACCGATTATTTACTATATTAATAAGCCACAATTTGTAGCGAAACGATCGTTAGCACTAATTCTGTGTTTAAGATTATTATTCATGCTGTATATTAATTTTTCACTCAGTGTGTGTTCGCAATAAACGTCTTGTCACTTCCACATACATTTACGGAATGTATTTTCAAATTTTAATATTATAGTCAGGATAGTCGTATTTCATTATAGTACCGAGGAAATTTTAAAAAGTTTCGTACATTGCACATCATATATTCATGAAAAATTTTATGCCAAGTTTATATTTACTTTCGCGAACCAGTGTACGTGTACAGGGCAAAATGATTTCTTTAGAAAACAGCAACATGTGCAAAAATTTTATTCTGCGATATTCCCGATTTATTTTTCACGAGGAATCACTCTTTGCCCAGTTGTATCATTACAGCCTGTGATACCTCAATGTAGCTATATGATGTCCCAATTCTTTCTGGATTGTCTAAAATGATCCTGCCTTTTCTAGCGTGAAATGGAATGAGGTGATTTTCACCACCCCTATGTTACTGCGTAATACTTCTTACTTGCACTTTTTGGTGGTTGTATCGAAAATGAAACACGTAAGAAAAAGACGACAAATCTAAAGAACAATTATACGATGAAATATATCATTGCCAGATCCAAGGACCGAGAACATATCAATTCCTATTTTCGCTGAATTTGAGCGAAGATTTTGACTTACTTTTTTTTATCGGCATATATTCTATATTATATGTTATGGAAAATATAGCGAGGAAGCTAATTAATTAATGAGATACGAGTATAAAGCATAGATAACATCCAAAATTAAATAAGTTCATTTTGTATGCGTATATGCTTTTTCATTTCTACTAAAAGTTTCCCATTTGAATCATTGTATTAGGTGATAGTTTTGTTCTTGTTTGTAACCTATCTCTAAATTCGTATATACATACGCATATTTCAAGTACTTTGGAAAAGAAATATGTAAGAGCGAGCGACGGTTATACGTACATGTGTGTAGGAAAAAATTGTTCACTTTGATAAGATAATTCAAGGCCATTTTTCCCAACAATTAACATTCGTAACATGCAAATGTGTGAGTTTCTCAATTAATCCGGAAATCATAGTTATGAGTTAACTTATGTATGATACACAGAATTAATTGTATTGCTTCGAAAAAGAATTTGTTTTAATTTCTTCATCGTCAGTCTCGATGACACGGAATTCATATAACGCGAAGCGTATCTCCTGCGTAATAAAAAGTCCCACTGTATTTAAAGAGGTTTAAGTAATGACGTTGTGACTTGACCTGTGTTTCGATGTGATCTCTGATCTCTTGCTTGAATCAACGTGAATCTGGATACGTAGCTGGCTGTGATTTCCACTAGTTACTTGCCCATTTACGAAACATCGACCATTCAATAATATAAATATTTAATAAATATATAAATATCTCACCAATTAGCCTAATCGCCAAATCGCTTGCATAATTTAATATAACTGATTGATTTGGCTTTACTTCTGCCTATAACGAATAAGAGATTGTAATCTCGGATATAATTCAAACTGTATGAACTGTATCAAGTTAATTGATTAATCATAAATGCCAATATGGTAACACGGAACACAAGGGCTTCATAAAGATTTAATCCTAATCCGACATAGCTCGTACATTGTTATTACGGACATCGAATGTTTCATTTTGCAGCGATCAATCAAAGAGGCTAATGACAAGTTGTTAATGATAAGTGGATTTTTATGCATTTATGAGAAATTCGAAAACACAGTCTGCGAAAATACATAAAATATTTCAAGAGGAGTATCTATTGTGATATTTAGTAGACTAATTTTTATTCAGATTCCATCCTGTTAGCTAGATTCGTAAAAATATAAAAATGCATAAAAGCCCCTAGTCTACTATATTTATGCAGAAATGTAATCCTTCCCTCACGTTACACGTTGACTGCCACGGTGATCATCGGCGATCCACGGCGATCTACGCTAAATTTTCTAGAATTATTAAAATAAGATAAATTTTATGCATTAAAAAATTGTTAAGAATGTGAATGATTTAGATAACGTAGACAAAATAAAGTGAGCGAATACAACATAATATCTTCTTCAAGCATTAAATGATATTCTTTCTCTTTCTTCTTTGGGCAAAATAAAATTTGCATGGCAGCCAAAGTGTTAAGCTGAACGAAATATTTGCAAGAACGCTCATTTGCAACCATTCGCTTACTCTTTTCAATGTTACAAGAAAGAGGCAGAGCATACTTTAAAGCACTTTAAAGCGTTCTTAAAGCATTCGAATAGTCGTTTTTAGATTCGACGAGCAATGGCGAAAGAATGCTTGTTCATATCTTCATTTTGCTAAATTTTACTAAAATAGGGAGAAGCATTTGCTTGGTCTAAAGTCTAAAGTGCTCCAAACGCACTTTAAAAGCATAGCACTACGAACTTTGACATAGTCCTTCCAATCCTTATTCTATTGACGTTTATTGGACAATTCTGACTTTATAGTAAACATGATAAACGACCCAGATTCTCAAGGAACCGACGAATGGGTCAAAATTATACAATCATACAAAATAACGATTCAGAATACTGCTATAGGAAAATAATGGATTAGCAATTGCACGTATATCAATGTTTACAATCGTTTGCACTTAACGCCATGAAACGTAGTGTTGTTATTAGGATTTAGTATTGTTATTGAGAAAACGTTAGTATTGCTGTGGTTAACAGTGACGCGTTGAAGACATTTAGACATCCGGAAATGAGCCGTGTTCAAGAGGAAAAAATTCTCGACGTATCGCTGAAATTGCAGTTATGTCTATCGAAAGCCGAAGGTCGTATTGATACATGTTAGTGTTAGATGTGACAATCCGAGTCACGAAAGCCTAAAGATTTTTACAGTCCTTTGATTTACATATCACTGAGGAAGTTTTAGATGAGTTAGGTGGAATTGGTAGAAGATTCGTAAGTTCATTTATGAAATATCAAAAAATGACAAGTACAATGAGAGATGTAACAATACAGCTATCAAAATGTATCAGCAATAGACAGAGGAAAGCAGATACGAAAGTAATTTAATTGTATTATTTGTAATTGATGAAATGCGATTTTTATTGTAATACAAAATATGCTAAGAATTTTTTATATTATAATGTTTCAAATAACATAATAATTGGAATAATACTAATAAATAATAATGAATAATAAATGGATAGGAAAAAAGATCTCGTAATGTTTTTGAAGCAATTGGTCACTATGCCAAGTTATCCGAGCAACATCTTCGCAATAAGGTTTCATTGTGTACAATTAAATAAATTGATGTTCTTTAATTTCTGGAACATGTACAGCAGCTTTTACACGCAACACGTGTAACATTTTTATCTTATGCTATTCTTTATGCTTGATCTATTACATCCAATGAGAATAGACTACATATATATATATATATATATATATATATATATATATATGTCGGAGATGAAAGGACATCGGGACCTTTTTTTTGCAATTTTTGCGAAGATCCCCAATACTATAGTCTAAACTATTTATTATAGCTGTACTTAAATAATAAAACTTGGAAGTAGTTGTTATGATTCGATCCGATTATGTTTGCCCGAGATTTGCGACGGTGGGCTTGAAGGTCGCTGAACGTAGCCACAGTCATGGGATGGACGTTTTTACCTAACAGACAAGTGCCAACATTATGAGACACACATTGTGTTGACAATCAAACCCCGGGCAGCAGCAATGTCTGCCTAGCAACAGCGGCTGGAATTTTGTTGATATCCCCGGCAAATATTCAACAAAACGAACGCGATCGTAAGGAGAGGAAGGTTTTCATCAGTCTGTTGTTCATCAACTGTCCAATCACCTTGGAGAGTTTTCACATCGTTTTTGCGCGGAGTATATACCGAGCGTCACAGCGAACGTTGCTTTGTGCTTGAAAATATATTCTACGTTTAANCGAAGAGTTACCCCGTTGACCGTGGGTTCGTTGTTGAACCCAAGAACATTGTCATTAACATCTCGAGCGTCTAATCGCCACGGTTGCTTGTCAAACTTTGTAAAAATCATATTTATATCAGTAAATATAATAACAACGATGGCTAGTCCGAATGAAGATTCGTCACACGCGCCTAAACCTAACTATAACCCGACATATAATATATTGAGGATTTTATATAGATAAAAATAGAAATGGCTAGAAATGAAACAAAATTCAAAAAGATAAAATTAGATATGATATATTACGTATATTCTATATTTCTACAATTAATTTATTTTTTATTGATGCCATTTCAATGGGTAATTGTGATATTCCTTTTAAGGAGAACTGTAAAATCGTAAGCGCAAGAGTTCGGTCAAGGGATTTTCGAATAGAGAAGCTGGACGCAATAGATCGACTGATAACAATTTTTTAAGCAATTTTAATTTTATGTTAAAGCTATTATACTCGTAAATGGTTTGTGACAGCTTTACGATATTTCGCGCTTTTAAAACGATTTATGCAGTGCAACGAGTGTTTATACGACTCTTACTGATCCTTGTCATTTCTGACGCGATCTTGATGATTCTACTGACCAAAGTTCACATTAATATATTTATTAAACAGGAGAAACATTCGTTATCCTTCATATTCTCCTATTATTTGAAATAATGAAATAATTGACAAACAAATTATTTGATAGTAAACCATTTGTCAAACAAGATTTTGGAATTTATTAATAACTTTAGTTTAATTAAAAGTTTAGTTTAGTTCCAGACAGTTAAAATAAAATTTGGGTATTATTCAAATAATATGAACAATGGTTATTTGAATAATAGATATATTATCTTATTTGGCCAGTTGTTATTTTCAAATAATTGCGCGTTAGTTTATTTGTATATGAAGTAATTTTCCCTAGTTTATTTCATCATTTGGCTATCAAATGAAATAATTATCTTTTTCTAATTTTCTACTTGAATAAATTTTTAACTAAATACTTATCTAAATATTTTCTGATCCTCTTATATATGAATATTTCCGACTGCGTTACAAATACAGATTTCGTTACAACAACTCACACAAATTATTTAATATTTAAACAATTTGAAGGTGTACAAATAGGAAGTAGGAAAATAGAAATGCTGCAAAGCTATCGAAATATAAACGACATTTTTGTTAAATGTAACATTATGCTACTGTGTGCGACTCGTGTAAGGAGATTCTACGTATAAGGATTTATTGTGACCAAGTAGAAGTTAGTTCGTTCAAATAAAATACGATGACAATCTCTTATGTCAAGTTATTTATTACTTTATTTAAATGATTTAATGATCTCGAATAAGGAATTATTTGATTTATTGGAATTTTACACAAAACAAGGTTGAAATTGTTTATGATAATTATTGCTTTCTAATTTATTTCAAATAAAATACTTTTCACGTAGATAATTTCCAAGAGTACGTCGCAACAAAATAAAACTAAATTTCGGTAATACGTAATTGGTTAATAAGTAATTTATAATACCCTTCCCTTATAATCTACAAGTAAAATATGTGTTACCTGGAGTTGATTTTGTTCGATCGTAGTACAACTTTGTCTGTGTTGTTGAAATTTCGGTTGATACGGCTCCAACATTCTAATCTTGCCCCATCGATTGAAAAATAACGCAATCGCCGCGGCCCAAAGGAGAAGCACCAAAACGACGATCAAAGCCTCTTCAGCTCTGACTATAACAGCGTTTGATTCCGGAATGCCTGTTGCAACATTATATAGTATTATTTTAAGTTTATCCTTGTTTTCATACATTGTCTATTTAAACAGAATGTATTCAAGTTATAAATGTACAATGCGTTACGAAAGTGTTCGAATATTTATCACAGAAAATTTGTATGAATATATTATGAAGCTTTTTGAAATTTCGTTAGCATTCTGACGAGACATTACCATCGTGACTATAATAGTAAAATTTCAAACCAATCTGAACATGTATTCAGAAATTACAAGACAACGTTTATCGCAAATTAGTGATATCGATTAGTGAATTTACAATTAATGAAGAATGAGTATTGTAACTAATATAATTGACTGTTCAAATACGTTGGTAATCTTTGCGAAACATATGCTTCGAATAAATATTTTGTACATTATCCATTTTTAGGTCTATTTCGAATTTTACTAATGTAATCACGATAATCATATCTCAATATACGTAATGCTGATAAAACATTTTGTGTAATATGTAGAAGGTGTAAAGAAAGTAGTGTGATTCTAAACATTTAGTCAATGGAAATTCAAGGTCAAATTCCTGGAAAAAATGTTAAGTCTTAAACTGGCTTTATTTACTTTATTCACAATGTGTTTACATTCTGTCGATGCTGGATAATAGTCCAAATCGGATATTCTCTTTTTTTCTTTGTTTTTTCTTTCTTTTCTCTCTCGCTATTTAAACAATCCCGAACTCGCACTTCTCGCTTCAGTCGAGTTTCTCCTCAAAGTTACGTTCTATGTAAGCTCGTTAGTAAATATACGTAACAAGAGCAATAATTAAGAGCTGTTTTTCTTTCCATCTTCAACATGGATTTAAATGTTGCAATATTAATTCTTGATTGCCAGAAAAACTTAATCGCTGAGAACCGTATTCCCGTGAAACTTTTTCCGAACGTAATTATTGTTTTATTACATTCTTTTGATCGGTCTTTCTTTAAATGAAATGGATAGATAAATATATATTTGGATATTCGCAACTCTGCTATCACTCGCAACTAGAAGACGCTTATCACGCACATACACACACACACGTCTTATACTACTATCTCTAAACATCAGTCCTTTTACTCATCGATTGTAAAGCAGCCTTTGTGTGTTGTCTTATTTGACTACTTATCTTGTCTTCCATCACGTAAGATCGAGATTGGAGTCTGCCACATTTCTACAATTTTTCCCAAATTTTCCGCTCGTATAAAAGTAAAACTTAAAAATGACACTTGTTTGCACTCTTATTATAATATCGTTTTACAATTTTGTTTCGCTCTTGTGGTCTTTTATAAAAATCAACAAGTATCCCTGGCATACTGGCTTGTCCTTTCTCTCATCTTTTTCCTACATTTTGTCATGATTAATGCTTTGTTTTATTCTATTTGTCTTCCACTTCCCGCCATGTGTTTGTAACTGCTACGTACTTGTTTCTCGTGAGGTAAATAGCCTCTTGACAATGTATCAGCCATTAACATATAGGCTGTAGTTTGTAAGTTTAAGTCTAAGTCGCTGTGACCCAGCTTAATTTATTTTTGCAATCTCTTTTTTAAACACTGTAACTAACGGTTTATGTATATTAGGATCTGTGTGGATTTTTATTTTCCTGGCGTAGACATCGTAATGGAATTTTCTAGTTGCAAAGACTATGTGAAGCAGCTTCTTCTCTACCTGTGCTTAGTTTTTTTCTGTCTCTGCCAGGCTTTTAGATGCGAATGCTATTTATTCTTCTGTAACAAGCAACACCCTAATCCTGTGAATGATGCATCTCTCAGTATCGTAATTTGTTTTTCTCGTCTTTAAATGTTTGTAATAAGGAAGATTTACTTATTTCCTCTTTTATATTATTAAACTCTGTCTGATGCACTCTCTTACATAATTAACTGCGGCTAATATAATTTGTAATTATTCTTTATTATCTGCGATCTTAGGCGCTTTTGTCGCTTGTATTTTATCCTTAGCGATGGTTTTATTCTTCTTTGAAGATATATAACCTACATCTACATTGGACGTTTCTTTTATCGAATTTTATATTACTCCTTTGCGCTGCTTCAATTACCCGTTACAAACTCTTCTCATGTTCTTCTACAGCTGCGTCTACCATCAATACATCATCAAAATATATTACGATACCAGGTATGTAACCAAATGTATTTCTTCGTTTATTCCTTGAAATACTTCTGGTGCATGGCTCGAATAGAAGTCGAATCTGTAGCAACCCATTGGCGTTGAAAAAGCACCAGGTTTTTCATACCAGGTATAGCACAATGGTTCTTCCTAGTTAACTTTTCATCTACAGCTTCTATCGTGGTTATTTCACAATATGGACGGAGCATTTCTTCATTCAGATTCTTCGAATCTCTTGTCAAATTTTCAGACTTCCATCTGATTTTTGCCTAATAATTAGATTGCTTATCTTGCTTATTACTACTTTCTATTTTTAGTACTTTCTTATTTTCTAGTTCTTTTAAATGCCTGTCGAAGTTTATCTTTTATAACTTTTGATACCTTTGCTGGTAGTTTTGAGATACGCTCCCTGGCTTGCGTTAAAGCTATGTCATAGGTCCGTGGAAATTCTCCTATGTCTATGAAAACGTGTTCGTTTTTTTTAATAAATTGCTCTGTGCCACTGTTTCTTTCCTTTATGTTATGCGCTACATTTAGTATACCTAGCTGTTTGTATGTTTCTAATCCTAACAAGTGTTCTACTTTCTCTTTCGTTACTGTAAATTCTAATGTGTACTTGTTTCTTTGGTATCCATCCTAAATGTAATCTGCTTGTCTTTCATTTGTATTTCTTCTAATCAGTCTTCTACTTTACATTATTTATGTCTAAACTGCTTATGGTAAAGTTACCTTCGCTGTCACTGCTCGCCCGACTTCTATTGTTTATCCTATTGTTTATCTTTACTGTTGTCACGCTTGTTCTGGTTGTGTTTTTCCCATGTTTCCCCATATGCTGGACACTGCCGCGGCCATATATCCCATTGCATCTGTTCTGTCACTCGTGTCTCTAACCTGCTGCTTACTCGTTGCTCTCTAAAGCTTCCTCTCGCGTAACTGATCTCTTCCTTTTATTACATCTCCCATTTGTGTAGTGACTTTTTTGTGTTGCGTATATTTTCTGCGAGTTACCTTCTTTTTTTTTTACATTTCTATGTACTTAATTAAGGTTCCCAGTTTTAGATTCTGACATTTTAATACCGACTGTTGCAGCGCTCTGTCTGCCGTGTGATAAATTATATTGTCTCTTATTGTCCTTTTTCTCTTTCTTTGCTGTTAAGGAGAAATCTCTTATTAGAGAAAGCTTTCATTTTCTCAGATTCTTCTTTGTCAACCCCTTCTAGGTTAAAGGTTTCAAATACTTCCATTTGCTCACACTCTATTAGGTAGAGCCTATAAATGTTGCTGTCTGTGTCGTTATGGCTTTTGTTCGCCTTACTCTCACTATCCTGAATAAGTCAAAATCTCTTTCAAATTTTCCCCAGCTTTCTGCTATATTTCCTCCTTAGAGGAGCGTTTCAGCTTTATTTATACCATCCACGGCTACTTCTGTGACGAGTACCCCCTCTTATTCCTTAATGGTCACTATGTTTTCTACTTTGCGATTAGGTTTGCCTTATTTCAGCTTTCCTTTGCTTTTCCCGACACCAGTATTCATTTATTTATTTTCCCTTCCTATTCTTTCCTTTTTATTATTTCTCTCTTCTTCTATATTACTACTATTTGTTTTCTTATTAGCACAGGTTTGTGCACGTATTTTTCTATACATTTATTATGTTGTAATTATTTTTCTGAAATACCTTAATTTCTGCCTTTCACCGACCGCTCCATATTCCACCATGTCCTTTCGCTCGCGTTTCGCAGACGGATTGCAGAAATAAACGTAGATTTTGATATTTCCAGTTACACTCTTTATTACTCATTCTAGGCGCACGCTTCACGATCACTTCACTCGCAATTCATCACGCACGCACGAACACACCTACTACATTTACGACAATGATATCCCACGGTGTGAGAGGAGCGAAACATCATTCAAAGATGTAGAATCACGTTACGATCCTCTTTATATCCTGTGCATAAAAGATTTCTACAAGTGTCTGAATATTTTTGTGATCATAGTGACGTACAAATTTTTCAAGTATATTCGAATACAATGTATACACAAGATCATCCATCATTCCAAAGCTTTTCTTCATAAGCTTTAAAGCTTTTCTAAACATCATTAAGAAAATTATTAATGAGACGGAAAACTCGGTCAAGTATTAAAAATGTTGAATCTCACTTGCAAACTTATTTCTAAAATTCATGCATGGCAAATAGAATGGAAAATCTTTCAAAATTATTCAAAGTATTCAAATACCCTTTGAGAGTAACTCTTTTAAAATCGAACCAAACGACTTGTTCTTTTTTTTTTTTTTTGTGAAATTAGAAAGATTAGCTTACTGGATGACGTGTAAGAAATTTTGAGAAAATTGCAATTGTTCGTAATTGCGAAAAAAATAGTGAAGGTAACTTTTTACAGTGTTTCTATCTGACTGTTTAATAAAAATTTAAACAACATCAAATTTCACTAAATTTAAACAAAATTTCATTCAGTGTATCATCATAAGGTTTCTGTGTATCAAGAACCGTGATGTATGAGAAAATGATATAATGTATGCTAATTATCGTGTAGTGCTAAAAATACATATTCGACTTATATGACCATAGATCATTAAGAAAAGTAAAAGAGAAGCCAAGCGGCCAGTCATCTAAGTATCCTATTAATTTTATTATTTTATTATTTCATATTGCTGGTATTGCAGACAAATATTTAAGAAACACGAATTCATGCGAAGATGAACAATATCTATATGCAAATTGTATCTGGATGAAGAAACAAAAGAAGGATGAACGAAACTATAGAAAGCATATGTCTTCTTCCGTCTTGATGATTTTTAAATATGTCGTAAAGATCAACATTCTTTTTAATATCTTTTTCCTGTACATCCAACTATCTAAACTATCGATAAATATAGATAAAACTGTCGATATCGCTAAAATGAATTCCGCCTATATATATATATATAGTTGTGCAACTGTGCCAGAGTGTGCATAAGACTGCCGACTGCTTATTTTCTGTTTACAAACGAGAATCGGGCGAACTTAAAGGCTCCGTGCACAATGCGAGTCTGCAAGAAACGTCTGTTACAACTTATAATTCAACCGAGAACGAATGTCACCAATGTATTGCGTTTGGGTTTGGGTCAGCTTCCTGGAATCCGGCCAACAACGCATCCGCGAAGTGATAACAAACTGTGTTCTTGTTTATTGCTTTTATGACCGGCCACATCACGACGACTGGGTTTGAAGAGTCTCGCACAAACCCAAGGCCAATATATTGATGACATCCACTTTTAATTGAGTTATAACAAACATTTCTTGCAGTCTCGCGCGTTGTGTACGGCGCCTTTAAGCTTTGCTTTAAACCCTTATTTATAAACAAAAGATGAGCGGCCAGCGATTGGCAAGCAATACTGCACATGCGTTTTCACAGATACACAACTATAGGCAAAAATACATTGTGGCTTTTTTGTAAATATGTCGGAAATTACGCGAGATCGATCGTGTGTCTGAGAAAAAGTTATTTGAGACAATACCTTTGAGCAGATATTAAAAAATCATAAATATCGGGGAGATTGGGTCTGTAGATTTACCAAAATATTTCTTACAAATTAAGCGAGATTTAGTGCTGTGCGTGGAATATATTTGATACAAGGTACGTAGAATCGATATGCACAAGATCACTTAATCTGTCATATTTTCAAAAATACAGTTAAAGTGTTTGAGACTACGCGTGTTGATTGAAAAGAAGGTCGTAAGGCGACGTCAGTTTGCCTCACAGCGAGCTCATAGTGAGTGCAGAACGTGTGAAAATAAAGAATGTGTGTCATTTTTGTGTATAAACAGAAGAATTTGCTTTATCTGTTTACTTTCGATCTCAAAATGTTACCAAAAGATGATTTTTTATGAGTTTCGTCAGCAAACCGTATTACTTTACTTTTGTACAAGTTCCAAAAATGACTTATTTTCATAAATTGTTTTTCTTTTGTTTTCCCTTATTAGTTTATGAATATGTTTCCTTTTTTTTTTATTTGGTAGACTTTTTACAATCAATTCTCGTTGAGAATTATAAGTAAATTATTTTGGCGTGGTACTGTAACTTGGTTTATGAGAGTTTATTCTAGTTGAATCTAATGCTTCAATCTAAAGGGTAACGAATATATTAGGAAAGAATTGGGAGCGATTCAATTTAGGAATCAGATTTCAGGAAGAAATGTAGAAAACCATGGAAAACTATGTTACTACCCTTTTTTCTAATAAATTAATCTCTTAGGTACGACTGAATTTTGCACGAGGCTGTTTCTCTGTACGGCAGAGTTTGACACGAATTACGCGTAAACGATATAGCACTGCATTCCTGTTCTCTACGCAAGCACATTGGAATGAAGTATTTGATAACTAAATTATAATTTTTCTTAAAAGTATGGTGCATATACTTAAACTTTAATAATTTACTTTAATAATTAATAATAATTTTAAAGCACGGTACGACACATAGATCCACGTCACAATTTTCACACCCATAGCGCACTAGTGTCTGTCAAATTGCTGTTTGTTTTCTATTTTGAAGCGACATTTGGAGGATTCTAAAAAATTATGAGGATTCGGATTGGCGTGTTAAAAAGAGCATCGAGTAATGATATATTTATTTTAACGAAAAGCCGACACTGGCATATCAAAAACAAAGACTATATATTCTGTCCGTACATTGTTGACACTGTTATAATACGTTGTGAGAGCAAAAAGAGTCTGAAGCAATACAAATGAAAAAGATCATTCAGTTCAAACGCTGAGCGAATGAGTCATTATAGAGTGAGCCACTATAGTGGCACATCGTGCCTAAGATGTTAATTGCGAAAATAATAAGCGAATGAATAATTATTTTACGAAAAGAATAATTGTGAAACCCAATGCATTGATGATATTCATTTTTAATTGAATTATAACAGATATTTCTTAAATATAATCTTGCGTATGCAGTTATGTACGGAGCTTTACCCAATCTCGCCCGAGTTTCATTTACATGTACCACAAACAAAAGATAAGACAACTGCAAAGCTGCCAAACCAGCGCATATCGTAGTTACGTAGCTGGTTCGTTGCAAATATTTGGAAAACTATGGCCGACAGGCAGTTCCATATCCAGGAAGAAGTTGTTCAAAATGTTAATTTCTACATTATATCCAACGATCGTCGTTGTACCTTTCTTACAGTTTCACCGAAGGCTGTACTATAATCTATATGCTTGCTATATACTGTATACATACATTTGTATTTATCTTGATAATTATAGTATGTGTGCGTGTCTGTGTCGTTTGCTCGATACATTACACCTGTTATCTGCTAAATTAATATTTGCCAACAGATTAAAAGAAGTGGATTAGTCGCGAAGCGATGGATCATCTACAAAGATCGTGCGATGTGTCCGATTGAAGGCGATGTCGCTCCGGAAAAGCTCTTGACTCGAGCGTCGTAACAAAGAAACAGAAGTACGAATCGATTGCTTTTGTTGATGATACTCAAATATGATATAAGCCTTGCTGAATAATGTATTTGATCTTCTCCGAATGATAAAGCGATGTCAACAAGTTGACTGTCGAAGCGATTCTAAATTTTCTCCAAAAAATGAGAAATGCGGACAGCTCAGAAAGCCGAGCGATTCTGCGTCCTCCTCGATTCCGATAGTTTGGCAAGGCCCGAGTGAAGTCCAGAAAAACATGTATGTTGATTGATTGGTTACCTAACACGAGAAAGGTCCAATTGGCATACTCGTTAAATACCATACGTCCGAAGCGTGGACAGCTCACAGCGGGAAGCTCACGGCGGGAAGCTCACGGCGGGAAGCTGATAATCGATACCTGGACGAACGTGAGGCTTCAATTCGAAACAATTAGGTAAGTGTAACGGAAATTCCTGCGAGTGGCCCTCGACGGACCGGGCCATTACAATTCGCTAACGACCTTTCGGAAATAACCGCATTTATGACACGTTTGGCTGTTGGGAACACTGCGGCTATGGAAAATTACAAGCATTGTTACGATTCCCGAAAGAAATTGTTTTAACGTCCTGACTCAAAAATTGCCTTGTGTCCTCGAAAGCGTGTGTCGTAAGATTGCCTACGAAAATCTTCACGTTTTTTGTTCTTTCAGACGGAACAATAGCAAAACACGGAAGCAAAGTGTATTTCCTTTGCTTGATAGAACGTTTGTATAATAGAATATTCCGATAGTAAATCTGTGAATATTGGAAGTTCGATTATATTTCTAAGACGAAACACTGCAGCACTACGATTAAGGGGAGGATTTACTTCTATCAACAGAGACTTAATAAAGTCCAATATTAGTTCCGCAAGTGTCGTAGTGATAAATCAATGGCGTGTGGTATACGTAAAAGACTTTTAACCATATCGCTTTTTCTTATAAATTTTGTCAACGACTCAAAATGCGAACGTAAAAATGCACTTCAAGATATAAATAATATTATTTTGACGGAGTCGCTCATATAACTCACAGCGATCAAAGTCAATTAGGCAACCCTTTGAAATTAAATATTACTTGCCTCTAAACATATTTTGTGACGGAAAGTGAATATTTACCGAAAAACTTATAGTCTGTCTTTCAACGATTCTTATAAAATCTCAAATCAATATTTTATATTATTCCACGAATATAGTCAAAGCGTTTGCTTCAAAATAAATAATAAATGCGATAATTGTGCTTCTTTTTCCCATGTTAGAGTTTTCTTAAAGCGATCTTCTAATCTTTTTCTTTTCGCGCTTAAAGCACGTTTCGGTCACAAAAAGCGAAGACAATAAGGCTTGAAGAATCGAGATATTCCCGAAATCCGTCTGATAAACAGAGAGTCCATTTTTTAAATAACAAACGATATTTCTCTAACAAATATCTAGCTATATAAAGTTCGAAGGTTGTGCAAAATAGTTTTGGGCCTTTTTTTAATCACAGCTTGCTCGCTTTTTCAATACCATATCTTTGAACTCTCCATCATTGCCATGTTTTAGACATTTTAAAGCAAGAGAAAAGTTTTGAGAGAACAGAATAATTCGACGAGGGACTTTCAAAGAACTGAAAATATTAAGTTAGAGTGTTACTTGGATGTATTGTATGTGCAATATGCGTAGCGAGTTGTATGCAGCGCAGCAGTATTTATATTGTAGCCATATTTATTACAATAAGTATGCCTTTGTTACGATGCGGCGGAAGGCAATAGCACAAAGGCGTAAAGTTTATACACCAAAAAATATCCCAATACATACATTTTGCAAAATAGACCAACGATTACGGGATACCGGTGCGTTAAAACCTGCAAAGTTTAGACGAGTTCAGCACGATAGAATACTGATAGAATACTGTATCGTAGTGAATGTGCACCACCACGTTCTATCAACGCGGTGCAAAAGCACTTAACCAATTTGACTGTTTTGAAAACAGGTGGACATTCGCGGTCGGGACAATTGCGGTACGTGTGTGATTTTGCTGTGGGCACTCGCAGAGGCAAAGGATTAGAGGAAACATTAATCCTCTCTACTCGGAAATTTCACAGGGCGGTTTTCCATATGCTCTTATGGATTTCGATGAATGAGCAGGTTTAATCTTCGATCTGTCATTTGTTCCGCAAAACATCGCGCGGGGTAGTTTATTTCTCTGAATACTATGGTTTTTTCTATACGACTTGTACGAGGTAAGCCACGTGTCGTACGAATTGAGGATCGCTGTGCGCCCCGCTGCTTAGGCTGATCTCCTTATGTTCGTAAGGTTTGTTGAGGTATTGTTAATTGTCAATAACTAAAAAGCTGAAAATGCAATTTTTTTGATTCATTTCCGTCTTATTTCGGCGTCAAGAATCGTTATTTAAATTGTGAAAAATTCGTAGCTAAATACCCTGTATAGACCCTTTAATCGTCCGATCAAATATATTGCCATGTTTATGTATTTATAATTTTTTCAAAAATTGCAATCTCCCCAACTATTGAAGATATTACAGACAACATTTATCTGCTCTTTATCTATACAACTATGAAACTGTAATGAGATAAAAATATATTTACAAATTTCTAAAAAGTTGCAAACTTTAAAAGCACCAACGACGATAGCGGTGTCTCTTGACAATGCCCGTTGCGATGAATTTTAAAATGTTTCCTGTAATATACGGAGTGATACAGAAGAAGGGTTCATTACTTTTAGGATAGATAGTACTTGCCAAGTGATGAAAATATGTCCCTACTGACATAAGTCAAAAAATTATAAACAGTTTTTCGCTTCGGAAACTATCAGAAATGGAATATGGAAACGATAGAAATGGAATATGGAACCTTCTATTGTCATTTCTTTTTTCCTAGTTGCAGGTTTTCTACACGTCTTCCTTCCATTTCCACGCACGTTTGGCGCTCTCATATCAGAGAATTGTATACTCTTCTAAAACTTCCTAGACGTGTACCAACTACTTCACTCGCATTTTATATTAAAGCAGAAAATCCATCGTTTCCATATGATACGATAGCTTCCGAGGCGAGAAATTTACCCGCTCAAGTCGAGACAAAATATTAATTTCTCGACCCATGTTTATTAAGACTTTTTTCATCATTTAGCAAGTATTATGTAACCCGAAGTCAACCTTTCTTTATTTCACCCTGTATATATAAGGCAGTATTTTTCCCAAGCACAGAAACAAGGTTATGACAAAACGTAATATGTACAGCTCTCTTTCTTCGATCAAAAGATATTACGAGCGCGGCGCCTTTACGCCAGTGGCGTCTCTCCTGACTTTATCCTATTGTAAACATTTATATAACTGAAAGAGGGATTGAGAAAAGGAATTCTCTTTGGGTTTTAAAAGAGTTCTGTTCGAATTTATATGTTTCAATTAAAAAAATATCGTTTATCTTTAGGGATTTCTTTAAAAAGTGTTCTCATGGAACAGAATTTTTAGAATCTGTATAATAAAAGTTGCATGAAAATAAGGTACTTTAGAGCGTGTAAAAAAGATTTTATAAGATAAATAAAAGAACCAAATGCAACGTCGCTGCGGACGAAACGTACTGGCGCGCGTAGTTGAGAAAATATACACGTTCAACGTTTGCGTTATTCATCGTCGACGTTTGTCTTATTTTCATCGATATTTAGTTCATAATCGCTATCACTATCGCTAGAAATATTGAAACGTCTGAGCCGATTCCTTGTTGAACGGAGTTTGCTTCTACTGTTTGAAGCACCCTCGTCTATCAGGTAGAAAATAATATTCGTCGCTATTGCTATCACTATCGAACATGTCCTTTCTGAACTTTTTAGGCATCGTGTATAAGGTATTGTAAAAAATTGAAAGACTGAAATTCGTTCTAACTCGACCATCATCGCGAGATTACGTTAAACGGAAGATACGACAAGACAAGGTTCTACAGATCTTTAATTTTCTTTCATCAAAATCATAGTACTGTTTAGTTTACTATACCCATGCGTAAACACGCATAAGATTATCGCCGAGGAAAATAGATGTACGTCAGCTACTTCATAATAAGCGGACGCAACTGCGAACAGATTCGGGCGGCTCGTCCACAAGGGGCTAGGTACTAGTTTCATTTAATGGTGTAATATCGTATTATCTTTGTGTTCAGTTAATAAAAGGTCTGAAAATCATAACTTACGTAATTAACGGTTTCATATGAAAGTATGGAGGTAATAATATTTTTGTATAATTTAAACGAACTGAAATACATAGAAGCTCTATAATAACACGTATCTTTCTATAATAAAATATATGAATGTACATCCATTGTTGAATATGGCACAATTTCCATTCGCAGTTGTAGAAAATATGTACAGGTGTGCTATGCTCACGTGCATAGCAGTCGCGCCTGACTGAACGTTTTTTCCCTGTTAGAACGTAAAGAGTGTTCACATGAGTGAGGACATTTTAATATATAACGCTATTAGTTTATGATAATATTACATAGTAATAATATACAGATAATAATATATAGTACTATAACCTTCAATTCCTCTGATATATGTAATTCATACGTTGCAATCATGAAAATTAATATTCTAGCGTAATACTACACATATGTTTGGGTGTTAATATTTGACAGAAATACAAAGTTTAATGATTTTCTGTTCAGTACTAATAATAGTCTTTAGACATAAATGAATTCATAATTCGTTATAAAGAATGCCATAACCGATCCATTAATGTGTTTGGACGTATGCTTTCATTAAATGGAATAAAGTTGATCTTTTTTCGAGTTTTGAATAATTCTCACAACGTATTCACAAAGATTGAAAGTGACACGAGATTTACAAGACGATGAGAGGTGGTTGATTATTTATGAGAGAAAGATCACATTCTTTTATAATCTGGGCAGCACTCACATGGTACACAGCTTTGCAGTAATTTCGACAAACGGTATCTATTTCCAAACTTTCCGCTTTCGCTTTTCTTTGTTCGAATAAGAAATGCCACGTCATTAACTGCGCAGGGGAGCCTTTGCGTTCCAAACGCGATAAAAATTCATTTGCGACAGTATTCTTCAGAAACTTTGGCTAAGCGCGCGACTAGTTGCATGTGAAAGAGAGTCCTTATTATACTATTTAATTTTTTCTATTCAACGTGATAATATTCAGTAACGGCCTTAGCCTCCTATCTGTTCACTTCAAATAGAAACCATTATATATAGGAAATATTATAATTAGTATATATTAGAAACAAATAACATATTCAGAATATCAATTTAACTGTAATAATTATTGGATATTATTGCGATAGTATTCATTGAATACTATTCAATATTTGTTATATCAATTGAGAATTTTTTTGTATTGGTAAACAAACTATCTATTCTATTTAAATTAAAACGTTTAATTTCAAGAAATTTTCTTTCGCTGTCTCGTCGGAACTTATAATGTGAGAAAGTGTTCTAAAAATGTTTCACGCCCATGTTTTAAATAGAATCTATTAAAAAGTCCCATAATTCTTTCGACGCTTAAACTGAAACAAACCTCACACGAGGTTTATTCACAAATGTTTGATACCAGGAGAAATAAATATTTCTCATCAGGGAAAATACTATCGAATTATATGCAGTGGTTTGAAATGGTATATCTTCGTATGTATTGTAGTGTGTACCGTAGTGCGCCGTGATGCTTCTGTTAACAAAGACCTTGCTAAATCAGCATGTAATTTCATGGCACAGGAGATAACAAAGGTGTACTGTATAGAACATCTGTGCTTCCCTGAATAATTCAACTTCCGATGGTAAACTAATTTATCGTTAGACGATCGATACAAGTTAAAGATACAATGATATTTAGTTGATTACAATAGGTAATGAAAACCTTATATGCACAGGTTATTATATTTATTTCGCAATGATTTATGATTTATGGTTTTGCAATTTATGCATTTATAGAAAATTTAAATATGCAAAAATGTATAAAATATCCAAAGTATAATATTTATAACAAGATTTGATAGATGAAAGAAATTTCTGCTTAGGTTCTATTGCTTTAACATTTGCACTCTGGTTATCATATACATACATATATTTAAATACGTATTAGTATAGATAATATTGCAGTCAAGTAGCAATCAGTATGCAGCTTCATGTTACGGTATAAACTATGTTACACATGCAACGTTTCTGCTATGAATTTAAAATTAGAGTAAACAAATTTTAGAGAAAGGATAGATCTTTAGAATATAATTTTAGCGTAACTTATAAGCAGTTATTGTTTTTTTAGAGAAAAAGGAACTATTGTGGCAGCTGACAATTAATTGGTGGGACACTAACGATCAAGGTGACCATAACTTTTCTAAATGAGATCATACGATCTTATCTGCTTTTAAAGGCAGTAACGAGACAAATTTAAGCATATCACACAAAGTTGTATTTCTTCAATAACTTCTGAAGAAAATCAGTCTAAAATGTAACAAGCTTGCTCGTCAAGTCGATTCGTAAAATTCACAAGTTCCGTATAAATTTTTTACACATTGACAATTTAAACAGAATATATCGAAATTTTAAATGTACAGTGGCTAATGAAAGTATTCGTAGACTTATCACAGAATTTTTTATGAATAGGTATTTTGTGCATTATGTGAAACTTGCTAAAATTTCATTAGCAGTGTTAACTTGACACAGGTTAAAAATTTAAAAAAGTTCGAATTACATTTGTATATGGTCTTGTATAACCGTGTCCGAAAAAATATACAAGGTGTGGTCAAAAGTTACGTACAAGCGGGCATGGGGTAATTCCTTATGAAAAAGTAAAAAGAAAATATAGAAGAGAATATCTTCGTTCGGAGCTTAATATTCGAAAAAGGTCGAGTTTAAAAATTTATCAAATATACTTGAACATGGTTAATAGAAAATAAGTTGAAAATGTGGAATGAAAATTTTTCATAAGACGGTGTGTTTACGAGAAAAATAATGTTGAAAATTTATCGTACGCGTGTATCAGGCCGATTCGTAATAAAACATGTTCAAGCTCTATTTTCTTGAAAATGAAGCTTGAAACAGAAAAATTTTATTCTACGTTTCTTAGTTATTTTCGCATCTATTATAACTATATTCCTATACGCAGACGGTAATCAGACAAATTCAAATATACTTAACAAATTTGCGAACTTGAATTTCTCGAAAAGTAGTTTCTTGTATATTTTTTCCTTACTTATTGTAAATATTTTTTATTGCAAATACTTAGTAAGCATATGAACATACGAATAGCATGGTTATTCAAGTAGTGCCAAAGATGGTATTACTAGGTATATTTTGTGATTTATTAATATAGTAAATAATTGACTGTGCACATTCTCTGGTGCTCTTTGCAGAATGAATGGTCCAAATGAATATCATGTAACTTCTATATATATTTTCACATCCATTACGAATTTTCCAATATAACGACAATAATCGTGTCTCGTTACAATGCTGATGAATTTCAAAAAATTTCTAGGAATATTCAAATATTTTCATGTACAACTACGTGCTGAATATAACTTTGATTAAAGTTACGCTTTGTTTTATGTCGCAATACACTTGCAATTTTTGGCAAAAAGATACGTCGTACAGGCTCTATGTAATAATAATTCGTGTGCCATTGGTATTTGTAGAACGATTAAAAACATAAGAGTAGCTATTTCTTTATGAAAATAAATGACAGTATTTTAGGATGTGATTACGCTAACCGATCTATAAATTGTAAATTTCTAATTTCATTTAGAAAGCGCTCAATTATGTTATAACCTTCTCTTGCAAGTCTCAATTCCCATCTGGTCTCTGCATCACAGAATCAGATAGCGCGTTACCAAACTGGTCAGCATAGTTTTGCATCTTAGAAGAGCATCCCCAAAGCTTTGCATGTTCATTAATGTATCAGTCACGATACGATTTAGTTTACAAACTCGCATTAGCACTTAACTTACCATTAAGTATATATACTGCTGCTTATAAGTATGTGGAAACCTTGGTCGGTTTATAATAACAATATCATCATTTATTGTTGAAGTGGTCACCACTTCCAAGGAAACTCTACATCTGATCTTTTAGTTTTCTCAAGCATCGAAGCCATCGACAGCGTACAGACAAAAGATTTGGTCGAAGGCAAACCATAAACTGTAGACGATGGTTTCAGGGTTTTCAGTCAGTCATAGGGTAACACGATTAGCGTACGGATCTGGACCAGCTCAATTATATTGCGACCTGTATTTACACTTCAGCACTTAAAATATATATTTTCCACCTTACACTTTATCCACGCGTTTCTTTGTATTCACATACTTCAACATTTATAATGAATATCATTAAGATATATAAATTAATAGTTTTTATTTTCTTCCGGAGTCAATGTAAATGTCATATGAAATATAAACTGTTTAGTTAAAATCTTATCGATGGTATATTAAAATGAAATACATAATTCGTTGAAATGCCACCTAATTTCAGATATAATTGCCATATTCATCGTATCTATATATGTATAATTTGACACTCAAACAGATGCTGATATTAAGATGGCGATATTTTTATTGGCGTATTAACCTTTAGAAGGAAATTGAAACGAATATCATGCCATTTGGATAAAAAATCCCAACAATAGATCTTTCTAATTTCTAATATTGAAATAATAATATGTCCACATATTTTTGATCAGTGGCGCATACGTATAATGTATAAGGTACAGTTGGACCTCTACGATTCGAGAATCTTTGTAAGATTGCAATTTTGTACGAAAACGAGTTTCAAAATGTATAAAATAATATTCTTTCGTTTCATAGCAATAAGCTTTAATAAATCAAGTTATAATCGAAAATACAATCTCCGTGCTTATTATTATTATTACTGGAATTATCGTTTTCTATATTTTCTGTAAATAAATAAAGATATTTCGTAAATACGTCATATATCCGATGAAAGCCATCCCATTTGTTGGGCGCTTATGACGCAAAAATTAAGAGTAGGTTCAAAATATTGCCAAACAGAATTTCAATCGCCTTACACATTCCAAAGGATTGACCATTGAACGGAAGGGTGCATTAGTACGATCTTACTATACTATCTCCGAACGAACGCGACTCGAAGTTACACAATCTGTTTTGTCCAAGGAGCGTAATTTTTCAACTCCTTGTATGTATTGTCACGTCCCGCGACCCGCGCGATCCGTAGCGCCAAAGTAAAGTTGGTAAATTCTCTTAAACCGAGGTAATTTAAAACGTTTATTCGAAACCGTGTTTACGGTATTTGAAGCGAAAGGCGCTAAAAGCCATATCTTGCGAAAACTCATCTATGTTTTTATATTATGTCTTTATAACGATATTAAGACAATTTAAATTATAAACAAAGTCGGCAGTTGAACAAACGTTGGGGATCTTGCCAAACATTTTCAAAGGAAAGACCCCGACGTTTTCTCATCTCCGACGGATATAAATGTAGCGACTCGGAGAAGTCAATAGGAGAATAATTACAGTTATTACAGTTATCGAGTAAATCAATCAGCGTTTGTGTATCGAAGAAACAGTTATCGTATTGTCTAACAAGGAAACACCATTTTGTCAACTGAAGAACCTAACATTCGTCAGTCAAATATCAATATCGAAATCAGGTAGAACTTGAATAAACCATTTCGTATTTTAGTTTTTTTTTTTTTGAATAACTTCAATCCTCTCCCGTGCCAGTATTCCCGCACAAAGCAGGTTAGCCGAAAATGGAGCTCATTGTCAGTCGGACTAAACGTCAATTGGTCCAGATACATGCGGTATTCTAGCGGTAATATTGTGAATTACTTCAAATCGTAAATTTCGATGTTACTGACTCTATCGGCAGACTATTTAATTTGACCAATGCATACAGCTGCTATGTCCTGAGAGGTAGATAAGCAGAGTTAGAGTGAGTGCTATGTTTGAAATTGCGCGTTTGCGAGAATAATCCGAGCGGCGCGACGATGGTCACATGTAGAAATCAAACACTAACATCGACACCAAATATCGAGAATCCATGCAGCTCTCAGAGATTCGTGAAACTTTGCAGCAGATAGCCAGATTTAAAAAGAAAATACATTTAGTTGACAAACGTTGTAGTTTCTGCTTGCGTTTTAATCTTTTTTAACTGTAGCTCGCTCTAACAGAAGATCGTATCGACGGCTAAATCCACTCGCAGTGTTTTCGAGAAAAACAGTTTTAAAAATTCAATGAATCGTTAATAGATTGAGAGACATGCGATAAATAAACATATTATTTCGAACAAATTTATGATACCACGTAAATGTGACTTCTTTGCCAGTCAAAAACTATTTGCTGCGTATGAAACCTCAGATTTTACAAAAAGTCACAACATACGATATTTGTGCGGTAAGTTATCGATATCGGATTTGGTCACGCTATTTACACGTTACATAGCTACCAATAAATAATTGTACGCGGAAAATTGTTTTAACAATTTTCAACGCGATTTGAGTCTCAATTTTCCTGCTGCTACAATCAGCGAGTTTAAAACTACAGTAAAATCTACAGTGAGTTTAAAATCGACATTTTATCGACTCGTTACTTTATCGCATACGTATAATATAGGCGTTTATTTTAATTTATTCATTCGCTCTTTTGTTACTTTGTTATTGTTGAGGTTATCAGATGTATGGACAGAGGAACGCGTGGATAAATTGTAAGGTAAAAAATATATTTTGATACAGAAATAAAAAATTTGAGCTGATCCTGATCCGCTAGCAGTGTTAGCCTACGACTGAAAGCCACCGCCGCCTGTCTACAGTTTATAGTCTGCCTTCGACCGAATCTTTTGTCTATGCGCTGTCGATAGCTTCGGTGCTTGAGGAAACCAAAAAGAACAGATGTAGAGTTTCCTTAGAAGTGGTGACCACTTCAACAGTTATTATAGTTACTACAATAGAGAACACTCGGGAATTTTTGTTCCACCTTGTATCAATGTAGTAAAACAGTTGATGTGTTTTTGTCAGCAAAATTTCGCATATGCTAATGTTGTATGAGAAGGTATCTATATGTATATATATAATGCATATATAAGGCAGTCTAAGGAAAGTATCTATGTACATGTATACGTCTTAATATTATTATTTCTGTACTGAATTTATTTTTATTTTCAAGAAATAAAATATATTTTAAATACTTGTTCAGAATATAATAAAATATTCAAATATTTTATCTTATTCTTTAACTCATCAAAATGAATATACTTTATTTGCCAGTATCTCACTTTCTATTTGAAATACAATTTTCTTCGAATTATAGAGTAACTACCACTTGGAACACTATTGAAAATATTTTTTCTCGAAATTTTGCCCGGCTCTGTAAGACTCCTTCTAATCACAAAGTGAAGACTATACAAGAAAGAAGACTATACAAAAGTGAATCCACACGAGGGGTGCAAGGGACAGCAATAAAAACCTATTTGCTAAATCACTTAAAATCCAGTAAGCTTCTGTTCTTTGTACGCTCCTGAGCCTTACTTATTTCCTGTAATTCCAATACTCGTGCTCGAATATAACGTGCACGATATAAAGTTACTTGACAAATGTACTAACTTTGTCTTTATCTTTGTTCATTTGTGCCACTTCCTACTTTTTTTCTTTTAATATCTCATCTTTCTTTCGAAAAGTATATTTAATGAGTTTCCACGCGTAAAAAAGGATAGATATTGTAGAATGAATTTCAGAACATTCGTATTTTCATTTCTACCATTTTTTACCCTCTTCGAATTTGCATTTCAAGTTTCTTTCTTCCTATTATCCAGCGATCGTGAAAAAAGTGTATCGAAATCCTGATATTCGGCATCGTAACAAAATTTATTGTTTTCGTTATTTACGTTCACTTTATACAGGGTGTTTCATAATACTTTTTAATACATAATACTTAGTAAATTTACACACGAAAATAACTAAAAAATATCTTATGAATATATGTCCTGCATGCTTCACTCTTCAAGTTATGACTGTTCAAAGAAAACGTTCAACACACGCTGCTCTATGTCTTAGTTTCGTATTCGCTCGAAAATATCAGATATTCTTCGAATATTCTCAAATCCATTTTGCATCTTTTCTCACCATCGTGTACATTGTTCGCTTACGTTGAGTTCACGGTTCAGATTTTAAGTGATTTCAAAAACAAAACTTGGATTTACATCATAGTGATCATACAATCCTAGCGATTTACGATGGTGCTTTAAGGAACAGGCTTCCTTTAAGGAAACGAGGCGAAAACTCGAAACATTTTCCTTAATTTGCTTCTGTAACTCGAAAGCTAAGATACGTAATTTGACGTTTTTCGTTTGTTTTCTTATGCAGAATATTAAATTGAGTTAATTAAGTTTCAATTCTAAGGAAGCGAGATCTAAGATTCTAACGAATGCCAAACAGTAATGCGACGTACTGATTACTCAAGCGAGCTCGACAGGAATTTCGATAGCCGACCTTGCAGAGATTTTTCATGGCAAAATCGGCGGATAGGAGCAGCCTATGGCCTGCGCGAAATTTTCGTGCCAAAGATTTTTGCTTCGCATTGGTCCTGAATTTTCCATAATCTACGCTAAGAACGCAATCTGCAAATAAGAAAATTATCTGATGCGAACGTAATATATTCGCTTGAAACTGAGCAAAGAGATAAGACATCTTTGAAGAATTAAGGGGATATTCTAGTCACGCGTTTACGAGTATGTAGATATTAACATTGATGTTACTTTGTGTCTGGCTTTAAAGTGTGAAAAATTTAATGAAGCTTTAAATATTTTTTTTTTCTAGGAGAACAGGTTATTTACCGGTGCCTTTCAGTTTTTTATTCCCCATGATGAGTTCCATACGATGCGATAGACAATATTTAACCTTGAAAATCATGATCGAGATCAATTTCACTGTCCAATTTTTTAACAGGTCTCCACCGATCCGACAGCGTAGAATCATCTCCCGAAGCCACGACAGAGACTGTTTTAACATCCTGTACATATTATAGTTAGAAATTTTCTATATTTCACCGTGAAAGTTGAAATAGATTGCGTCTTGTCATGTTAAAAAAGACTTCATATTTATCTAGTCATAGCTCTTTGCGCTCTTGTATTCGTATAACGCGAAATCCGTATAACACGGGACGCATATGTCGCGTCATGAGAGTCCTAGCGTACTACTGTGCCATAACATTTAAATTTTGTATTTGTATTTCTAACGATATTGTTTAAATTATCCATAGTGTTGAACATTTTTTAGCCCATGAAGTTTATTTCACGGTAACCATTCTAAAAAAATTACTTGAGTTACCGATAATCATCGCGGCTGTCAAGAGTGTTGGAAATCGATGCACACGAGTGACGTTGCACGATTAGAAACATATATCTGCCGACTGATGCTGATGGCAACTTTTCTTCGTAGTAAGCTGAAATTTGCTAGTCGTCGCAAGACAAATGACACTTTTCCTAACGCACATCGATATGTCCTTTTTGTAATTTCCTATTTTTCCTATTTTATTTATTTATTTATTTTAACATGAAACCAATACTGTGCGCATTAGTGTCATTAGTATATAATGCGCATCAAGCGTTAGAAAGAAACAAATAGCTAGGATTTTCTGTACAATAGATACGCACCTGTCTACACATTCGCTTCTTTAAACGTGCTGGTTCAATAAAACGTGAAAAAGTCGATTTCCCCGCGGTAAAATTTAAAGATACGTACGCTTGTCTCTTCGATCTTCTGCAATTTCTCAATTTGAAATAGCGAAGCGAACCGCGGACCAAGCGTGAATTTCGAATTATGTACAAATAACGAGGGTTCGTCTCTTGGGTTTTTGAACTCACCATCTGGATAGGTGGAATTGATTTCATCGGTGACGTCCAATTTGAATGGTGTCGATCCGACGATCATGTCGTCCGGAGCTTCCTTCAGCTCTAGTTCGATTTTTATCACGTGCCCTAAACAAACCAACACGATAAGACATGTGTACAATCGTTAACGAAGTAAGCTTTTAGATCAAACTTTTACGATACTTGGCTGACATTTCTCAGGTTGTCCGGATTTCAATTATGTTTTTATTAGTATGTTGCGCTTTGGCCCGAACATTGCACATTCCAGCTTACTTCATTATCTCACTAGCGAAGTGCATACAGTGGCCCGCAAAAGTATTCCTATACTTACCGCAAGAAACTTCAGTGTGTATATTGCGCGTGTTATATAAAACACTTTGAAATTATATCAACGCTATAGTTTGGCGCGACTGTCGTGATTATATTGGAAAAATCTGAACCCTATTCAGTCATATTGTCATGTTATTGCTTTCACGGGAACAGTCGTGTCAATATTACACTTGCACTTTGCGCCAACGTTTCGTAAACATTGCAGTCTACTTCTTTGGAGCAGACCTGAAACTGGTTTCAATACATGACATCCTACCATCGTAAAAGCTTGAAATCTAAGATTCAGTTATATTATTTTTATAAAAAAGTTCTTCCTATAATTGTTACGTGCTTCATTAATAAAAACACATGGTGCTATATTTCAGAAAATGAACAGAGGGAAAATGCATTAAAATCTGAACGTGCGAAAATGCTAAAATATACATATGAAAGTACGTTGTAAGTAACCACAAAATAGTTGACATCGAAAGTTAACAGCCAGTAGGAGACTCGTAACAAAATTTGTTTGCAAGCAATGCTTAAATACTTCGTATTAAAATTAATTATATCATTCCCTTAACGAATAGTGCGACAACGTGTGTGTACAACGTGACATTCGTGAGGATGGAACGGTAGTGGTACACAGTGGGTTAATATTTTTTTTACATGAATTTTATTATCCTAGATGGTTCACAATAAATGTAGGTTTTCAGTATTTCCCAAAGAAGATCGTTAAGCAAACAAAATAGTCTCTAAACTTGTCGCCTATATTTATTTTATTACCGATGCAACAACAAAAATGAAATATTCAAAGAGTTATACATATTCAGGACGATAAGTTAAATTTCTTCTTTAGATATGCAGAGTGTCTTACAGAATTGTGACCACGCGATTCAGAAACGATAAAATGTGGAAAAGGATTTCATACAACAGAATTAAATGTGTTGACAAAGATGTAGTGTTTTAAAAATTTGTAGGTCGCTTATACCTCTCTAAATAGAATTCTAAAGTTTTTTTTTTATAGGTAAATCGATAGGCTTTTTGATTCTCCACGGTTAGTTTAAAAAAATATTGCAATTTTAATTTTGTCAAATTTAGTGTATGAAAGACAAGGAAAGCATGAACACAAGAGTATTTCTCTCAAGAGTGCGTAGTCTTACAAAATTTATATTGAGATATTTTTTAAACCAATCGCCTTTCATTCTCTTTTTATGGAGAATAAAAGATTCATCGATTGGTGTATAAAAATTTAACAATACTATTTGAAGAATGTGGATAATCTGAAGGTATTCGAAAGGCACTTACGGAATGATCACGCACACTAAACCATATATTACATGATACTGTTTAATTTCGTCTAATGAAATTCTTTCTTATCTTTTCATCTGTTTCAGAGTGATAGTGAATTGTTCAAATTACGTGCAACACTCTATATATATAGGTACAATTATTAATTCATTTAATTTATTGTTCTCTAGCCTGTATTCTTCCCTTTTATTTAGTTAGTCGCGATATTATACTTTGTATCATGACTCCATTGAAGCACGTAACTGCCCCCTCCCCCCTCCTTAAATAAGGTCCTATCTAAATGTGCTCATCGATCATTTTCTCATTTTTCAAAATACGTTGAAATATTTGAAGTGTCCTTTACCCTTACAGTAATGTTATAATGTACAGTCTATTACTAACCAATTTGAAAACTGAAATATTTTTTAAGCATCGTTCATTTATTTTCGTTGCTCCTCTTCTAAATTTTGTTCTTAAACCGATTAAATGTTAATAATGCTGTGAGAAAATATAGAAGATCGCTATACTAGAATAAAAGTAAACAATCAGTATTGTAAACTCTACAAATAATAGTATTAAATTTTATAAGCATAATATAAATATTTGTTGAACAATATTTTATGGCTCTCGTGAGTTTTTGCATAAAAGTATTTAAGAAATTGTCCTTGTCCTTATTACATTTCATATGTCTTGTCATGTCTTAAATATTTTCTTAAATACCTGTCTTAAATTTTCATTGGTGAAAACTACTACGAAGTAAGTGTATTCTATTTCACTGCATCGAACTTTTCGTGTTGCTATAGTATAAACTTGCAGTTAAGATACTCTTGACCACCATGATATTCATTTTTAAATTTGCATTTCTATTTTTTTTCAAATTCGTTTAAATGGAAACGAAGATATGAATAGCAGTACGAAAGACAAATTTATTACGTTACATAATTGTTAGAGTTTTCATGATAACTGTTCGTTTCATCAAGATCTAGTAGATACCATAAAATGATATTATTACATAAATTTAAAAAGTTGATAATTTTGTTGAAACAATTATTGACATAAAGGAGATTTTAATGCGTAGGAAAATATTGATAATTATTGTCAAGTATGTGGATTAAATTTATTGCAGAGGTAGTAGTAAGAGCGTGTGTGTGCGCGCATCATGAGTGCTTTTTAATTGGTTAAACTATGATTGTGAAGCGTGCGAGAAAGACAACTGAATAAAGAGGATGATTGTTAATGTTAATGTTTAAATTTATTCATCCAACTACTATACAAAGAATGATATAAAGAATGTGATAGAACAAAATTCAACAGGTTGTTAAAGTTATAATTAAACTTATTAAAAATTTCCATTTCATTTCTTCTCCAAGTAAATCATACTTTATATTTGTAACTTTTAATTGCATGTGTATACATACCAGTGCGATTAACATCCAGATTCTTGTCAGATGATACCGTGTCATGTTCTTCAGATCGATTTCTTCCCTCCACACTGACGATCGAGAGATTTCTACGTTTCTCTGTAACCGCAAGAACAGACATAACGAATGTAAGAAGTTTATACAAAAGTTTAGTGAACTAAATAATGTGACTGAACAATGTTTAATAATTTGCTTATCTTTTCAACAAAATCTAGCAACTGTCCTTGACATTAAAAAATACCATAAAACCATGTACATACGCATTAATCTTAATGTTTCTATGAATTCTGATACTAACGATCGTTATCAAATGTATTTCGAATATAATACAATACACGAGTACGTGAAATAAAAAATTGTTAAGAAATAAATGAAAAATAATAAACATATTTTCACACTCATGTACTAGGATTATTAAAAAGAGTTACAAGGAAAAAATATACAAAAATGAAGATAAAAATAAAGTATCATTACTGTAGAATATGAATATATACGATGTAAAAATCGTGTATTTGCATTATACATGTGTATCGTATATGATATTAACAAGATACTGAATTGTGAATGTTTTCATATTATATTTTACACACAGTTCTCTTTTATTTATTATACATCTGTATATAGTAAAATTCAAGTGGCGTTAAGTTAGGGTTAGAGTTAGGTTTAATAAATTTATAATTTATTCATTTTGCCGAACATGATCTGTTTGGGTCAAAAATAGCTAAAAGTATTATAACCGTAGTTTGAATGTATCGTTCTCAGCGTATTTATTACATGTGCACCAAAATACAATAAATTAAGTAGCCATTAAAAGATATTGAGATATTAAGATAATCGTTAAAAAGAGTAATTTGAAATTTATAATATATATCAAATATTGAAAGTATAATGTTTCTTATACGATTTTCGAATAGAAATACAACTATTGATGAATAAATATTATTTATTATGACATAAAAATCTACTAAAGAATTAAAAACTCTTACGAGTTCTTTAGAAATTATATAAATGATTACATGATTGATTACTATACACAGTTTTAGTAAGTAGCTTTCAGTTACTAAACTTTTCTTGAAAAATTCGACAGATAAAATCTCCACAACCCTCTCAGAGGATTTTAGCTTTCGTTTTAAAATTCCGAATAACCGAGGTTGAATTGTATTAATTATCTACTATATTTTTAATTTAAAATTTACAAAATTCCGACGTATAATCACGCTTCAGTGTGATGATTTCATCTAATTAAACATACTTCCAATCGTCTTCCCGTTAAAGAAAATTCTTACTTATACCACGATATATTTTCAAGAATATAAGTAAAGATCGTATATTAATTACCTACCCATTTTTAATTTAAAATTTACAAAATTCCGACGTATAACGATTTCAGATAATGTTTCAGTGTGATGATTTCATCTAATTAAACATACTTCCAATCGTCTTCCCGTTAAAGAAAATTCTTACTTATACCACGATATATTTTCAAGGATATAAATAAAGATCGTAAGAGAAAAACATGACAAGTACCGTGTTTTTTATGATTTTACAGCTACTTCAGGCTTAAACAGAAAGATTTTAATAACAATCGGTACAATTGAAAACAAAAAAAAACAATTAAATTTAAGTTTTTGAAAAATAGATATCAAAATTCAGCGCATCAATAAAGTTTTGTAAAAATCAATGATATAATTATTAAGCAACATTTTATTATAGTATTATATTAATATAATATAATTAATATATATAAAATTATATATTAGTATTATAGTATTATATTAATTAAGCGATATTTTGATGCCTTTAAAATTTTGTTGTGTTTTAAATAATAAATTAATTGTAAAATTTGTAAAAGATAGTTCAAATGGATAAAGTTTGACAATTAGCAACGATTGGGAAATAACACGTTGGATTTCTTGTATTCTTCCCTGTAGTCTTCGAATACAGTGGCTCGCGAAAGTTGACTCAATACTTTTTATGAACATTGCAAAACGTTTTGTAATTTCATTATTTCAATATTACAATGACACGCAACTGCCACGGGTATATCGATAAATCTCGAAACGATTCTAGAAATGTATACAAAAGTTACAAGTACATATTTGTATAGTGTGGTTATCACAGTGTGTTTCACAGTATATGTATATCACAGCAATTTTTTACTAGTCGTAAGTTTGCAGTAAACATCTTGCAACTAGTTATATATATTGTCAGATCGGGTTCGCATTATGCGTGTCATTATAATGTAAATGAAATTTCAAAATGTTTGTGTAACACGTACAGCATACACGTACGATTTTTACGGTAAGCGTACGAGTACCTTTCCGAGCCGTCGTAAACATATAATTCACTGTAATTGTTCTTAATGAATCGAAATCTGGAACCTGTCTGCTTGGAGAAAAAGAGAAAGAAAAATACACTCTTTTCAAATATCTTATAACAGCTTCTTTGTTAGGATCTTCGTCTCTATAATAATCGTACTCATTTCTTTATTTCGACAAGAGTTTAGACAACCCACTTAACCGTGAGAAAGGAAACGTCTAGTGAATCACAGTCTCGTATTTCTGGAACGGGGGCTCGCTTACCACTAAAAGCTCGATAGACAGTGGATAAAAGGCTGGAAATCTGTGTAGAAGAAGGATAAAACGAAGATAATTAACATCAAGGCATCGTCAGCTTCTTCCATCTCTCCTATATCCTTCTTTATCCACCAGAATGGGAACGTTCCTTTTTTACTTGATATCTTTTCTTGCGAAAAATGGCGAAGTCAATTTAGAAAATTATATTGCGTCCTTCGGCATTTTAAACAGGCTTAAACTGAACTACACGTTCAGTGTAAATTTTGTTACATAAAACCACCTTTTCCATCTTAAATAGAAACATTTGCAAAACATTTTTCCTTAGGAATTTATGCTCAAATAATGTATATGTATATGCAATAAGAAGTGAATTTGAAACAGTAAATTATCCTTAGTGGGCAACAATTTTTTGAATTACACCAATTAATTGAAAAGTTCCATACTCCTGTGAATGCAATTATAGTAAAAGTATAATTAATTTATAATTCTTACACTATTTTATATTTATTTACCATGCAATAACGATTGCCGATTCATAGTTAATCTTACTGCAAAAATTATAAATTTGTGAAATTAACTAACGGCTAGTGAAAATATTACGTCTACCCGCACTTGAAACTTTTTCACAAGACGCTTCGTTTCTGAGAGAAATAGATTTGAAAATTGTGTGCTGGGCCAATTCTCAATTTCAATACGTTCAGGCATTATTTTCTTGAAAATAAAGTCTTCAACGAAAAAATTGTATACCACGTTGTTTTACTTATTCTCGCGCGTAGGATAGGATCCTGCTAATTTTCTGCTCGTATCTAGTCGGTAATTAGCCAAGTATACTTGACCAATTTACAAACTCGATTTTCTCGAGAATTAAGCCTCGCGTGAACAAATATTATTCCATGTTTTCTTCTTATTTTTTCAGAAGCAATCGCGTTATGCTGGCTCGTTATGCTGGTGTTATTCGGCTGAACTCTATACGTAGCGTCTGACTCAGCTACTTGAAATGAATATTTTTTATAATATTAGTCGATCTAGCTGGATATTCTCTACAAACAAATATTAACCTATCTATATAGAAAACCCATTAATTTAGCAGATATTTTAATTTTAATTTGTCAAATTTAATGTATGAAAAATAAACACAATGTAAACATACTACCGCTTTTGACAAATACAAAATTTAACAAATTTTAAAGGGTGGAACAATAGAAAAGCTAACTACGCTCATTATTATTTTCAATAATATTTTCTTATACCAATAGGTAGGTAGAGATATTCGCGAAGAAACACCGATCTGCCGGCCGCTTATTTTCCGTTTATAAGCGAAGATTCGGCCGAGCTTAAAGGTCCACGCACAACGTGCATATTCGAGATTGCAAGAAATGTCTGTTATAACTGAATTAAAAGTGAATATCATCGATGTATCGGTCTTTCCAATCCAACCGCCGTGAGGTGGCCAGTGTCACACGCTCAGAAGCAGTAATAGAGTAGACAAAACATCCTGCATGCCACAGCTATCGAAACAATAACCAGATATTAACGGAATAGCCACCTGTGATATACACTCGACGATAACCTCTCCAGAGGGACTAAAACCTCAGTATAAAAACCCTCCAAAATCCAAACCCCTTTTGTTCTAACACTCTGAACCGTCACTTCGTTGGATCCGTACAATAAATTTTACTACTATATCTAAAGTTCAGTTTTCTACCTTATTTGCGAAACGTTCGAACTGCGATGCGACGAGATTGCCGGTGATTTGTCAATTTCGTGATTTCTTGTGTCTTCTATGTGACACCAGCAACGCTTACGTAAAATAAAAACGAAACTAATGGTTTCTCGACCCATGTTTATCCAGACCTTTTTGCTTGTTTCGATGAGTATTACCTATTCCTAAGATTTGTCCCAAACATTTCGAAGCATCCTATGGAATACATTCTTCTGTTCGACGCTTAGTTATCAAAAAAATCGACTCTGAAATTTGTCAAGTATACTCGAACCTGGCTAATTATTGACTGAAGATGAATAAACAATCAGCGAAAGGTTAGTTTACACGCAAAAATAAGTGAAAAACGTGGAATAAAATTTGTCCGTTTAAGGCTTCATTTAAAGAATATTGGACGTGAACAGAGTTTGAACATGTTTTTATTAAGAATAAACCTAATACACGTATGTGATAAATTTTTAAACATGATTTTCTTGGGTAACAAAGCTTGTGAACAAATTTAATTCCACATTTTCGATCTATTTTCGAATATAATATAACTTCCTGTTGATTATTTACTTCTATTTACTTCTATTCAGTCTGGTATTATACTCGACGAATTTTTGATCTCGAAAACCAAGCGTTATATGAGACAATTTTGTTGTATATCTTCTTCTTATTTTTCCATAAAAAATTACCTCATACCCGCCCGTATATGTTATTCAATCGGATCTTGCATACTTATATCTCTGAGCTTGTTTTAACGTATTGTAGATTTGAGATAAATTTTGATCTCGTATTACAGAATTAGAACAACTTCAGTCAACTTCCTCTGAACCAACAAATTCTGCTACTTTCGTAAGTTCTATTCGAGATGAGTCTGATTTTCTTAACGAACCAGACCGAGAAACAAAGGGTGAAATAAAAAAGCATTAACTATGACCAATCATGGGAACAGGAAAACTCTTAATTGGTAAAGATTTCATCGCGGTTAGTGATTTTAGAATGACATTAACATTTTCCCAATTATTTTAAAATTCAGGTTAGTTAAAAAAGATTTAAATAATATAAATTATAAAAATGAAAATTTTAGTTTGCTGCTCTGGGAACCATATTAAGAGAACGATATTAATATTCTAAAATTAACGCACCATCTTTCTCTTAGCGAGTGTTTCGAACTTCAAGTGGATCCAAAATAACATTCTACGATTAAAAAATTTAATCACTTTGTTAGGAAATAATCCAAGTTTTATAATTTATTAATGATTGCCCAAATATAAAGAACATTGCAATTACAAGTGATCGTAAATTTTTCATTCCCAAGTCTTGTTTAAGAAAACAAATTTTCACGCAAGCCACTATTCGTTAATCAGGAATCTAAAAATACTCAAGTTTCTTCATCATTGATAATGAATTTTTGTCTAGCATCTTGTTCGTGAGAAACTGGCATCTAAAAAGTTTATTTTTGTACCATACTTCAAAGGTAATCCGCGATATCTGAAGAAATAAAAACTTATGGTGTTACGATAAACAACATGTTGTAAACAGCTTAAACACAATTAGTTGATAAATTATTGTATAAGTGAAATAATAATCTTAGAAATATCTTAGACATGCAACTCAGCTTTTTTACACAAGCTTAACTATAATTTACCTTTCGCAATAATTTGTGTCAAATTCGTTATAACAAACATGTAAATATTTAGTATATGTCGAATACGGAGTGCGTTATTCAAATATTCTACATATCTGCGTTATATTTCTGACTTTATGAAAAGAATCTTTACGACAAAGTTACATGATTTCACGTTTCAATGTTGTTGGTATCTCTTTTAGGAACTTTTATTGAAAATATAAAGTAACGTTAAATAGATAATTGAATAGATGAATAGATAATAATAATAGTTTGCATATCTGGCAAAACACCTGAATATTCGGTGCAATACTAAATAGGTAAATCAGGAAGATGGCAAATAATAATAATAAAGTTCGGCGTCTTGAAAAAATACGCTACCGTTCATAGTTTAATTAGAAAATTATCATCGATTACTGCATAAATTGAACTACAATAATTTTCTTTACTATAGCATATACATCATAACATGTGGAAACTATAATATTTTTCGAAATAACTCGGGAACGTATAGGCAAAAACCCGAAGTGTATACGATCTTTTTGATTCGGAATAATTTACCAAACGTGCTGACAAAGTTCGATATGCTTCTAATGCATCCTGCATATTGACTCTAATAAAAATCAGATTAATGTATAATAAACCTCCAAAGTTTCAAACTGTTTTATTCGATTTTACCACTTGGAATCCAGAATAATGAATAATGAATAGGTCGAACAAGATCAATTGCTTCTATCTCGAGATCATCTGATATTACACTACTCGTGAGAAACTTTAAAAGTAGTTTGCACGATAAGAATTAATACGCCACATTAATTAATTTTTTGTATTCTACTTGAAGTGGAACAAATATAAACATCGCTTATCTGTTTCTGTTCTTTATTCAACAAAAAATCGTTAGTCCGTTGTTATATTGTATCGTTGTCTTGTAACTTTTTAAAGAAATATATAATATATTGTCTTATTTTTACACATAGAATAGGCTGACATCGTTTTACGAAAAAGGCCAGAACACCGTTGTATTATAATTATTAATCATACATACATGTACATGTAAGTGTATGGCTAGTGATAATAATGTCTCTTTTTTTATCACTATAGTGTTTAAGAAAATATATTTCGAAGCTCGTCTTTGAAGCAATTTCATCAAAATTTTACTATGCTAAATTACTTTACCATGCTATTTGCAATTTTCATTCTTGCGTTGACTCGATAACGTTACATGCGATAACAAATGTCGAGTAAAGCTAAGTCCACACTGAAAGACAAAAGTCGGTAGACATACGTCATCCGAAGAAAAGTCCACTTTAGTTTTTCATTCCAATGGAAAATAAGAGACAACGTCTGCGGGTGGAATGTAAACGGAATGTGCTTCTTATCCCGTTTGAGAAGCAAAGATTCCGTCGTACGGTGGTGAGATCTATGATACAGTATTTGTTATCGAGACCAGGATAGGCGAAAGTAAAAAATTTGAAAACGCGTGTTGTTCGTGGAAATCACTGCAAAATGCAAAGGTCAACTTCGTTTCTTTTTGATAGAATTAATTTTTAATACATTAATCAGTCATGACATTCCCTATAAAAAGTTACGAATCTATGTATTTACGTCGGAAAACTGTTATCTTTGAGATGGTTGAAACATATAAATGAAAGCCATTAAATCCTCGGGTAGTATTCTATGGTAAAAGATTATTTTCGTCGTTAGAATGTTAATTATTTATATGATACGGGACTGCACAAGTGGATGTGTGTATTTATTCTTTAAAAAACAGGATTTAAAAAGTTTAAGGTATGTATCCTACAAAAATTCCTAAATTTCAACATTCATAAATTTCATCACCAACACGTCCCTAACTCAATGACACGCCTGGTACTCAGCCTACTTCTGGTGGACAAACGACATTACCTGCAGACAGTCTACTAGAACATCTTCTGGCGACTATTGGCGGACAATATCTGCAGACAATGTCTGCCAGTGTAGACGAGGCTTAAGGCTGCAGGAAAGTACACGTGCACATAATAGGAAGGTATTCGCATGGAAATTTATGCTAGTGCGTTGATCTACTTAAGAAGTATTTACTAGCATATGCATATGTTGCGGTTTAAAAATTAAGCAACGAAATTAAATATCGTAATAATTGAGATTCTTAAAATCGTGTTAAATAATATACAAGTGCATAGAAAGAGCTCTTTTCATATTTCATTCATTTTATATTGTAAATATCAAAAATCAGTAATTGTAATTTAATCATTTCTATAATCAAAAAAATGCAATTTTATAATGCATAATATAATAAAGCACATCGAATACGATTACACGATTTTTGTCACACGGAACATTTACATTGATTCTTACATATTTTTCGATGATGCAATCAGGTTTGTCCCATACCTTCTGGGTAATAATGCTTTGTATTATAAATATACAGGGTGAATCTAATTTGTGCTTAATATATTCAGAAGAATGAAATCCTAATAGCAAAGAATTCTATTATATATAAGGTAAATAATAATTTTATTTAATTGCCCAGGGCTGATCTTGCGACCGTTCGAAAGATATCTTTGCGCGTATAACGTGAGAGTGTAAAATCCAAGAGGGCATTCCGTGTTCACATGTCCTTAAAAATCCATTTCAAGGACTCTCGTCTGGCTTTTTCTGGGAAAATCTTGGTGCTGTAACTGACAAACATGTTGAGCGATTTCATCAGAACATTTCATATATGGAAAAACCATACCACACCAGGTTGATCGTAGCTGGATACTCAAATGGGATGTCTTTCGAGCAACATATTCCAGGAAATCAGCAATTCTGACATTTTACGCAATGTTCCTCGATTTTCAAATATGTAGGATTATACGAGTTACTAAATGCTCTATGGCGCACAAAAATCAGGCCTGATGGCAGCAGATAGATTCCATATATGGAAACACATATCAAATTTTACGTGATAAAAGGAAGTAAAATTTTGTAGACCAGTGTTTTTATCAAATGTACTGTTATGTTACGGCTTATTAGCAGAAATAACGGAAGAATGTGAATTCCTTATCTTAAGAATAACGAAAACAATGGTCGAGAATTTCCGATCTCAGTTTGTTAACTTCTTAGGTACGACGCGCCACTATAGTGGCTGACTCTATAGTTTGAACTAAATGATCTTTTCTCATTTGTCTTGCTTCAGACTTTTTCTGTAACAACATTTTATAACAGTATTAACAATATGCAGATGGAATATATAGTCTCTGTCTTTGATACTCCAGTGTCAGGTATCAATTGTTGCTCTTCGTTAATGTAAATATATCGTTACTACATGGTTTTTTTAACACGGCGATTCGTATTTTTATAATTTTTTAGAATCTTCAGCCTCAAAATGTCGCTTCAAAGTAGAAAACGAAGAGCAATTTGAAAAACACTATCGCGCTATGAGTGTGAAAATTGTGACGTGGGTGTACGTGCTTTAAAATATATCACACTCAATTGTATTATTAATTATTAAAGTAAATTATTAAAGTTTAGGTATATCCATCATAATCCATCATGCTGTATCGTTTACGCGTAATTCGCGTCAAACTCTGCCGTACAAAGAAATTTCAGCCGTACCTAAGAGATTAAACGTATATTCTTAACAAACTTGGTACTTGACAAACAATATGCAACTTATATGTATACTTTACTGTGTTTGATGATTATGAATTACACGATGTTCGATGGTTTGTGAATGAACGAACTTTTCCTGGCGGTCACGCGATGCTTTTATCTCAGTCTTTAATATACGTTTCGAAACGGTGGCTAGCAATGGAAGGTTTCGCTAAGCTTGCGGAATGCTACTTAACGCAGCTTTGAAACGAGGTTAGAAGCATCCCGATGTTGATACCGCGGTATCTAGTGTTTTTGAGCTTTTGGATCAGTGAACATTCCGGGCTGTAGATCATAGAACATTTTACCAATGTTTTTCTCGCGGTAAGTAATAACGTACATTTAATAATTAATTAAAGATTAATTAAACACGAATTGTATTCACAAAGTATTTTCTTAAGAGATATTGCAGACGTGCGTTATTGTGAAAATAATACGTAATAATAAGTAATTAAATTAAATTAAAATGGCAAATTCTACTTTCAAGTATTCAAATTTAAGATATTATGAAACTTATAAAATATGTACGAGTTTCACATAAAAATAGCTTTCATATGCAAAACGTTTTGAACGTTGTTAATTAAAATAATAAATTTTCATACATTTAATGCCTTAGCAATACCACTTTATTTATTCATTATCCAACTAAAATTTACGTCATTTATTCTGCCAGCTGTAAATTAAAAGTTTCCCTAATCCACGTATAATCTTTAATCGTTCTTATTTTGCTTAAAGGTTAGCGATAAGTACTAAGTACTTACTTTAATTGAAAAAGAAAGCCGATCGATCGGCTTTTCATTAAAACGATTGGAGAGTTGACTTCGTGCCAATACAATTAAAGAAATTACACAGTAGATACTATACAGCAAAATTGTCTGAAAAGTATTTAAAGTATTTTACTGTTTTAAAAAGTATTTTGAACGGAAAAAGTAACTATAATAGGAAGATATTTTTAAGAAAATCTTTCATTATTGTCCTAAAAAATATTCAGCGCGAAATTTTTGTAAATTTTTCTTGAAAAGAACCATGTGTAGTAATGTTACTAAAAATTTAATGAAATTAACGTGAAAATATTTCAAATTTCATTCATTCCGCTTAACCTTTCTCCTATTCTTCTCCCAAAATTGTATTAAAAAAATAAAAACGCTACATTATTTGAATTATTACTTCAAATAATTAAAACGTGTTGTTTTATTTCATGCTTCTTCTTCTTCTTTTTTCTTTACATTTTACGTCGCATCGACTACGAGGTCATTAGCAACGATGCTGGGTTAACTATTTGAAATAACTATGAAATGAAATAACTTGTTCTTTAAAAGTATATTTCAAGTAATATCATTTCAGGGATGCTCAGGTCTAACGTATATTCGCATTCTTCTATTTTTGCCGTTCATACCATAAAATATCACAGTTTCTTCTTCTTGCATGATTTTGACGATTATTTCTTGTGCCACATTTGAAAAACAAAAAAAATAACAAAATAATTCTTTATTTTAAATTGCTGTTATTTCAAACGAATCGGTATTATTTATATTTCCAAATAACAATATTAAAAATGATACGGGACAAGATGAAACATTTCAGATAGTAATCTCTTATTTTAATTCGAGATACAATTTGCCAAGTCTGATTCATACTCGCGTATGAGTATATGACTTAATAATTGTATAGAAACGTCGAATCAGAGTCTCCATTGATACACCAGATTGCTTGGTAGCCGTTGTCCTACAGAAATGCTAAACTTCTGCCGTTATCTGTGGCCTCCATAATCGAATCCTGCAAATTGCTTCCTTCTCAAGGTTGTAAATCTCGAGCTGACCTTGCTACTACACAATTCTATCACGATTGTTGCCTGCCAAACTAATATCGAGCAGCTGGTTGTAAACAGAGAGTAAGTGAATAATGGCCGGTAGTCAGCTGTGTGCGTTTGGTCCCCAACAATGCAGTAAATACATCGTTGTCCCTATCCAAATACTAGTTGTTGGCGCTTTGGTACGTGTCAAAAGATTCCTGATAATTATCAAAAGTGTGACGATATTCCACACGAATCTCTGTTGTAAAAATACACTTACTTACGAATAATTACCTTTTGTCTGTGTGGATGAAAAGCCGTGAAAAAGATGGGACATTCTCGCGTCGATGATCCAGATTGCAAAAAACATTGAAGCCTCGAACACGAAACGCTTGGTTCCTTAGCGTACAATTTTTTCCCGTCCTAACTTAAACGCACAATTTTGCTCTTAGTATAATTGGTTCTCGGCTATGTAACGATATATTTTTCGTAATTTTAAAGCTGTATATTCGTTTTTAATGCAGTAAGACGCAAAACGCGAAGTGAAGGAAAGCAAGTATTTTTGTAGTATTTTGTAGATTCTTGTAGAAGGATTTTGTGATCGTTTATGTTAGTACAACAAACGAGTGGTTGACTGAACATTGCAACAGTAACAATGACGATAACGTTATCAACGATAACATGGCGTTACGACGACGACATTTTTAGAGTATTAATCAAGAAAGAGCAATTCGTAGTAGCATTATTTCGTGAGTTGGTAATTAATGGTAACTAATGATATTACAATGTAAAACTATCTGATGTAGCGACAGTTCAGGATCGAGCATTATAGAATCAATTTTTATTTCAATTTTTATTCATTTGTCATTTGCTTTGTCACTTGATTTTAAATGATGACGTAAATAATAATATACGGCTGTGGTACGGCCCGATAAACGTGGTGCTCCTGTAACGAGATTGAAAAGTTGTCACCATTTCCTCGTATAACTCGATTGCAAAATTGTTTAGAAATATATTGTTAGATTGGTTTCAAATTTTACCATTGTGATCATAATAACCGTGTCTCATTATAATGCTAATGAAATTCCAAAATGTTTTATATATAACATATAATATGCACTTAAAAGTGTTCTATTTCTATATCATTGCCTTAAATATGCAAGGTAAACGAACAAGAGCAATAGTCGTAATTGTGTTGCCGCGTTTGCTTCCTATGTTTTGTTGCAGGCTGGACTCATTCATGACATGCAAATGTATGCAAGCGTTTCTGAACTGATTCGACCATTATAGTTATGCATTAACTTGTATACGATAAGAAGGATTTTATGTATTATGTGATAATTATTTCATATATATAGCAAATATATGCAAATATGTGGGAGATGAAAGGATATCGGGGCCTTTCTTTCGGGGTTTTTGGGAGGATCCCCCAGTACTATAGTTTAGACTATTTATTACAACTGTACTTAAATAATAAAACTTGGAAGTAATTGTTATGATTCGATCCGATTATGTTTGCCCGAGATTAGTGACGGTGGGCTTGAAGGTTGCTGAACGTAGCCACGGTCACGGGATGGACGTTTTTACCTAACAGACAAGTGCCAATATTATAAGACACACATTGTGTTGACAATCAAACCCCGGGCAGCAGCAATGTCTGCCTAGCAATAGCGGCTGGAATTTTGTTGATATCCCCGGCAGATATTCAACAAAACGAACGCGATCGTAAGGAGAGGAAGGTTTTCATCAGTCTGTTATTCTTGCGATCACCTTGGAGAGTTTTCACATCGTTTTTGCGCGCAGTATATACCGAGCGTCACAGCGAACGTTGCTTTGTGCTTGAAAATATATTCTACGTTTAANCGAAGAGTTACCCCGTTGACCGTGGGTTCGTTGTTGAACCCAAGAACATTGTCATTAACATCTCGAGCGTCTAATCGCCACGGTTGCTTGTCAAACTTTGTAAAAATCATATTTATATCAGTAAATATAATAACAACGATGGCTAGTCCGAATGAAGATTCGTCACACGCGCCTAAACCTAACTATAACCCGACATATATATATGTATTGTAGGATATTTACTACAATTAATTTATTCACAATAAATGGATTAAACAGATATTGGTTAAACAGGAAACGATGGTTGTTTAACGTGAACTAATCACAATAACGTATTATAATTAAGACAGTCAGATAGTTAATTTGCAACTCTCGTCACCACGGATCCAACGCTTTCTCTCACGACAATACAATTCTCTGACTTTTCAACTCACAATCGCTCGCTTCTCAACTCACACTGACTGTTAATTCGTCTTTGTCCCTTAGCAACCCCTTGTCTTTCGTCCCAGCCCCACGTCTTCTGTCTTACCTCCACCACGCACGTGTTCCTCATCCGCTCGTGGCCAGGGTCACGCAGACCTTTTCCGTCAGACTATTCGATTGGAGGATCGACGATACATTGTTGGACCTGACGGTACTTTGGCTTCCTCGCGACATTGTTTATACTTCGCTCGATATCTCTTAGGCCTATTGTCTACGATACTACAATATATATATATATATATGTAATGTTGTAAATTTTGGGGTAATTCAGGTGATCGACTCTGAATTCTGAAAATCGAGTTTGTTGTGAAAAGAATACTTAAATGAAATACAAGAGTAAACAACAATTAACAAATTCTGTGTAACGTGTACCTGAAAATCGAGAGTCGATTTTCAACGTCCTCAGCTACGTCAATCTTCAATGATTTAAATAATTATTCTTTCTTCTGTGATCTTGTTTATCTCTGATATTACTCCCTGTCCGTCCGTTTGGGAAAAATGAATGGCTCTAAAAAAAAAAAAAAAAAAAAAAATGGTTGTCCATAAAACAAAAAGAAAGTTGTGTTGTCCGTAAACAGAGAGAGTCCTTATTACACTTGAACTCTAGGGAGTTTACATATATACAGAGTTAGTTGCATTGCTTCAAAAAAGTATTTATTTTAGTTTTTGCTTTGTTATATGAGGTTCTATATTTACATTATTTTAATATTTTATTGTAAACTATAAAGATACTTATATATATCTGTGATACAATCAGATTCCCAACAATTTTTATTTACTTTAATTTTATTGAGAAGTGATATTTAAGCTTAGGCATAAGGATAATACTCATGATAAAGACTGTTTAGTTTTAATAAATTAAGAAAACGTTTTATTATTCCATTTAATATCTTTTTGAATATACAGGACCTTAATCTATTCTTCCACATAATTACCCCTTGAGTTTAGACATTTATCACAGTTCACAAGTTTTAAAACCCCCTTGCTGTTGTCACGACCGGCACACTTCAAACCCGATGGACTGATGATGAAGATAAAGATGTGACGGCACTCGGCGACAATGTACCTAAACGCCTAATGAGTCACCAATATCCTAATTCTTCCGCTGAATGGTCGCGGACGCCTAACAAACGCACAGATAGTAGGGATATTGAGAGGTGACAAAGAAAAAAGGAACAGATCCGATGGAAAGTCAAATTGTAAGAGCTTCAGTCTTGGAAAGTCACGGCTGGAGTTTAGAAGTAAATTGTAGTTAGCGTAAACCAAGTGTTAAAAAATAAATTCTCTCTTTTTTGTTTTTTTTATCTTTATCTTTTATTTTCATCTTCGATTTCTTTCTCTCTTTTTTTTTTATTTTACGTGACATTGTAGTCGTTCGCTGCCAGACCATTTAACACGATAAGTATTACGCGAATATGACATGTTTTGCCATTGAAACCGCATTAAATAAACATTTCATTTTTCCACAATATCGTGTTATATTTGCGTACTTTTTCCCAAATATATTATTTGAATCATCCATGTTGTTGGAAACTTGTTCAGTTCATGGAAATTTTCTTACTTTAATCAGTAAGAAAAATTTAGTAAGCGAGGGATCACCGATGACTATCTCAACAGTCAACATATTAACCAATTGTTGACTGCAGACTGTTAAGCTGCAATTGATCTTTCGCAAAACGCTTTCAAGCTTGGGACGGCTATAGACGGCAAATTCTACGGAAATGCTGGCCAAAACAGAACAAATTTTTTTCTTAATTTTAAAGATCTTTGCATTGCGTTTCATGTACGTATTATCAAAGCACGACTTTTCCTTAGTATCAGCTTCCTTTGTACTAATCCTCGGAGACACGGTAAATCAAAGTTGTTGGTTTTATAACGTGAAATTTTTAAACCAAAATTGAAAAGAACTTTTTGTTTCAGTATCGATTTGTAATCCTTTCCTTTCAATGTTGGTAGCTGTCTGACGTGCTCTAAATTTATATATATTCTGATCCCATTTATCTTCTTTATTTCATTATCTACACTCGAGATAAATGAGAATACAAGATCCATATATTTTTTCCTTTGTCCCAAGGAAATAATTATGTGTAAAGCGAGATGAGGCGCCATTTTTTAAAAAATAAACTTTGAAGATTCCTGAAAAAAGATCATTTTCTTGCGATAAATTACGATATTACGAGCTGTTATTTCTTTGCCGTCAGCACCGTTTATGCGAGGCACATTTATGGCATAGGAATATTGTGTTTTTCTTGATTAGTATGCCTATTTCTATATCTAACGTTTCTATATCTATATAGTTCTATATCTTAACGTTTGTCGACCATTGTAAACCGGGGATTCGTCGAAGAAGAAGAAGAATACATTCTGGTCCGTGTCAGGTATGAAATTGCAAATTTTTGAGTTCCTTTTTTCTCTTTCCACCGAAATCTTTAATGACATAACGCGAGATTAGACACGCTCCCCACAAGCCATTTACATATTGTTACAATTAACCAAATTTTATCAAATCCAAGCTCATATTAAATATGAACTTGGCGAATAGAAATAAAAACTATGAATCAAAGAGTCACTAAAACGATAGACATCTCTCAAACTTTATATTTACATCGATCTTCAAATCGATTTTATAAAGCATTTCGGTGGTGCAGCTTGTTTGTGCAACTTGTACGATTTGATTGTGCAGTTTGTGCAGTTGCGACATTTTCTACTTTATTTATCAAATGAAATAATGAAATGAAAAATATTATGAAGCCAGCATCTGCAACTTCTCGAGCATCGTGCACTTCATTATCCAGAAATTGCCCCTGGACCAGTTTTAAAGACAAGAGTAACTGTTATGTGAAAAGGTCATTGGCTGTCAAAAGAAACCACGCAATTTTTACGACATTTATAAAATTTAATGTGAACATTTTGGAAAACCATCGATTGATTTTACTAAAGTCAGTGAAAAACGATTCAAAGGAAGAAAGACTGAAGAACTATGTACGAGCACGAGCATCAATTTCGGGCAACTCTCTTACGCTGTTCAAAGGCAGTTCAAAAAACACCATAAATTAGATATTGTCAACGTTATAAATAACGAAGGCAATAACGAAGGCAAAATTAACAAAACATCGATATAATATCGTAAGAGATCTAGCGAAAATGCACAACAGTATCCGCATTATGGATCTTGAAACTTGAAATCACTATGGAAGCTTGAAAGCACTGTTACGCCAAAAATATCATTATCACTGTAAGCGTAACAAAACTTATTGGATCGCACGGTTCTGAGGATAGTTCGAGTTCAAAAACAAACTACCGAACTGCCCTGTTTTTGCGACCAGATTTTCAGGACAGAAATAAGAAGAAAGAAAAAAGATAATATATATATATATATATATATACATAAGCACCGCGCTACAGCGACTTAAACTCAATCACAAATAGAAAAACTAAAAAAAAAAAAAAATTGCGACACACAAAATATTGTATGGCTATGTCATACCGTCACGTATCGGTATTTTTGCCTAAATCACACTACAACCGAAACTCATTGTCTATTATGAGCGACAAACACATGTAAAACCCATTTTTCTGGTGAATAAATAAACATTAAAAATAGTTCGAGTTCAAGAGGAAATCAGTACCATGAACGCTAATAATTTAAATAATCTTAATTCAATAGTTAAATGGAGACGCGATGGAGTGAGGATTCAAGTGAGGATTTGTAAACTCCACTATTTGCGACTCAAGCATATTTGTTTCATTGCAGTTTGTATTAGGTGACTCTAATAGTGCAGAACAAATGTTATGGTAGAGTTTCCAAACATCCTCGCCAAGATTTTGCAGGCGTATTCGAATCCACTATATACGCGAGACAGCAAATTTGACGACACAAAAGATTGAAAATTAAGTAAAACTTTGAAGTTCGACAACAGTGAAAATTGAGGATACATAATGTATCACCAGTTTACGATGATCGATATGAAGAAATTCAGCGACATGTTGAAGATGTTACCTTTGCCGAGTGACCTGCAAGGACTATGATAATATCGATTTGGCCATAAAACAAAATATCGAGGACGAATCAAAATTGAGATTTGGAATATCGCCATTACACGAGCAGATAAAATGTTTCGAATGCTTACTGTATCTATCGTATAGCCAGTGGCTAGTTCGAGGTGACACACCAAGAGGAAAGTAGCGGAGAATAAGTAAAAAATACAAAAATCTTTTGGAATTGAGATGGGTGTGCTTGTAGATAAATCTGAATCCAGCATTCGGTACAAGTAATGATGAAAATATTTCTCACTGATCTTTCACGTAGTCTTCATGATGAGCATCCACCTAATAAAAATAGATCTTTTTTCGCACACACTTCGCGAAGAAATTTATGATGCTATCTGGCTGATATAACCTGCCAACGGCTGTACATAAAATATTGATTCATTTCTTCCAATTGGGTAACTGAGAGAAGAAGCACAAGAAAAGCACAAGAAGATCGCAGCAAAGATAAAGAAAACGATAGAAGATAGTTTCCATAATTTGTTTGTATCCTTGATATAATATAAAAAATCGATGTAATGTAAGCGGTGTAAAAGGAATATACCCCACAAAGGCAAAAAAATCGCCGAGAATTGATTTCGCAGGAGGGGGATGAGAACGAGAACAAGAAGAAGAATCAACATGATATAGTAAACATTAAGAAACTATTAAACATACATCAGAATATGTATTTTACACTTTTATACTTGTAACTAATTATCAATGTTTCTATTTTTTATATTTTATCAAAATTATTTTTATACCTAATATTTAACATTGGAAAGTATATTATTATTGTTATTCTAGAATCATATCTGCAATTTATTCCAACGATCTATCTTAGATTTAAAGATACTACTTTCGACCAGGATTTCGACAAAATTTCCCACTGTGAGACGGGTCGACTAAAGGGCCGATATAGCAAGATATTTTAGTCAGTCGCTCAGTGTGTGAAGGCGAAAATATGGTTGACTAGGTTTGTCGACGGTCGACTAGTCGACTCGACCAATTCTAGACGACCGATTTAGTCGACCCGCCTGTAACCACTCTTATGGAAAAGATGAAGATCGTTCGAAGCAAGGCCCGGATTATAGGGTGGATGATCTCACCCAAAATTACCCAACAAAGGTCGGTCTTTATTTACTGAATTATTTTCATATCTTTATCTCACCGTACCTCTTAATTTTTATGCTTCCCGACCTGATAAATTGTTTCTAAGGCTAATAGATGTACGATTTCTTACTTATTATCCCGTTATCTTTCTATTACTGTTTGAAATAATCAAATATTTGCCAAACAAATTGTTTTCAAATTATCAAATAAGGTTTTGGAATTTATTTTCAAACAAAAACTAATTTGCTTCTTAGATTTTCAACTTTTCGAAGATTAGATTATTTGTGATTCTCTCAATTTATTTGTTGTTTCATTTGATGCAATTATTTATCTTTTTTGTGTGTCATTTTCGCTTTAAATAGAAAAAGCACATCCTCGCGTATTTGAAGAAATGGTTATTTTAGTAATATATCGCTTTAAGTGGCTCTTGTAATCATTTTAATTTCGCAGTAGTATTGTATGAACGAGAAAATGATTTCTTTCTTAATTGTTTCTTAGAAATAAGAATACAATTCTCATTTCGGATAATCGAAAACTCGTATAATACGGAAAGGTCTAATAGTGTTCCTAAATTGTATAAGAAAATCATAAGAAACATTTTGATAATCTAGTGTACATGTTTTTAGGTTTAATTCATTATTTAATCGGCTGAAAATTTGATTAATTGGCTTCACAGTAGCCGACGATTTACAATTCCGAGAAAAATTTCGAAAAAAATGAAGTTCCGAGACTCCACCGTAATAATACATTTTTCATTTTATTTGTTTCTTGAATAAATATTCTCCGAAATAACTTCTATTTCGACTACGTCAACCGCGTCTACAGTAAAGATTCTCTCAGATTGCCTCATGTATACACAGCCTTGCACATTTATTATTCAAACGTAATTGAAGTGGGGACCATTCGGTAAACAAATAGTATTCTCCTGTAACAAACGTTGGCTAATTTTGTTTGAAATAAAAACAAAGTAACGATAAGTTGATTCTTTCTAATTTCTTATTTTTATTTCAAGAGCAACTTATAAACTGTATGTGCAACTTGCGTAATTTTATTTTATATCAAGGACGAATAAATTCCTCAATAGTATTAAATTTCAGATAAAAATACTTTTATTACTGTCAATTTGAATTTTATATATTGCAAATACGTGTAAGTATACGTATTCTAATCATGAACGATAAAACCACATTATTGAACAACCTAACGGCATTTATTCCCATGGCCGAATGTTGGAAAGAAATGGTTTTGGAGATGGGAAGAGGAAAAAGAACGAAGGGCATGAATTACTAAGAGCATAAGCGTAAGAGAATTCAGGACATCGGGTGCAGAAGATGAACTTGGCAAAAGCTCTAGTACAGATAGGCAGAGTAGAGACAAGCACAATATGAAAGAATAATAAAAGAAAGATCTAATAGAAGAAGAGACAATGGAAAATTTTATTGAAGAGTGCAGTTAAGTTGAAAGAGAATAGGAATTAAGCAAAAGAGTGCTCGTGTGAGCACGAGAGGAAGGAGAGAGATAGGTGAGGAAAATAACAGGAAAAAGAAGAGAGTTCGCTGAAGTAGCAAAAGTATTCGGAGTTTTTTTTAATATTTCAAGTGCAGCAACTGTAATGATTAAATAAGTAGATTATAATACTATGTATATGCACCTAAAGTTACCTATCCAACATTTATTCTCAAAATTGTTCTCATTTCAGTTATCCTTGAACATGTAATGAACGCATGAAACTGTATTGAAAAATAGGAGAGCATCTCAATTTTTAAGGAAACAAAGATTTCAATAGTAATTGACGTATCCCCACGTAATCTCAATTTCTACGATTAGTTTTACACAGAGATGCGATAGCTACAAAAGATATTTCCATTCCATTATATTTATTGTAGCGTTTACAGTAGTTCGCGGAAGCAATGGTACACTTGTCGACACATTTTACGAATATATTACGTGTATTATATGAAACATTTAGAAATTTTATTAACGTTGTAACGACACTCAACTATCACGATTATAGTGGTAAAATTTTGAACAATTTGAAAAATGTATGCAGAAGTTGCAAGATATTTAATACAAGTACACATAATGGTTTGCAGAGACCATAAAAATATTTAAACGAGCAATTAAAAAAGAATCACAAAAGACTATTTTTAACATTTGTCATATGCTTAAGATGTCTGTACATTAATTTTTTTGTTAAATGTAAGTCTGCCCTATCTTGCAGCTCGTATTATGTTGTCAATTTGAATTCCGATTTTGCAAATATGCTCATATCAGTTCAAAATATTTTATATGTTATGCACTATATAAAGGAAAAATTTTCTATGGCGAGTGCACCTAGGAATATTTTTGCGAGCCACTGCACATACTAATCAATTAGGTCCAAGTATATTAAATTCGGTATCGCTCAATAGTATTTTCGTACGAGTTAACAAATTTCATACTATGAAAATGAAATATGGAAACTGACAAAAAACGCTTCACTGAAATATGAAGCTATGCGCAAATGTTTTTTCTAGCCACTCTATATACATAAGTACATATATCATGATACGCCTCCTAACGCACAGATACTCGACACAGCAGAGTCCATCAGACTAATTCGTCACGCGGATACGTGTATCACGATACGTGGATAATGATTGCACATTAGGATGAGGTGAGATACGATTTCCGTAACATGTATATAACATGTATATATTCCGTAGCTATATATTTATTTTCTGTACTCCAATAACTTACAATCAGAGCTAAAGAATTGTCCGTATTTACGTAATTTAACGCATGATTATTTCAAAATAATAGGATAATGAATATGAGCCAAATATTTTATTCAACTATTCTCGTACGATTATATCAAATATTGTACTTTTATTGTTTGCGATTAAAATTTATGCAAAATATAGTATCAATCAATATAGTTATCAATAATGTAAGGTATTATTTGAACATGGTTAATCTGATTTTTATACAAAATACAATTTATTTTGCACACAAATTATTTCGAAAATAGAAATAATAAATTAGTTTACGTATCTGCTTATTCTCCACCTTCAACAAGCATGCTCAGGCTTGGCCAGGTTTAATTTACAAAAAGAAGATTTTTATTGTTTGAATATTAATTTCATTATTATCAATGTCGTCATTTTCGGCATAACAGCATAACATTCTTATTCAGCATAGCAACCGCGATCACACAGTATCAATTCAGACCATCCGTATTTTGTCACAAGAGCTCGATATTCATGATTAGTGTGGTAACTGGCCAACTCCAATCGATTGATTCCCTGACATAGTAACTGCCCGATACACCATATGTATAAAAGCGCCAAAGAAATCAATAGAGAGTTTCAGTTCTCATTCAGCATTCAATCAAGCGTGTAATTATCATCTCTTTGCGCTATGCTATTCTGGAAATAAGTTGCAAGTTACAAATTGTTAAGTTTTCATTTGTTTCCTAAAAGGATGGGACTTTGTAACAATCTTGTTCGCCTTTCATAATAATATGAGCACAACAAACTTTATCATATTCGAACTATTATCTGTAATTAATAAAAAAAAAAAAAAAAATAACCTACACAAACATGACTTATACTTATTATCAATAATCATATTATTCGTTCATGAATCTTTTCGTGTATTTTTTCGCGAATCTACTTCACTTTCGTTGGTACGCAGAGTACATTGCAGGCAATTAGGACTATTCTTACATTAATAAGAATCTCGGTTATTTTTTACCGTTCGATCCTCTTTAATTTCTTTTTTTTAGGAGGATTCTGAATTGCTAGAAATCGCGTTGCAGGAATGTCGGTCGAAATTCGACCGGGAGGATTCAAATGTCAATCGACATTTTCTCGGGTAAAGCAACGTAAAACGCAGAAGAAGAAGAAGAAAATGACAGCGTAAAGTTAAATGTATCCAGAACTATTTCTTAGTATTTCTGCTAAGAGTCACTTCGAAGTTGATAAATATATAAAAAAAGAAATTCATTATTATTATACTTTAAAGTTACTCGAAAAATGATCTTGCGCTATTTAACTCAGCTTTTAAAGATTAAAATACGAAACAGATATTCCCCTAATGGCTCGTGTTTAAAAAAGTGCATTGATCTTTGCATTGAATTTCACGGACCAGTTTTGGCAACATATTGGTAGATTCAGTGAAAGTTGTAATATTAAAAACTCCAATGCGCAATAACAGTAATAATGAATTATAATTTGTAATATTGCAAATATTACTAATACGACACGATATAAAATCNTTTTAGATCTTACGCTCAAGTGTTTCATTTCTGTCCATTGAGTGTTTGAAAAAGTGCATTGATTTTTGCATTGAATTTCACGGACCAGTTTTGACAACATATTGGTAGATTCAGTGAAAGTTGTAATATTAAAAACTCCAATGCGCAATAACAGTAATAATGAATTATAATTTGTAATATTGCAAATATTACTAATACGGCACGATATAAAATCTTTTAGATCTTACGCTCGAGTGTTTGATTTTTGTCCATTGAGTGAAAAACAGTGGTGTCGCCAGGAACCAGGTTGTCAGTGACCATTGGATTCCTGAGAATATATGAGCTCTCACGTACGTGGTCATGGCAACCAGTGAGTTGTCAACGACCATGAAAGCACGAGAAACTGGCTGCAGCGAGCAGTTGGACGCTACGACCAATGAAGTACATTAAATCAAGTGCATGTGCCCACTAATACCTCCAAACAAGTTTATGGAGCTGTTTCTAAAGCAAAGTCCGGATAATTATTCGCATAATTATTGTCAAACTATCAGAGCCGGCTCAAATATCGTGGCAGCCGATTCATGGGCTATGCTGTACAATATAAAACATTTTATCAGTCTCGTGTCTTTGATAGATTCTATTCTTAAAAACCATATATATATATATGGTTTATAAAAAGACATATACATAATAATATACATTAATCATTAATTCTTCACTTCAATTCTATTATTAATATTAATATCGTTGCACGGGCGCTGCTCTTCTTCCATAACTTTTGTCTGTTTACATTAATAATAAGCTATTTTAAAGTAAAGAATATGGTGCGATACAACTCAAAACACGTTCGCATGTGTTAACAGTAAGTTATAATATACAGAGTGTCACATCAAAGTCAACTCCTGCAAAGATTTTCGAAACTATTCGTGATATCGAAAGATGTTTCCAAGAAAAATTAAATGGATTTAAGGGGGACGTAAATTGATGTCACTAGCTTTTAGTCAGCTTAGTTTTAGTCAGAAAGGATTTAATTTAATGGAATCGTCTACTTAGTGGAAATTTAATCATTCGATTACCGGGAAATTCATTGTCAACTTTAATTTATTCAGTTTGTATCATTGAAGAAAATCTCATTATCAAACTCAATCAAGGTACTTGGATCAAGACAGTCCAATCTAGGATCAATTTCTAGAACTTAGTTCCTGGTTATCTACAACAATCCGGGGATGATCAGAATATTCTATTTCGACCATCCGCTCCTCAGCAAAGGTGCTCATATTAATTATGAAACGAGGTCGCAAGTGTTGACTTATTCGTTGCCCTGTTCTTCTTAAACTCCTCTCTTCAAGAGAAGGAATCAATATCCAGTTTGGATATTTATTTTAGTGATCTATGAATTCGTATCTCGTGTACTTTCACCCGTTCGTTTGCCCTCCGGCTTTTGCCGCCGAAATCTACACTCGCGAACTGACTCCACCGTTATCTTGCAACGTGGTACAATCGAGGAGATCCTACGTGAAGATATATGTCGAAAATATAGAATAAGGTTTTATCAGTTGAAGAAAACTGACTTTTCTTCGGTATATGTGAATTTGACGAGTTTTCGATTGGGTATAGGTAAACCGCCAGCAGAAAGTTATGGCGTGTACTCTACGTGCGAAAATAAGTGAAAAGCGTAGAATGATATTTTTCCTTTTAAGATCACGTTTTCAAGAAAACAAGGTTTAGTTAAAAAGTGGCTCGGTACACGTGTACGTTGATCAATTTTTAAATTTTATTTTCTCAGAAACGAAAATCCTACGACAAAAGTTCATTCTATATTTCTAACTTATTTTTACACGTAAAATAATCTGCTGTCGACTATTCGTTCGGAGCGTTTTCGATTTATTTATTATCGCGTAAAATTGCTTTCTTGCCGACTGTATCAACCGACACATACTGTATATTTATACTAAATATATTGTAACTTCTATATATATTTTCAGATTCGTTCCAAAGCAAAATCGCTATAATCGACTCCCATAACAACGCCAATGAAATTTCAAAATTTTTCGTACGACACACGCGATATGTTACATGCAAGTATAGCGTTTGAGTACTTTGGTGAGTCTGTGTATATCGTAACATTTTATATTCCGTTATATTTAGTTAACTCGGCGTTACTGCGTTTAATCGAAAACACATTGTCAATGATAGTATGGTATATGACCTTGCAGCTGCAGTGGAGAAGGGTTAATTTGAGCCCTGTAGGTTCCACTGTATTTCATATGACGTTCAATGCTTGCCTGCACCTTTGTAACAAAGAGTCTCTAACGAAATTTCATATAAAATTCCTTTTTAGATTATGTTCACACGGTTGATCGGCATAAAGTGGAAACACCTTGTGCAGAGAATATGTACAGTTACTCCCATTAATATTCGGATACTTTTTATAATAGAACTTTTTGAGAATTGAACGAAAACGATTTGATTCTTTCTAAGAAGTTACGTAGAAGGATTAATTTACTAGGTGGCGTGTGAGAAACATTTTGAAAAGATTGCAATTGGTCAGAATGGCGAAAGAAGCGAGGATCGAAAGAGTTATGGAACTTTTTAATGAGTTCTACTTAAAACATGGGAAGTGCAATTTTTTTAGAAAACGTTCTCACATTATAACTTTCGATGAGAAGGAAAGTTTACGAAAATAAAAATTTTAGTTTAAATAGAACTCGTAAAATATAAGAATAAAAACTTTTCTGTAACAGGAACAGGTATTTCGTACATCGATATCGAAAGAGTTCTCAATTATTATAGCAAATACTGAATAGTACTACTACTGATATTAAATAATTATTGCAGTTAAATTGATATTCTGAATATGTTGTTTATTTGTCTTTGAAATGATCAGTTAGGAAGGTAAGGGCGTTACTAAATACATATATGATATTTATTGAAAAAAAGTTATTTACATATTATTCTTGACAAACTTCCCTTTCTACTCAATATTTCTTACAAAACAATTAATTATTTATGCTTTTCATACCTTTTGATCAATAAACGTAAGGACAATATGACATTATATTGTCAAATAAAATTACTACTCTCATACGTTTATTCATTCTGTGAAACATTTTTTAATACACGTTCTAAAATAACTTATTTTCGTGGAGCATTTATTATAGAAATTCTAAAATATGTGTTCCACGAGAATATTTTTCAAAAAAGTTCCTAAAGGTAACATTCCTTTTCCTAGAAGAGAGTAAAAGTCACTTTCTGTAAACTTTTATCTGGGTCCGTAATAAAAATTTAAAAAACACTTTTCGATGACTTATGCCAGTCATATGCTGAAAATTTCATCGAAATTGGTTAATTTTGCTATGGTACTACAAACGTTCAAACTGTAATAACAACCATTTTTCCATACGTTTTACAACATTATGTATTATATTATATTATGTATATAATTATTATAATTAAAAGCCAGAATTAATTTTAATATGTACTGCACAACTAATTTACAATATTATATATTATAATATAATATCTCGATCATGATTTCCACAGTGCTTTCCTCGTTGCACATATACAGATATTGAAAACGAACAAAGTAAATGAACTTTATTACCTTATGATGAAATTAATCTTATGGCGATGTATGGTGATTATGGATATGTTTGCACTATCGTAGCAACGTTAAGCAATTTCGATGAAATTTCCTGTATATGACTGACATAAGCCTTCAAAATGTGCTTCAATTTCCATTACACACTGGGATTAAAACAGTTGCAGAACTTTAATCTTTTCCTATATATACTATATAATGTATATAGTAGTACGTGTAGCGCTGATCAAAATTAATCCTAGCTCTTTCCATCAGATATTAGCGCTTTGTTTAAATAAATAAATCAATATAACAGTTCTATGTAACATATTGTTTATTTCACTGTTTTAAAGTTATTTTCTAGAGCTGATATTTGGTTTTTCAGCAAAGTAAATGATTCTCTTCTATTACGTATACTATATATATTGCAGTAAGTGTAATTACCGGTTCTGCAATTTTGTTATATACCAGACGTCCAGTAGCGATCAAGCTGATTAGCCGTCGACCAGTAATTTTTTTATCTGTAAGTTCAATTTGTCGGCAACTGAAGTTAAGTTAGAAAATGTTCATTTGCTCTATCATCTACCTTTTCCCACAAAGAAACCTCTGAAATTCCAAAGCAAAAGAAGAGAAAAATGGACACAGGATAGGACGAATGCGGCTTTGAAGCTACTCCTTGAAAATAAAATGTCTCAGAGACAGGCCCGAGGCATTCCCATGTTCCAAAAACGACGAAATGAAGGCCGGGCACACGTCGATTGCACAGACCAAGATAATATTTATTATTTTCTGTGTGACATATGCAAAAATAAAATTTGAATAAAAAAGTGTATTATAACGTTTAAATCCTCTTTTTACATTATTAATCATTGAACACCTGTTCAGGTTATTAGATGTACGTGAATACGAAGGAACGCGTGGATAAAGTGTAAGGTAAAATATATATATTTTAAGTACCGAAGTGTAAATACAAATCTGAGCTAGCAGTGTTACCCTATGACTGAAAACCCTGAAGCCATCGTCGTCTGTCTACAGTTCATGGTCTGTCTTCGGTGTCGATGGCTTCGATGCTTGAAAAAACTAAAAGGCCAGATGTAGAGTTTAGTAAGAAATGGTGACCACTTCAACAACACCGAACTAGCTACTGATTAAATAATTGATCAGTGTTGGACAGCAACTTTTTGTTACCACAAATTACGGCATTTCTATGCTTGCAAATTATCAATTCTTATTATTGAATTTCACAAAAGTGATTTCTCTCCTTTTATCAACTTTCATTTGTACTGCCAACTCATTTCTTAAATGTCGACGTTTACTGGCCCAATATATTATTAGGTTGTCCGAAAAGTTTCTTTCGTTCTATGAGGAAATAATAGGCGCACAACGTTTATTGTTTTATGTTGTTTTGGTTGTTAGACTTGGTTTCACGTTTGTGCGAAGGTGCACCGTTGTAAAAAACACGTTTGCGAAAGAAAGACACTTTCCGGACAACATAATATAATAAAAAGACTTTTTATTAGAACGATCGGTACTTGACGATTCTCGGATGTCTTTCATTTTTCGACTGTTGGTGACGTACATACTTCACGCGCCATCCTATGAAAATGTTAACTATTGTTAAATAAAACAGTGAAAAGAGCAATGGATGCTGTAAACAAAATGTTATGAATGTGTTTTTACATTACGTGCTTGAATAGTACGAAACGCTCGGAATTTTAACGCTTTTTAAAGAATTTAATGAAATAATACCGAGTACCTCTCTGTCCTGGAAATTGTTTTGGAGCATAGCACGCTAAAAAACGTTACCAGAAATATGTTTAAATATACTCTTACACTATACACTCGTTAAAAGCTGATCGGAAAGTTCGTTGGAATTTTTAAGGAATTTGATCGATATAACAATCATATTGGAAAGTTCTTCGCCGAAAAACCTGAAGTTCTGGAAGGATGGAATATTCGAGTTGCGTGAAAGATGAAGAAAGGTTGTGGGACAAAATGGTACATGTAACAAAATTCGGACTATATGCTTGTTAGAGCATACGGTCCTTGAAATGATATTATAGAAACTATAGATAATTATATGCCATGTTTAATTTATTATCACAATTAATATTATACATAATATTGGGTATAGAAGCTTCTTAACTGCAGGTTAAATTAACAACCAATGCAGGAAATACACAATGCTTAAGGCGACAATTCTACATGGAATAATTAGAATAATTATAGATTATAGTACATCGTTGGATGCAAAAAGAATAGATGCCTTTATACGATAAAATGTAACGTTAATGAAATAACCACGTTCCTTTGTGTTACCTGGCGCAGATGACCATTCAAGGCAATCTATGTTGCATGGAATATATGAAATGCATCAGACAATGTATAAAGAAATCAGTGTTTTTGTGTGTCTTCTTTCCTATACTTGGTCGTGAATATCACGATAATACACCAAGCCATTCATCCATAACTCTGAGAAAGTTCCCGATTAAAAATTTCATCGCAGTCCTTCCACGCCCACTCTACAGCCTCGTCCTGGCATTTTGCGACTACTTTTTGTCCCCCAAATTAAAAACTAAATTAAGAGATCGCCATTTCGCTTCCGTGGAAAACGTCCAAAAATCTGTGACGTAAGTGCCGCACGCGACAACCGGGGAAGACTTCAAGCGTTGCTACGAAGAATGACAGAGAATCGTGTGTGTCCTGAAGGAACATGCTTTGAAGGAGATAACATAACTTTGTGAATATTTGCAATAAATATTATTTTATGAAATAATTCTCATTGCCTTCCAGATAGACGTCTCTCTTAAAAATGTCTCGCACATTTTTGATATCTTTTGTTATTTACGATTTATAAACAGTTACATAGAGGATTGAATATACTTGAATGAAAGGGTTGATTTCTCCCTTAAAATAAGAAACGGGCTCGAACGAATTAGGTAGCTCTAACGAATACTTGTGCAAAGTTTTATCAAAATCAGCGTGTATCAGTCACTGGTGTTCCCTCGTGAGTGAGAAAACGTTGAAATAAATTAATCTGATATAAGGTGAAAATTCGATATAAATGAAAGATAAGTGAAAGAGAAATGACCAAAGGCTAATATTAAACAATTTTTCGTATATCGCAGTAAAGTTTAATCAGACAAATAATATTGGAAGATCTTAAAAAGACTAGGTAAAAATTTTGATATAAATCGATAAAGAAGATTTTCTATATATGTAAATTGAACGTTACATGTGTGCTAAGGAAAAGTTGTTCAGTAATTTATCAAACGTATTTCAATGCGTCGACACTATATTTCAAACCCAAATAGTTGCCTGTCGCAACAGTTAAAAAACTCCATTAATTATACTTTTACGTCTAACAATTTCTTTCTATTTTTAGCTAGTATACTTTATATTACAATATTCCTTTTTAGTCATAATGTAACATTGAAATAAAAAGGTCAACAAAATTTCCCTGCGATCTTCATATTCATCCAAGTCAAGATGAAAAGCTAATAATCTTTTTACTAATCCTCGGAGATCAATGTACTCTTTAAATAAAGTAAACAGTAATTAAGTAAATAAAATATAATCATAGTGCAAACTTTTACGAATTTATTGTTCGTGTTACATATATGTGTATAATATTATGCTCCCAGTAATAAAGTACAACTGTCATGATAACATCGCAAACGTTTGAAATCAATCTGAAGATACATATACATATAGAAGCTACAAGATTTAGTGCAAATATTTATTAGAAAATTAGTACACGGTACGAATAGCCATCTTAAACATATAGTAAGTGTTAAAGATGGTTGTACACAGTATCGATGCTTATTAATATGTCGCAGATGAAAAGACATCGGGGCCTTTCTTTTGGAATGTTTGCGAAGGTATACTCTAGTCCAGACTTTTTATTATTGCTGTACTTAAATAATAAGATTGAGAAATAGCTGTTTATGATTTAATCCAATTATGTTTGCCCAAGATTTATGATAGTGGGCTTGGACTCGAAGTGACATAACGGGTCGCTGAACGTAGCCACGGTCACGGCACAGACGTGTACCTAACAGAGGTATGGAGTGGTTAAATAGATAATAAATAGACAAAAACAAAGATTGACCCGTGGAATACAGAGTGGTGCGGAGAGGAGTATATAAGGGCAGTTGCACTTGGACCAAGGTTCAATCCGATAAGTTCGACTAGTACCGTTGAGTGACACCAGAATCTTGTATCAGATCGCATTTGTCATCCCGTTGACCGTAGATTCGTTATCGAGCCTAAATCCATTGTCATTGACATCTCGATTATCTAATCGCCGCTATTGTTAAACTCTGTAATAATCACATTTGTATCAATAACTATCATCGATAGTACATAACAACGATGGCCAATTCCCGTGAAGAATCATTATACGCCCCTATCTCAAATGATAATCCGACAAACATAATTGCACTAAATACATTGTACTTCCATGTACATTCATTCTTGGATTTATTTCAAACTTTATCATGTTAGCCACGATGGTCGGTACTCGCTACATTGCTAATGAAATTTTTAAATATTTCATGTAATACACATCACACAGCGGCTCACGGAAATATTCAAACAGCCTTTTCATCTACATATTGTATAAAACATTTTGAAATTTTATTAGTATTAGTACGCGACTATCATGATTGGAACGAATCTGGAGATGTATATGGAAGTTACAGAATATTTATTGGAATCGTATTGGCAAATATCACCAAAGATTAAATTAATAAGTCATAATATTTGTGCAAACATCTTTAACATTAATTAATTAGCAAAATGTTTAGCTTTTCACTAAGTGTTTACGATAGATCTTTACAATAAACATTTTCTAACTTTTACATTTTTCAATCGGTTTCAAATTTTGCTACTGTAATCGCGATAATCGTGTTGGATTACAATGTTAACGAAATTCCAAAAGAGTGTACCTTGCTTAATATATTCGTAAAAATGTTTCGTTGCAAGTGGTAGAATAATTTCATGAATCGCCGTATACCCGTAAAATGTTTGTATAAATGTTTCAATATTTTTGTGAAGTGCAAGTAACATGAAAAGTGTGCAGGTACTTTGTTCTGAGAGCGTTGCATGTAAATGGAATTTCAATTGTCTCATTTATCACCCATAAATCGTTTAGTCTGTTTGAAATAAAAGACTTTCGAACTGATTGTCTGGCTTGCTCATCTTTGCGAGTGTACTCGATTCAGGAAGTAGCTAGAAAATGTCAACGAGCCTGCTTTATCGATAGATCTCTCCTTCCGTCAGCAACAACAAGTAGCTATCGCCTTACACAATAAAATCGATAGCACACAACTTCTACGGACGAACAGTGGCGCGTTGAAGCTTATATAAATCAAGTAATCTCTCTTCAAAGTGTTATATGTACGCCAGAAACTAACACGCATTTTATGTTTATGTATATTGTCACAACTCCTTCCGTTTATTGTTAAACATTAATAAGAAATGGTGTCATACTTTCTCTGAACAAACGTGTACGAGATTCCAAGCAAGTAAGAGAAGACTTTCAGAATGTTGAAGCTTGATGATCGGGAACGTCTTAAGACTTCTGTTGTAAATTAACGTGTTTAGATGTTATTAGAAGCTGATGTAATCGAAATCATCGTATTATCACCGTTACATCGATAATATATTCATTATGAAAGGTACATATATATAAAATTACATTTATTTTACTCTTTACATTTTGCCTCTTCGCAAAGGGAATTTTCTGACGCATGAGGGTATTCCGGTGAGAGACCCATCAACTTGCTAAGTTAACTAAATTACATGACTTAAACTAAATTATAAACAGAGGAAACTAAAGTAATTATAACAAGCTGCGCAACAATAACAATCAACTACACTGTAATGTACGTAACTTGAAAAAATATAGGAAAGTTGTTGGAACTGTAGAAGTTTCGCTTTGTCCCTTCGGCCATTCAAGGTTAATGTAGCCACGGAAAGATATGCTGTAAAAAACAAAGGTCTACCTATAAAGGAGAAGGAAATAAGATAAAACTCGTAAACCGAAGACAGACTAATAGAAATTGCGCAGCTTTAAAAAACTTCGGGTGGTCGTATGTCACAACCCATCCAGAACAGAAATAACGGAGACTCGCGTCACTTTAAAAATGGAGCATCGCGAATTTTTTACTGAATAAGAACTGTCCCATGAATTTTATGCAGATATTTTGTTCGATTGTCCGCCTGATGATAGTTTTTCAGAACGGTAGTTTTTCTGTGGTTCAGAGGATGGCGAAGACCATCAAGAAGATGGAAAACTTTTCGAGAATCGCCGACCACGGATGTATTATTTAATTAATACACCGATCATTTAAATTTAACATTCACGAAGAGAAAAGCATTGACTGGTATTTGATATACCAATAAATCACGTGAAATTTACCTTAAATTTCTTCAGGTTAGATTAGAAAAATTATTTTTATAGCCACCCAAGGACTCAGTTTTGAGTTCCACTTTACACCCTGAAATAATTATACAGAACATTTTAATTGGTTTCCCTAAGGTTTTACAAATTTTACTTAAGGATGCTGTTCGCGTATTTTCATCTAATGTTTAATGTATCAAAACATTTAGATTTATTTAATTCTTTATTAAAATCGCTAAAAACACAAACACTTTGTTTCACTTACCGATTCGATGTTATACTTGAAGTAGATACGTTGATTAAAGAATATATCTGACGAATGCTATTCATAGATATTCACATATCAAAGTCGTATGAAACGCGAGAGGCAGAACATTCATAATTCGCTAATAAATATGTCATTAACAAAGATAATAAACATAGAATAGGAATATTAGATTATAAATTTTACGTATACATACACATATATAATACATTTTAAGCAATAAAACACATGAACCAATTATATGTGATTTTTAATGAAACTTTGAAGATTCATAATCCAGCTAAAAATATTCTACACGTATTTTTTTCCAATGAAACATTTCCTTTTTTACAAAGATCTATATATTTCATTTTCGTAATATTAAACTTTTATAGTCAGTCAAGTCATTAAATTATTATACAGGATCTAATTAATTAGTATGTAAATTCTACGATAAATACAACGATTCGCATACAGTAACCACTGTATATTTCGAAAAGTTGGTGAAATTATTTACAAGAATTTTAAAACATTGTAATTATATGTTGACAGCTATTGAATTCTTTGAATTTCAGGTGTGTTAAAATTGAAAGAAGAGTGAAAGGGAACATAGCCCGTCAATTTCGTTGAAATCGATACACTGTGCAACAAAATGATAGCCCACTCAACACGTTTCCCGGTTTCGTAGAAGACGAAAGTTTTTGGCTTACAAGAGTTATGGAAAGAAATACAGACGCAAGCTAAAATCGGTGAGGCAAAATAACACTTGAAACCTTTGTGTGTAATGTAATTTCACTCGTAGCGGCACATGAGTCAGAGGACGATGCGAATCGAGAGCGACTCATGTTGTTTTGCCTCGGGACATTGACACCGCTTTGACGCACGAAACGTAACGATAAATAAGCTCCGGGCAAAACAAGGTCGCCGTTACCTGCAATGTATCGAATTTCCGAACGAAGACGAATTTGAATTTTCTGACTCCCCCCCGACCAGTATAAATAAGCGGACGCTCAATTGTCGATCAGTTATCAACCAGTTATCAACGATTTTATTTTACGACTTATACGCTGTAGCGAAATATCTCTCAGCGAATATAGCCTGTATACTAGTTTATTATTTTAAATATATTCGACGATTTCACCAACAAGCAATAACATTTAATAAATCTCACGATCAAACATCCTACACAAGTCCTCTACACTTATACGTAATGTAACTGGTGTTACTTTCCGAGATATACACAGTAGTACTTTTCAGACTTTGGCTTGAGTTTGTATCAAATTTTACTCAGGTGATAAATAAAAAACATAATTACAATTTCATAGTGCGTTATTGATAGCTTGCGAATTTTTGTGTAGATTTATATTTCTGAAAATATAATTAAAAAAATAAAAATTTTAAAATATTTGTCTGTTTTAATCAATTGAAATTTCATTAATTAATGATATTGCATAATCATTTATTTTGAAATTGATGTAGATACATTTCCTGTAATCTGTAGTCGGGTTACTAATAACGAAAAGCAAACGAACGTAAAGCTATCCTCTCTATTAAATATGATATTGCATGTGCGGCTATGAACAAGTTGTTTAAATTCCTCTTAATAATGTACTCGTAAATTATCATTACGTTTAAAGTACAATTATTAATAATAATATTAATATTATTAAACTAATATTAGGTTTACATTAATATCGGATTGTTGTAAAAGTGTAAACTTAAGATTGAAGATTTATTTATCTCACACTTTAACGCGTATCTAAACTTTGCATTAAATTTTATATACTTTAGATTTTTGATCTTGAGGAATAGAATTAGATATTATTAATATCTACGCGTTACAATAATTGAAATATATATATGTATCATGAGTACTTCAAAACACTTGCAGTTAACAATCCAAAAAGTAATAACGCACCAAATATACATTGTAAAAAGTAAAGTAAATAATAGAAAATAAAAATAGTAAAAACATAATATGAATAATTAAAATTTAATAAATTGTATAATTTATAATTTTGAAATTGATACAAGCCCATTCATGATCCTGAAAAAAGATATTGGTCCAATCGATTCTTAAAAAACGCTGTTGTATAACGAATTTACATCTACTCAAACACATAGCGACATGGACAAATCAAGTAGGCTTTATCAGGATTTTTTAATCGGTGCAAACTAAGTCAAACTAAAATAGACCTGTACCATTTTCAAGATAAACAGTCCATGTCATGTACATTTTGTGCAATCTGCTTATTAATTTTCAATTAATTTTGATTTTCTCGTTTCACCGTAGTACGTACTTACGTCAAGATAATCTTTGCCCCTAAAAGTTAGAAATTGGTTTAACTCACTTTCAGTGTAAATCATACAAAGATGGCTATTCTTTTGTTTACAATGAGTGCACAGGAGAGAATGTAGATAATCAGCTGAAATTGAAGTCAAACACGTACTATGTAGCAAGTAAATACATATATATATATCTTACGCTAAAGTGTAAACACGAAGCTCGGCAGAACTGCGTACAATCTTGTAAGCTCCAATCTAGACTGTTTAACTTTACATTTTGGAATGCACTTACCTTCGCTAAGTGCATTTCAGATTTCAAAATTGCAAGCAAAGCAATTCCGACTAATTATGCTAAAAATACTATTCTTCCTCCTGATTCTATCTACTAAAAAAACATTTTCACATCCTTTTTTCCACCTAATCTTTCGAGTGCGTAGTTCTTACAATCTTGATCTACGTAATTTTTCACGTACCATGTACTCTATGAATATTCACTGTACAACGTGTTAAAAGGTTACAAATTTCATTCTTCGTTTGTTATATTTAATGAAATATAAATTCAGGCATATATTATTTATTTAAAAACATTAATTAATTGGAAACGTCATAACGCAAAAATTATGACGTAATTATTCCGTATACGACGTATTTCGTGTTTCGTTGTTCATATAGGTATAGGAACAGAAATTTATTTGATAGACTATTTACAATTAATTCTCATAGAGAATTATAAGTAAATTATTTTGGCGTGGTACCGTAACTTGAATTATAAGAGTTTATAGTACGTTTGATTCTAGTTGAATCTAATGCTCCAATCTAAAGGGAGAAATATATGTGTCCACATATGTGAAATAGAAGTTGAAAACGGTTATGATATCATCTTCGCTCCTTAAAACAGATATGAAATTCCGTTCTTATAAGGAACCAAAGTTTACCAAAGTTTCTGTTTAAGCTACAATTTCGATATTCGATCGCTCTCAGATCATTTATTTGCAAAACATTATCATTTTCAAAACAGTTCTAAAATCGACTTTTGTATCACTTTTACGCTAATTGAAATTTTATCTTCTATCTAAATATGCAGTAAGATCTTGTTTCTGAAATGTCATTCTTAAAGAATCAGTCGAAATAAATAAAGATTTTTATGGATATTCGATCATATATTTATGCACAATTTAACGACAGTCTTATACGTATTTCTAACGAATAATTTTCAAATTTTCAACTGACATTAAAAACACTCTACCTAATATGGAATGGACAAATATAGTTAAATACGGCACTTTAGTTACAAAATCAGATTTTTAAAAAATAGCTATTTGCAACAATCACGCATCGAAATGTTGAACTCTGCACTATGCCTAGAATTCGCATATTAGCCGCTTTTTTTTACCAAATGTTTTATCAGATGTTGTTGCAAAAAACGTTCTTGGTGAAATAAATGCCCTAGATTTTTTACAATTGCATTATTTCATTATTGCTGGGTATACTGTCCTATACTTTCTCATTTTTATCTAATAATCAAGCTTCCTCTTTTACTCAATTATTTTATACAGTAGAACGTCGATATTAATAGGGAGACAAACTGGTTTCGATAACCAATTTTTCGAATCATCGGACTAGAGAAACAAAATTTGCAAATATATCGTAAAACGACTGGATAAACGTAAACTTAGACTAACTTTAAGTTAAAGAAAAAATTAGAAAAGGCATAATATAAAAGCTAACTTTATCGTGCTTTGATATTGCCATTTGCGTCGAGTCCTATTCCTCCTAAGATAAATATTTGCGCCGTATCTGTTGGTTTCCCTTCTTCTGCCCATCTTGATAGAATACCTAGTGCACTTTTAGCTGCGCAATGCAGTGGACGACGCGGAGTCCTGCCGAATCATCATCTATGTCATCATGCTTTTTATCAACATTGGATGAAATAATTTCTTCATCTGTCGGATTTTTGTTAATTATCCCAACCACTCTTGAATATCGTTCTGATCACAAATCTCAAATCCAGATAATATCGTCTGCCAAATTATGTAATTCAACATGCTCGGTTTCAGATGGGATGACGTTGTCGTCTACATCGTTGCGTAACTTATTCCAAGCTCGTCCGAGGGCAGTTGCAAATAACAGACGCCATTCTCTAACTTCTCTTGAAACTTTGAATAATTACCGACTGGATACGAGTAAACAATCGATAGGGTGTTATTGTAGAGGCGAAAGTAAGTAGAAAATATAAAATAAAATTTTCATTCTTAAGGCTTCGTTAAAAAAAAAAAAAAAGAAGAATAGAGTTCAAACATGTTTAGTTAAGAATCGATTTAATACTTACATGCGTATGATTTTCAAATTTACCTTTTCGAAAACAGAGCGTCTTGAGAAAAAATTTTATTCCGCATTTTCGATTTATTTTCACACGTAGAATGACCTCCTGCCGATTATTTAGTCCTGTCTAGTCCGGAATTGGTCACGTTCGACTATACTTGATACATTTTCAAACTTGATTGAATGAACAAAATTTTACAAGGTTGTAAAATATGTAGCGGTACTCGACAGTAAACTTTTCAACGGTTCTGTCCCGTGGTTCGCCACACAAAGACCCTATTCTACGGGCAAGATGATTGTCAGATATCGATACATCCTCACAATATATTTTCAGCTAACCTAAGGATTCGCTATAAATCTTAGGGTTTCTCTAGCTAAGGTTCTTCTAACGAACAAATAGTCTTTGCTTCTGCTGAAATTTGCTTTTCTCACGTACGATGCTTGCCGCTAGCAACTTTCTCTCAAGGGCGATTAGCATCCTTCTTTAACCACCAACATAGAAATTAATTGATTAATAGCAACGTGCATTTCCCTCACTTTCCGAACGAAAGCTTTCCTCGACGAATCCTATGATCTCGTATCCTTAGACACACTCCATCATAGTCTTCCTCTGCAGCATCCGAGTCGGTAGTTGGTAGTCAGCAGTAATAATTTACCCGAGTTTCTCGACATCTTAAGCAATCATCATCCTATCTTGTATTATGCATCGCAACGCGTCGACCAGAAGTCGAACTTGTAACCTCGAATCGCGATCCGCTAATAGTAATCGCGAATAGAATAGTGTGCATCTAGAGTATATGTTAATAAATATTTATTGTTAAATATACTCAAGTATTTCTTCCGTACCTATCACGACCTATCCACCTCATATACGTATCTATATCATATCGTATAGAGTTCGGCTCTTAAATCCAGGCAAACTGTGCAAAATATTAAGTCGGTGAGTCTAAAATATTATTTTTCTAGAATTTAAGTTTAGGAAATTTGTAAATATTGTTTTGATCTGGCAAAAAGTTCGATTTCTTCGCTATTTCTTTTCTCAGTACCGCAATCATATAAAACATAGGCAGTCTACAGTCTCAGAATTTCAAACTTTTGTTTCCTTCGCTGTTGTAGCGTACCGACGCGTCACAGGCTCCAGACTTTTTGCGCAGAAATAAGTTTTTAACGTTTCTTTAGAATGGATGCGAGATCTTGCAACCGAAAGGAAGCTTCGCTGCTGTGCCAAATTCCATCTGTGCATAAACCATAAATATAAGGAAAAACGAAAAGCAGTTATGTTTCCACTCCACTTCTGACGATTACGCGTTGGAAGCATATTGGGAAGAAAAGTTTAAATCTTCAGAATGCGGAACATTTTGGAACGAGAACAATTAGTCGAAAATGTGATTCAGTCGAATCAAAAATGAGAATGGAATGTTCGAGCAAATTCTTGCAGAAACGAGTTCCAACTGCATTCTAAATCACATTGCATAAATTTCTCACCGTTTCTACTTTTTATAAGCTTCTGAACCACCTTTTAGTATAAAAGCGAAACGAAAAACGCATGGTTTATAGATAATCTTGGTACAAGTCGAAAATGTAGAGTGATAATTTTTGATGCAAAACTTGGTTCTCAAGAAACTCGACGATAAAGTTTTGTCAAGTACGCGTGCAATTGAAAGGTAACGACAATCGACTTCTTTTTTCTTCGCACTTAGGCACTGCGTTCGGTGGTACAAGTAGAGTGCGAGTAATTCCCCATGCAACGAAAATCGAAAATGTAGAATAATAATTTTTGACATTAGCCTGTTATTATAAAATTTCTGCAACGTGACTTCCTTCAGTTTTAAAACACGTGCTAACTTGTCTTTGATACAACATCTTGTATTACTATAGTAATAGTCGCGTAATACTAGAAATATTTTTTTCTCGGTATATATGATCATAGATTATTAAAAAAAAGTATAGAAAGCTGATGTTACGTCTGGCGACACTCTACCAAGACCAGACCAGATGTCTACACATCTTTACCGCGTACCCTCAATAGCCCTAAGGACACCTACCATAAATCTCGGGAATTTTCTAGCTAAGGTCTTTCAGATCGAACAAAGATCTTTTCGCTTAGTCGTTTTCTAAAGTTTATTGTTTACTACGAGAAGACACGGGAAGTTAGTTTTTCTCACGTACGATGCTTCCCACTAGCAACTTTCTATCGAGGGCGGCTAAGACCCTTCCTAGTCCACCAACCTTCTTATCATCCAATCAGAAGCAATGTCTACTGCCCTCACTTTCCTAACCAAAATTGTCATCGACAAATCCGATGGTCTCGTGTGCTAGATTGTGCTTATTCTTCATCGTTAGAATACGTCAACGTGTCTGTACCGGGTCTCTACCCTTAAATCAATCACTTACTTAACTTGTGCATACGCAACAGCGTAACTATCCCCTTTACAAGGATGTTGGAATAAACATTAATTTATACGTGTTAATTCCGTGTATACTCAATTGAACCACCCCTATTATCTTAAAAGAAATAAGGGGATCGCGATCGGTTCGTGGCGTCGATCGTCCAATCGTAACGGGAATTTACGACTGCCGTTGACGTGCTTTCTCGCGATCGCGTCTCTCCGCGAATGGTCGATTAAACAGTTGGAAAAATAAGAAAGCTAACACACCACACGGAGTTCCCAAGCGGTCACCCATCTAGGTACTATCCGTGCCCAGCGTTTCTTAACTTTCGTGATCGGACGAGAACGAGTTTACTCAACGCGGTATGAGCGTTAGCTGATGTCGGTAGTTTTGTTATTTAGTATTGGAGTATAGATTAATGTTAAAAAAAAGCACACGTGTGTGTGTGAAGATAGACGATATTTATGTACGTACATCCAGATGCGTAAACTTTTGCCTGGCTCCGTTTCCAAGAAAATGAATTGTCACGTTCCGTCATCTAGGTACGCGTGCACTTGAAAAGTAACGAGAGTTAAATGGACGGAGCTTCATAATTGATTTTCTCAAAAAACTTGTATTAAAAATTGCTTTGTGTAATCACACCCTTTCGGTTTGTTCCAGCAGACAGGCTTTCAAGCGCAAGCGAACGTAACTCAACTTTTTGGAAAACAGAGCCTAATATCGAAAATTGTCGCTTTACATTTTCGACTTGATGTTGCATGGCTAAATCCGTGTAAGATATACCCTGTGTATCGAGAACAATCTCTTTATGTTTGTATCTTAATTAGAAGAATTTGTAATGAAAAGAGGACATGAAAAAGAAAAGACAAGGACCAAAGGGTCACAGAGTTTATATTTTTATTGATAAGTTTTCGTGAACATGGCAGTTTACTTCTTCAGGGAGGTTTGAAAATGTTCAATGCAACAACGAGCTAATAAAAACACAAGAGAAACCCGAAGAAATGTATGTCATTCAATCAACGTGAAGGTTCCAAATTTAAAAAATAAATTAATTGTGTTGGAAGGTAGAAGTGATGTCGCCATTAAAATTTTGTACCTTGAGTTTTAGTAAAGAAGTCGTCAGAGCAACCGAATAGACGAAACTAAGAGTTTCTCTCGTGATGAAGTTAGAGCAGTCACGTAATTTCCTTTCTATTCTTTCCCGTATTTAAACCATTATTTTTCAAGCTTCGCGAGTTTGAAATCACGAACAAAGTTCTTTTCAAGAAATTCTTATTTAATCTAATAGTAAAAACCTTATTTAATTCAATCTAATTTGACTTAATCGTATGAGATTCAGTGGAGAGCGTAATTCAACCAATAAATATACAAACACAGTATATATAGTAAAAACATTTTGCATGATCGGATCTCATCTAAACAACTTTTTAATGTCGTGTATGTTTTCTTAATTGCCTACAATAACTAAAGGAATAATAAATATTGATTTACTTTTGTTCAATGTTGTATGACCTTTGACTCGTTAAATCGAATAGACTGTAAACAAAAGTGATGGACAAAAGAAAGGATAAAAGTTATTTTATTATAATTTTAGTAAACAAAATAAATAATCATTATTGATATCGTGAAAAATATTTAATATGATGTTACTAATACTACTATCCAGATTCTAATTTCAAACTTTATATATATATATATATATATATATTAATATATTACAGAAAAACTTATTAGATACAGTTGAAACTGCAAAATGCTTCTTTGATTGTTTTGACACAAAGCTCTAAATACAACATAGCAAAAAGTATAAAATTAGACGAAAAATTGGATTCGATCGGAAATGTTCACAAAAATGTTCTTCAAGTAAGGTTCTCGCATAACGTTCCGATTTCGATCCTACTGAGAACCTGTCGAGATTTTAAAAATGAGAAATACAGGACTCTTATGAATCTATCTTGACACATATTCATGAATTGCAGAAAAGCATCGAACAACAGTGGGATGGAATTCATCCCATTGATATTAATACAATTTTGCTGTGACATACGTTAGAAACGAAAGAAGATCAGGATTTTGTATATTTTTATACTTATAGTAAATCAAGAAAAGACATACAGCTTAATCCAAATAGATCGTCCAACACTTTGACTACCACGCCGAGATCACATGTTTCGCTCAGGACGCCACGAGAGTATTTTTGTTATTCAAAACATATAGTGGCAGAATAATAATAAATTGACGATGTAAGACAATTTTCTTCCCCAATGGATCGTTTATCTTATTGGTAGTCACGGTGATAACAGTTGATAGCGACATATTAAAACAAGTCTTCGTTTATTTCAACAAACCATTCGCATTTGTTATTTCGTCCAGAATATATTGTTGAAACGTGTAGAAGATATTAGTAAACAGTATTTGCTCATTCGATATATAATAATAAGATATGCACACTTCTAACTGTGCGACACGAAAATTTTGCAGAGTGCTATAAAAAAAATGTAAACTGTTAAGATCAAAAATTGGTAAGAATCGGACCAAAAAAGTGACAACTTATTGTCCAGATTGTATTGATGAGCCACATTTATGTTTAAAGTGTTTTAACACAGTGCACCGTTAGATGCAAGATTTGGACTCAGTTCTTTTTATTGATGTTCTAATAAAAATAATAATAAAGTACCTTCTATTTATCGGTTATATTCAAAATGTTCTAACTGTCAATTTTCATAATTGTAAGAAGTTGCGCCATCGTGGCGCCATAAGAAAAACCGTGGCAGTGAAAGTGCCAATCTTTACGGTGCATAGAAATATGTTGTAAAAATCTATGAAAATGTTTAGAGCAAAATGAAGATTACGAAAGAGAATCGCATACCACAAAACATTAAAGTGAAATATAGACAAGCGAATGTTTCTCGCACATTATGTTACAATGTACTTGCAGTACAATAAAATAACGTTCATCGCTACACAGTGCATATAAATATACGTATACAAGTCGATCCAACCATCGGGAACATCAATGTTACAAGGTTTGTGAAATTATTTGAGATTCGTATGACAGAACGAATGATCAGCCCGTCAACGTACGATCTTTTCGGCCTAAAAAGACACACAACACTTTCAGCGAAATTATTTGTTAGCTATTTGTTAGCTTTCTATAAATACGAAAACTGATTAGCGGTTAAGATTGCCACACTTAGAACTGTTAGACATGGCATTGTCTTGGTTAACCTCGTTGCGTTCTATATTGTTTGAGGTTTCAGTGAGTAAAACGCGTGTCACAGGAACAAATTCCTAACATTTCCCGGAAGTCTCAAACAGTGTGGAACGCCGCAGGATTAACCGTAACAATGCGATTACATCTAACAGTGTTAAGTGGGAAAACATGATCGTCTGTTAGTACAAAAAATACCTTAAAAAACGGCCGATTGGTTGATTGTATTTCCCATGGATGCATTAGCGATAAGCGATTAAATGGAGTATAATTTTTTAATAGAATACAATATCCTTTACAATAGGTGCTGAAAATGTCAACCGTCAGCATCGATGCAAGTGGAGAAACTTTTTTTATCACGTTGGGCGACACTTTGCGCAGAAATGTATCGATGGATTGGATGGATCCATTGATGAATGCAGTCTCGTGCGTAACATTGCGTTTAAGTTCCTTCAAAGCGCTTTTAAATATAACTTAAAATTATACATTCATTGCTATTCCTTTCGTTCATTTAACTTTATGTCAATTTTCATATCGACAAAATTTGAGGAACTGATTAATCGGATGATATAAGAATTATTTAAACACCTTTTGAATACCTCTGGACTCTCGCAAAACCAAATGAACGATCGATGACGAATGATTGTACGATGTCCATAGCTAGAATGCCTAATGTGTGTGATGACTCTGTAGCGCGAAAACATTTTATCCTACATTTTTGACTTAGTTTCGCGTGTAGAATAATCTCCCGTCGATTATTCCTTCCAATCGGTTCGTGCTCGGTTTTCCCGAAAACGGAGCGTAATATGAACAAATTTTGATATATATTTTTGATTTATTTTTTCAACATAGAGTCGCTTGCTTGTATCATCATCATTGATGCGACTGTTCATTCGCCACGAACATGCGTGATATCGCTGTCAGCAGCTTCGCATGACAATACTCTACAATGCATACGAGATGGTCCACGAGTCGGTCGCCACGATATTTAAAATGGACCCAACATTTGAACGGGAAAAATGTTTCCAATAAAAGCGTTTTGTGTTTTTTGAAGTACATTAGTATTTAAAGCACATATTGGCATTTATAGCACCATATATTTATTATTATATTATTCATTATCATACTCCTATACTTCGTTGAAAGACAAATTCAGCTTCAGATGTATGCTGATTCACTTCACAAATTGAAATGCAAAAAGACATGACAATTTCAGACGCTATTTTTCAAACTATATCGTGAAGCTTATGATTATTTATATTATCTCCGTGTGGTAGATAAATTCTCGAAAATAAATTCTATGGTTTCTGAAACCTATGGTCTATGAATCCTATCACGTAAAAGGTAAGCAGTTAGCTTTCTGTCATTTCGATTATCTGATACCATAATAATTTAATTTGCTTCTGAATATTCGCTTATGATTTCATCGGCGGTCTGTGATATCGACGTTAGCAAAACAAACGAATGTACCACTTTTTGATTGAATCCAGACATGCAAATTTATGAAAATAAACACAACTCTATACTGTGGAAGACGAGACGCAGTTTAGGTATGTATTATGATTAGTCTGATGTTACAAGCATACGTGATTATGGAAATTCATTTGTTTGCTGATTGTTAGCGTTATGAGAGAATTATGTATGTATTATATATGTAATTAGATATGTATGTTGCCATATCATTGAATTCGTATCTTTTTACTTCGAGAATATGACAAGAAAAATAGGTGAGGCTTTTTAGAAAATACAAAATGAGTTCTATTTTTTCATAAAAACATGATAGTTTTGAAAGTACTCCTCGCATGAGTAGATTTTTCATTTGATGTGAATTTTTGCTCGAAATACTTTTTTATTCAGCTACAGAATCAGCTCAAGCACCCTATATATCTATACACAGTATAACAACGGTACAGGCTTTTCTATTTATTTCTTTTAAAATAATCTCCGAAAGATTTAATACAGCGTTCATGGTGCACAGTATATAATCATATTATAATCATACGTTTGATTTCTTCGTAACATTTCATTGAATACGCCACTTCATTTTGAAAAAGAAGATATTTAGAGCGCATTCGAGAAAACGAAGACCATAAGAGTAATTCGTAAATACAAAAAGAATTCCATTCTACGTTAAAAATAATGGTAACTGACTTGCGTGCAAATGTAACATTACGATATAATCAGGACGCATCCTCACAAGGAAAGTTGGAATAACCCAGGAATAAAGCAGATGATGAAACTTTGCGTACGAGTAAAGTAAACAAATAAAGTCATCCATAATAAAATTCTATCCTTCTTTGGTAACATAATTCTGTCTTAAGGAGTGAATCAGGTGTTAACAGAAATTTAGAATTTTAATTAACAAATAGACTGCATAAAAAATATTTTTAGAGAATTACCTTTCCCACCCACGACTACCCACAAAATTCTTTTGCTAGACGTGTAAAACTATACAAAAAGAGGATGCAAATGTTAAAATATTCATTTTTATTAATAAAAACTGCTATGCTGTAGTAATTGAATTCAATATTAATAATTTTCATGTAAATAAATTAAAAATAGATATAAATTATTTGAGCAAATCTGTAATAAATACAGTTTATTAAAGAAAATTGTTCAAATGGAATTACCAAAAATGTTGATACAAAGTCATTTACAGATATGGAAAGAGGGTATCCAGAGGTATTTCAGCATGTATAACAAAAAGAAATATTTTTAGGTAGAAACGAGAGGAAAGGGTAACTCGAAAACGATGAATTTTTCAATTTTTTTTTAACACCGTTTACCAACTATTACCGTGTATTGCGACGTTTACCGAATTATGACACTAATGGAAAATAGGATTATATTACAGATGACATACTTTACTTGTACACAAAGTTTCGTAATCTAAATTTCTGGGTCGTGAAATCTTCCTTGTCAGCAACAAATAAGCAAGAATTTTATCTCGAATGTTAAAAAACTGCCATTTATTAGGAAATCGAGAATTCATCGCCATTTTTCATAGAATACTATATTTTGTATTTATTGTTATAGAAAATTTATTGTATTTTTCCAAGTAATAAAAATTGCTTTATGACTTAATTTAGGATTAAAATACTAAATCCAAATTCTCAAGATTTTGTCTTATTCCCTTATGATTTCCAATCCAGTTATTTAATGTGCATGAAAGCAACTGTATGATCATTTACAGAAAAATGTTTATTATATATAGATTCGTAAGTAAATACGTATTATTTTTATGATATCAATAATTTAATTTCGATTTTGCCATATTGAATTTGAGTTAGATATATTTGGGTTAGGAATAATACCAGAAAGAAAATAATTACGAGAGATAAAAATAGCGATGTTTAGATTAAAATCATTTTGAAGGAAATAAATGAAATTCTAACCCATTTATATCACTTCAACCATTAAGATATAATATAGGACATCAATTATACTTGATTCAACTATTTCCTGCAACGGTCACTGATTTATCAATGCTTGCAGATATTACATAAATTCTTTCTCAATAAATTCACGTTCTTCTTTTGATATGTCTTCGTTCCTCTTTAAACGTTTGATATCGTGATAGGTAGATCATATTATTTATCCATGTTTTCGTAGAAATAGGAATTATGGGAATCGTTTTCAAGAAACATTTACGTAATAATTATCAGAACAAATTCATTTTACATTATTCGCAATAAACTACTCTGTTTATTTATTCGAACAATTTAATAAAATGATAAGTGCAATATTCGAATACGAATATAATGCTATTAATTTATCAACCAACTAGCTTACCAAAGAGCGATAAACTTGCTGACAATTGAAAAAGTTCAATTACAAAAGTATAATGATTTAAAAATGTAACAACAATTAGATGATAAAGTTTGAAAATATATTTCATATTTGATATAGTTTGTGTATTTTTACTTTGTTCATCTGCCATATTATGTAACAGAAATGAATATTTATCCAAACAAATTTTTATATGAATAAATAATTCGAATAAATTTTTATTCAGATAATATTTTTACACGGATATTTGTTCGTACACGAATAACATTTTATTCGAATAAATCCTTGTTTGATTCTGGATACAACATATTGCATATGATTTGATTGTAACAAATAATATTATATTCCTCGTATTTATCCGTTATCTGCTATCCAAATGAAATGTTGCTGAATTTTGCTTTGCTACTATTGATGTCGCTCATAGCTCATTCCAGAAATCGCTCTTCATTGTAACTAGAGGACATCAACGTTATTTCATGCCATACCAAATCAATACCAATAACGTATGTTTTTCACTGGACCTATTTTCATTAACCAGAAAAAAAATCCTTTGTATTTGCACGACATAACACATTGGTACACATATAGAATTGGAGAAACGTCCACTGAACTTGACAAACGAATTCGAATCAAACTGGAAAAACTGAATTGTATTGGACGAACGAACATTTATACAGCACTGAAAGAAGTATAGAGATATTCCACACAAGAACATTGTCAGTAAGCATGAAAAGTGAATCGATGCTGCAAAATAAGTCGAAAGGAAGACAATGAGTTGCTAAAGGACGCTATGCTGTCATATTCAAGGTGAAGAAATCGTTGAGAAAAATAGTTAAATAGAAATTAGATCGAATAAAATTAGACATCTACAACTAACAATTAGATGAATTCTATATGATTTATCTATTAAGTTTTTGTTTTTTAAGATCATTTAAAATCCTTTATTGTGCATTCAACATACGCACGCGATCTGTGAGGAAGGACAGCAAAGGCAGGTTAGAGACGTATCCAATAAATTGCGAGGTCAGTTTCTAGCACTTTATTTTTATCAAAAATGGTTAGGTCTATACGCGATGGATACTCTACCCTCTCCGACTATTTTTTCCGTGGAAACTTTGGGTATTTTCGGCAGCGCATTTGATGAGGGATTCATGCCTCGTAGAAAGTTGTTTATTGAAAATAACGGCTTTCTCAAAAATAGTTTTGCTGTTTCCACGTCATAGACCGTTTGCGCGACAGCTTTTTCTTCGCTGACGCAGCTAACCGCTACAGGTACAAGATGAATTCGAGATTATTTGAAGAACACCTGGTGGGTAATTTCGAGCGAATATAGAACTCAATAACAAGACGTGTAGTAAATTGAGACCGAAACGGTCACTTCAGATTTGAAATTTGTATTCCTCTTTACTCATCCATACCTCGGAAACTAAATTATAGAAGACATATATGTCAATAAGAGAATCTTTACTCTTTCAATAGACAAATTCATTTCTTAAAGCACAAATATGCATTTAGAACTCACTCTGTATAGAACGTGATTATTTTTATATACCTTTTAAGGCAACATTCATTAATCATTTTCTGTCTTCGAATGTAAACATTTTTTTCCAAATCTTTTCATTCAGCGTATTCGGTAATTTCTTAGGATTCGTCGCCAAAACTTTTATTAAATTTACTTTAAATCGCGAAGAAATGGACGAAGAGAATAATCTTGCAGAAAATAAGTTTTTCCAAGTATCGAAGTATAATTCATTATTTAGTTGACATATGTATTTTATTAATTTGCATATTCTATTCTCGTGGTCTCTCGTGGGGAAAAACAGAATTTGATATTGTTGAAGCGGTCACCACTTTTAAAAAAACTCTACATCTGGTCTTTTAGTTTTCTCAAGCACCGAAGTCATCGACAGTGTATAGACAACAGACAGGGTCGAAGGTAAACCATAAACAGTAGACAGGCGACGATAGCATCAGGGTTTTCAGTCATAGGGTAACACTGCTAGCGTGCGGATCTGTACCAGCTTAATTATATTCAGACTTGTATTTACACTTTTGTATCGTAAGAAGCAGAGAAGCTAGCTTTATCAATTTAGATCTTCTTTTTTTATAACTCGCTAATTGTGTAGAATAACGCTTAAGGAAAATGCTTAAATGTTATCCAGATTCGTAAAAACCATCTAAATAAACAGACATTAATATGGCATTCCATCTAAAGAAAAGTGAAAGGGGCTTCCCTTGCCTCCTTGGCAGTCATCTCAGAAAAATCTCTTCGTCAAATAATCAATCCGCTCGTGCCATTGAGTAAAATGCCACGAGATTAGTCCATTAGTCCGTATCTGCTTTGCACATTTTATGTGGATCAACCTGTATACACATGTACACAGTCAATATATGTATATGTACATTTGTATATGTATATTCATCTATATAAATACGTTATGCAGACTGCTAAAAATATTTGAAAATATTTATCAAACAGCATAGCGGAAGAATACTAGGACAAGGACTCGATCACAGTGACTGAGGAAATCAATGTATATCGGTAGTTTCGAAAATACCACGGACCATTAAGGGTAGTTCTTAGCCACTTATATTAGTCAAATTGGAGTTTAATAAATGATGACTATGAAGATGGTATGATATTATGGGACTAGTAATAATAATTTTTTATATTTATTTTAAAAAGTTAAATGTCAATATAAATAATTGCAATAGAATATTCAATTGACTAGCGTAGATAATTGAAGCAGCAGGACATCATTGCCGCTATTCGTAGCGTTTTGTTTAATGTCAGATAATTAATACGACTCTGATTTAATTGGTATGCTATCATGGGAATAGTAATAATAATTTTTTATATTTATTTTAAAAAGCTAAAAGTCAATATAAATAATTGCAATACGAAGGTAGAATATTAAGTTGACTAACGTAGATAATTGAAGCAGCAGGACATCATCACCGCTATTCGTAGCGTTTTGTTTAATGTCAGATAATTAATACGACTCTGATTTAATTGGTATGTTATCATGGGAATAGTAATAATAATTTTTTATATTTATTTTAAAAAGCTAAAAGTCAATATAAATAATTGCAATACGAAGGTAGAATATTAAGTTGAATAGCGTAGACAATTAAACCTGTGTTAGTCAAATTGGAGATTGTTAGTAAATGATGACTGTGAACATGATATGATATTATGAGACTAGTAATAATAATTTTTTGTATTTATTTTAAAAAGCTAAAAGTCAATATAAATAATTGCAATACGAAGCTAGAATATTAAGTTGACTAGCGTAGATAATTGAAGCAGCAGGACATCATCGCCGCTATTCGTAGCGTTTTGTTTAATGTCAGATAATTAATACGACTCAGACTTAATATGAATTTAAAACAGTTGTACATTACATCTCTTATAACGAATTATTTCTTTTTACAATTATTGACTTTAATTCGAGAAATTGGCATATTTCAATGAATCGTTGCCCGTTATTCAACTCTTTAAACATATTTATAGCGAGAGGTTGTCACGGGTCGGCTGCTCTACGTAGTTTCTTAAAAATTTGCACATAAACCTATACTTTCGTTAACATTTAGAAAGGAACTATGTGGCCAGTTTTAGAAAAATTAATAAATTCACTTTATGACATTTCGATATGATTTTCTGCCTATGTCGGTACAATCCTTGAACGTAGTTTTCCTGTAAGTATCTGAAAAAAAAGTACAGCAATCATTTTTCAAATCCGTCATACGCCATTGTGTTGAAGTGCACCCACTTTTATTGACAATTCCTCCATAACGATGCGATAAATCGATTTCAAATATCACGAAGAGGTTTCCTGTACTTCAAAATAGTTTTTTTCGAAATTTGAGAGTAGTCTTGAATTTTAAGGTTTGTCTAAAAACTACCTAAAGGATACGAGAAACAACATGTGTAGATCCATCGATGTACGAAGGTAAAATACGACGAACGTGATGCATGTGATATAAAGTCAGGTGTCTATTTGAGAGTAAAATTTGAGAGTAACAGTTACTTTCGACAGTATTTCTCACAAGAGGATACTGTCTTGAGGGTAACTATCCAACAGCATCGTTCAATTGTCAGAGAACGAGAGTTTTGCATATCGCCCTCAAGTGGAAACAAAATAATACCCTTCTGGGAATACGCACGAATTTCGTATTCTGAAAGTAGCCATCGCGAAGGAAACATCAAAGTGTTGTCAAGAAAGGAATGGTCGAAGGTTGGCATTTTTGCTTTTGTTACGTGCTGTGACTTTTACGTAGCCCCGAATCCATCCCTAGACGGTCACTAGATGTGGAAATATAATTAATCGGACTGCGATAATCCTAAGGAACTGTCATAAAACTAAGCATTTTTACTTCACCGCCAAGGCCCTTAATTGCTACAAAACATCTTTCAAGTCGAGACATTTCTTAGGGTTATTGTTCAATCGGGTAATAAATGGGAAGGTGGTGGGGCGACCAAGACTCAGCAATAGTTTTCCTCTGCGACAGCATCGTCACCGAACTTTACTGATTTTCCATCTTTAGATCAGCCAATGTCTCTTGACTGGTTTTGCCACCCTTAGATCAGTCATCTGTTTAACTTATATCTATCGGCACCGAGCGTAACTGTCTATGTCTAGAAAGTTGTTGGACTAAAGCGTATAATGTAACCTGTTGCTTCAATGTTACAATCAGTCCAACCATCTCTATTATCCTAAACGAAGTAGGGGATCGATGATTTCGTCGATTATCTAATCGCAACGGGAATTTACAGCTTTAATGTAAAGTTTATGAAAAACAATCAATGTTATGAGATGCGAAGAACGTGAATGACTGAAACCGTGAAATAGGAAATGGAATATTAAATAAAACTGCAAAGGATTTCCAATGCTCCGTTAAAGAAATTCAGTGGAATATTTATAACATAAGAAATCAGGTAAAGTACATATTGTAAAGTAAATAAAGTTAAATACATAGACGTGTTATTTGAATATTAAAATCGTAGATTTTAAGAAGGAAAAGATGACAACGGAATAGGTGAGCTAAAGGTTTCCAACTGGTCTTACTTTGGTGCCTTGAAATTTATAATATTAAATATAATTTTAATAATTTATAATTTAATCGTCATACATAGAGGCATCGATGACTGTTGTAAGTAAAAAAAAAATTGATACATTATTCTTTCACTCGTTCGTTGGACGCATTATAAAGAAATGTCGATTACACATGTCTTTATTGCCACGAGACTTTGCCATATGATGTCATAAAATATCCTTTGAATTATCTCTTACCTCTTTTTAAGAATATGCGTAATTATTCCGGTTTTCACGATTCAACAGAAGAGAAACATTTTCAGAAATGCTTTCGTCTCGATCTTCAGAATCGATCAATGTTGCATTCAAGTAATGTGTATGTGAGGAACCTGAGTTCAATAAAAATTTATGTAACGTACATATCGCTGGATCAATATTTCTTACAATTTCTGCCTCGACGTTCATATTCATATTCATCCATTTTTGCAAAACCCAATATTTGTTAGGAATTATTTCAAAGGAATTTTCGCTATACGACGTACTGTAGAGATAATCTGTAGTTAAAAATACTGTTTATTTCAAAATGGACAAGGTTTTATTATATACGCTTCGTCGTAAACGCGATGTATAGCGCTTTGTTCCAATCCATCGCTTAATGAACAATTCTGTAAAACTCTCTCGTAAAATATAAATAAATTTATTCTCCGTATCAACCACAGCTAACAATTATAGTTGTTCTAATGACTTTCAGAATGTTTTAGGTACTTCATTACAATACGTTTACCATTTATGGCACCCAAACAACGAGGAAGATTCGATCGACGACAGAAAGCATCAGAATATTGAAACCAGTCGTTTTGTTGTAGTTGCAAGTTGACAAAATATTTCTAGTGTGCTTTTAAACTATCAACTATTCAAATAAATTAACAATTATGTGTAACTATAAATTATCTATATAAAAACAATACATTTAGGACGAAAATACAGAGAATGTAATCGAATGTATAAAGGACTCTTTGGACGGTACGCGACATCGAAATGAAAATCCTTATAATTAGATTTTAATAGAGCAAAGCTGAAGAGCGAGATACGTCTTAAGACATTACGACACTTAGCTCGGGGATCAATCGATTTGAAAGATATTTCGAATTCAAATTTATGGAACTTATCGTCTGGAAGGCAAAGTGAGACTCGACGCAGTATCCTTATCTTCATGTGTATCTAGCTTAAAAAAGTAGAGACGCTTTTGAAGCGGATATGTGTCAGAGTCCTTTTGCACAATTAAGCTAATATTATTAGTCAAAACAAGTCACGAGTCACAAATTAGCAGCGGTAGTAAATTTTCCTGCGGAATAGTAATAGAATCGGTAATAAATTAGATGATATCACAACAAGGTAATTAAAAAAACTCTTTTTTTCGACAAATTCACCTAAAATTATAGGAGGCAAATCTATGTATAAACGTGTAACTTAGCAACTAATTAATTATTAATACACAAACTGTTAGTTGATTGACTGAATTACGATTTTTCCATTTTTTCCATTTTTTTACCATTCTGAAATTATAACTAGAACGAATTTCCTATGGGATACCTTGTACATGTGTTTAAATATCCATTACATTTTACACCTCATCACGCAATCGAATATTGCGTTTCGATGTTACATCGAAAACCTGATAAAATATACAATTCCACGATTCCTAATATTTTCTTCACTTCTTCACACGAGGATGTTACGCATCAGATGTTGTCAAATGTAATAGGAAACACGTTGCGCGTGACTAAACTACATTATGAGTTCTTATTGCAAGCACGTACAAAGCGGAACATGCTAAATCTTTTTCATGTTTGCAAATACAGGCTGCGTTATATAAAAATACGTGGAACGAGTTACGTTTCGAATTTGGTAAAAGATAGAGAAAGATCGTTCAGAGGAAAGTTGAATATAGCGACGTTTATTTTTCTGCAATTTCACTTTCTTTATAAGCGCAACGATACATTCAATAAAAAAGAGTGCAGACACACTCTTTTTTAATGGAATCGCATATTCCTTTATTCGTATCGATTCTTTGGAACATTCTGCGTGAAAAATTATTGGCGTCCTATGTTTAAAAAACCAATACTTCGTGAAGTGTATATTTATGATATACTAATTTTTTACTAACCGCATATTTGCAATAAACCTGGTAATTTCTACATACATTTTCGAATGTCTTTCAAATTTTACAATCACGACAGTCGTTCCTTATTCCAATGTTAACGAAATTTCAAGAAGTTCAAAAGAGTTCGACAAATTTCAAAAGATTCTTTAATAATGCTCATAACATATCCATAAAAAAATTCTATGGTAAGTGTTCGAATATTTTCATAAACTATTGTATGTCTACGTGTCTAGTGTAAGAGAAATAGTACTGCAATACTAACCAACAAAGATATTTGTCAAATACACGTTTGTATGATGAAGCTATAAATGAAAGAACACATCACAGATACTCTATTTGTTTTCAGTATTTGACAATCCATCACAAGTAATCGAACATTTATGCCTTGATAATTATATTTCATATACATTTTGACTATTATTAATATTCATGGTTTTTCATTATTTAACTTTTCTGTATCTTTAATGGATGTAATTGTTTGTTCAAGGAAGATGTATATGATACATAAGTAAATAAGAAAGAGTGGCGTTTCTGTCTGATGCTTGCGATGGATACCGTATTTTCAATCGGGACAGACACTGCTCTGCATGTATGCAAATTATGCAAACTGAAATGATATCTTCAATGCTTGCGTAAAAACGATTTGAAAATAATTGTGATATCCCAAGCAAATTATTTAAATTATTTAATTGCGAATATCGACCGGCAACTCCAACTTATTCTCATCATACTTTGTAATGTTTTTTATTAACGCATTAGTGAAAAATAATTGAAAGTACTGAATAGGTTTGCATAAATTGTGTATCTGCGGACCAGGAGTTTTTGCAAATCGATGTGGAGTGATATCTTCGTTAAAAATTTTCTGTCAATCGGAAGATCTTACGTTACTCTTCCCCATCATCTACACTTTCGTCACTAGATGAAAGTTTTCTTATTTTTCTTCTTCTTCCAAGAACAAGAATATCGCTATCACTGCTGTCACCGTAATGCAAAAATCAAAATTGTCATCGTCACTATCTATCTTTCCCTCACAAAGATGATTCATTTTTCTTCTCGACGTGATTAAAATAGATGGGTTTGCAATAAAACAGGTTCAGATCTGACACAAAAATACATTTGTATGAATATATATATATAATAAAATTCAAACACATTTACGAGTCTTCTACTATTCTGCACGTTTTGTTTTCATTTTATCCTCGAGATGCCGTCTCGATACTAAAAAGTAAAGACGATATTAGTTTAAACGAAGTTTGATAGATTCGCGTTCCCTTTGAGAAAGAAAAATGATTACATATTTCGTTAATATTTTATTGCATCTTATAACTTAAGAATATGAAAATTTGTTATTTTATTTCACCTTTGTCACCTAATTTATTGGGTAAAAAGTTTCAATAAACAAGTTTAATAGCTCTAGGCGGCTCTTCATGAAAGAAAGACTTTTACCTTTTTACTTTCAGTCTTTCAAGAGTAATATATACTGGAATTTTAATTTATTTCTTTGAAACCAGTAGTATAGGATGTTTCATTAATAATATCTATTACAAACTTTTGCCATTGGACAGATTACGCATAGTATGAATTAACTCTAAATGAGAAGCTAGACGAATCAAGCATTGATAACTTCATACACTTTCGAAATTAATAACAATTCTTTATTGGTACTGAGATATAGATATGTGTCGAAGCTTGGATTAGATTCTTACCGGTTTCCGCATTACGCCCGGTATATTCCGTTCAAAATGAAAAGTTATCAGACAAGCTTGTTGAGGTTATTAGATGTATACGAATACAAAGGAACGCGTGGATGAAGCGTAAGGCAGAAAATATATTTTAAATACCGAATGACTGACTGAAAACCCTGAAGCTGTAACGTCGAGCACATCAGGGACCAGGCCGCACGCCGAGAGCAAGATGTCCACACATTCTTGCCGCGTACCCTCAATATTCTTAAGGACCCATCGTAAAACTATTTTCATAGTTTCATAAAAACCAGCGTTCTTTATATTTTTGCCTACTACGGGAAGATACGGGAAAGTCAGTTTCTCTCACGTTCGGTATCTTCCGTTAGCACCTTTCCACCCACCAATCTTGAGAATCAGCCAATTGACAGCCATGTCTATTTCCCTCATTCTCCTAATGAAAACTTATCCTTAACAAATCAGCTCTTTTCGTGTCCTTAGACCCACCCATCGCTAGCTTTCCTCCGCCACAACATCGTCACTAAATTTCACCGATTCTTTAACTTTCGAACAGTCAACGTCTTCTTACTGCGCTTCTACCCTTCGTGTAGTTTGTACGTGCCAACTCAGTGTATACGCAACTGTAATTATTAAGTGCATAATAAAGTGCAATAAAGAAAAGTTAATAGTTATATTTCGGTCCCACCTTCTTATATTTTTTTGTAATCTGAGTTGTGACTTGTGATTTTACGTGGCATCGTCGCCTGTCTGCAGTTTATGGTTTGCCTTCGACCCAATCTTTTGTCTGTACGTTGTCGACAGCGCTTCAGCGCTTGACAAAACTAAAAGACCAGATGTAGAGTTTCCTTAGAAGTGGTGACTACTTCAACAAAGATCAAGTACGATCGAATCGTCGAGACTTGCCTATGCTGGTGTGATGTCAAGGAAGAATATCGTGTGACGTGTAGATTACCATTCGTGCGGATAGAAGAGTCTGCCACGAAGAAGACAAAAATTACGGTTTGTCGACAACGGCGTCACGAGTTTGAAATCTTTGTATCGTTGCTCCGTGTGATTGCTATTGAACGAAGCAATCCTCGTTTGATCCGATCGCAAATAATCCTATTCCCGAGTTACCAATTTCCGCTGGAATTAGTTTGAAGCGTCATCCACAAAAGTAATTGCACTTGTATCGTTCGTTGTATCGTAAAACAATGGTGTTCGTTCTTTTTTTATTTATCGTGCGGTATCTATTTCGTACACGATCGAATAAAAAGTCTCTGTACCTTCCGTCGCATGAAATCGTCGTCGTGTTTTTCCCAACTCTAGATCATCCAGGATCCGGCAAACCGTAATTTCGTTCGCGTTGGATTCTCCACCGGAAGATGTAAACTATCAATATGAAAGACTCGTACAATTATTTAAATGGGTCATATATAATCACGGAGATTAAATGAAAATATTTTAAAAACTTGTTTTCTTCTGTTACGTAAAAATGATAGAACCTTTTATTTTTTCCGCCTATTATTTTCACACTTTGAGGATCTTTCGACATAAGAAACAAAAAATTGTGTTTATTTGTTTACAAAACACTATCCTATTTTTCAAACTTAAAAGCTACGATGCTTATTATCCCTTCTAGCAATGCGATCTTTTCAAAATTTACGATATCTCTTCCTATGCGTGATTTTCCAGATTCTTATTTTTCAAATATCGCAGCCCTATTCTCTTAAAGTATAGAGTAGGCACAAAAATGTCATAAAACAGCGTATATCGCTATATAATTAATATATTATAATATTATATAAATCTCTGGATCGGCGGAAATTTTCAAAAAGTTCATGTAAAGTTAACTCCGAAGGGGCCAAAATTTTCTTATCTCTACCTATTCTGCTCGTCATGCGGATAAAAAGATCTCTAAGGAACCATGGACAACTCGACCGTTCTCTTCGAACAAAATATTAAAGTTGGGTAAAGCTCCACTAGTTTTCGAACTTTGTTTGTAATGCGCTTACATTCTGTAATTAGATGCAGGGAAAATAGCATTTGTTGTTGCACGTACATATCCCAGATCTAGCGTCATATACCCTTTATCTTCTTTTTTTTCTTTTTCTCTTTCTGTCTATTTAAACAACCTCGAGCTCGCATTTCTACATTTTCATCAAGTTTTGTATAAAACAAAAAATTGTATAAAAGCCGCATTCAATCGAACGTGATAATTGTTCAACGGATATAAACTGTTTACTTGGACTATAAACAATTCCTTCTCCCAAAGAAAAATCCACTTGGCGAACCGGTTGTCTACGGTGAGATGCAGTACCACCATACGTATGGAATAGGTAGTTTCATTCGTAGTAGTAAATTAGTAGTAAATTATTCATTAAATCTTTCAACCATTTTATATGGATTTTTCTGAGCCCGTCTTGGCATTTTGTTTTGTTAAGGACGATGCTACTTAAGAAATTGTTCTCATTTCTAAACAACACGCGTTTCGAATAGTCATGCGACTAGAGTGTTTGGCCGCGGTAAATTTTATGAAATTGCATATATACTCATCGTATTCGTCTGATCGTTACACGACTGATTCCCGCTTGGCGAATTATTTTAGTTTTATTTTATTCTATTTGAAGAATTATTTTAAGCCCAACGGTGAATAAACAGGATCAAAGCGATAATTAATCTGCTCTTCTTCGCGCCAATTCATGCTTTCGGATAACGCAATATTAATTCTCCGAATCTGATTACCGAATTGTTAACATAATCGCTGAAAATCGCATTGTTACGGATTGTCTTTTGCACGTAGAAATCTTCCATTATTCCTGTATTCTGACATACTTCGCGAACTAATCTGTAATTTCCTGCTGTTTCGCAAATAGCGTACTATTATCTCATTAAATGCGAATATATGTAAACACACAATGAGTAAATTATGTTTAAGAATAATTAAAATTTTAACCGTTAAGTTGCGATCCTTAGATGATTCCTCGGAGACTTGTTATTCTCACGACGGATAGAACACGATAAAAGAAAGTTTAACTTTAAAAATCATGCTGAAAGTTAATTTTGCACAATTTTTTTTTACAAATCTCCACCAATTCAAAAGTGCAGAATCAAGCAACAGTGGTTTCCACATACAGCCTGTCACAAAAATATTCGATCAACGCAATGAATAGATTTGACTGTAGGATCCTGTATTTCAAATAAATATACAAAGGATAAGAAAGGATGCAAAGGTCTGTTATGCTGTGCTACAACATAGTTTCTAAGTAACTAAAATATAAAAAGATTTTATATTTCTTGCTTGTGTAGATAATAAAAGAGAAACGAGAGAATAGCGAATTCTTGTGGTCAAACATGATCGAACACGATATAAAATTAAACTAAACTAAAATAATATTTTTTAATCTCTCTAATAAATCTTCTGACATATTACAAATAATTATTTTCAAATAATCAATATCGTTGCATTATAATTTTTCTATAGAATATTCCTTAATTCTTCCTATAAATTTTGATTACTTTCACAAACTTTTTTCCAAACATTCGCCACGTACGATTTACAGCTTCTAACAATCGTAAATTCAGATCCTCAAGGATTATTCTGACAAAATACTAGGTCGCTTTCACACTGTTTAAATATTACTTATTGGCTTATTGCCGTGCAAACGATAATGAAAATTGGCCAATCTGTCGTTGGCACTGCAATTCATTCTTATCTATACATATACTTTCGCCATTATCGCTGAAGTATTGGTATTTAGATCATCTTACTGTAATTAGTATCGATTAGATGAGCCCAATTTCTACCGTCTTTCGTTGCTTTTTAACCCCCTTTCCAGCTATGATGACGATGACGATGACGATAACACAATCGTACCTTGGTAACTCCAATCTCAAGAAAAGCGCTATAATCTGATAGTGTGGAGATTGCGTCTAAAAAGATATACAGTCCAGCGTATAACAATGATGATGCCATTGGATACTAACAAGGAAGCGGCGAGAATTGCTCCAAAGGATTTGAGTACGTGGCCCTTCGTTTTTGAAAAATTAATCGAGAAACTTTGTTCTTGATGCGGCAATTTCTTTGGTTTTACACGTCTCTATTACAATTTCCGTCTGCAAAATTGTAAAAATATGCCGGAGCACTGTAAGAAATAATAATCGTAAAAATAAAAAAGAAACATAATATTAATAATATTAATATTACGAGAATTTATAAAGTAGCATATAGACGAACTCATCAAGTTCTTCAGAACAAATCACTATGCAGTCGAATACTTACGGGGCTGTTTTACCCCAATCTAGAACAACTTAAAATATCAAACACACATACAGTAAACTCACTCGAGATTGCACGGTCATTGTCATCTCTTCGTAAGATTTATTAATATTAATATTATAAACGATCTGGGAAATATATACTTGCACTAAATATGTTGTAGCTTGTGTACGCATTTTCAGAATCGTTAACAATTTTACCACTATATTCGCAATGGTAGTTGCGTGTCAGTAGCGCTAATGAAATTTTTAAATGTTTCCTACAATACACGTAACATGTTCGTAAAAAGAATATAAATATTTTCAGGAGTCATATATATTCCATTAAATTTTATATATTCTATTACATCTTCAGTTGCTTCTTCAATATACCCTATTAGATTACTCAAATAGGGGTAAATGAATAATTAATTAGTCATCTTCTTTAAAATATTGACCTTACTTTGATGTTTCTTCAAGCTTTAAAGCGCAAAACTGATTGTTAATTATTAATTTTCGTTCACCTTACTTTCTTACCAGCTGCTTTCTTACAACACGGCTCATAATTATACAAATAAGCAATACGCGTATGATCAAAATAGATTTATAAATATTATTGATATACACTTTATCGATATACAACGTATATTATATATACACAATTATTTATATACTGGTAATAATTTGCAATTATTACATCATTACACCATTGTTTTATATTTAAAGATGTAAAACGTAAAGAATATTCGATATTAGAAGCTAAAGTAATTAATCCTACATTTGAAATGGACACAAATATTTATGAATTACGTACGTAAAACAATAAAGATAACTTATCGTTAGTGTAAAGTTACATTTCGAACAATGATACGTGTATTCGAGCTAAAACGAAGTCGTTTATCGTAAAAATGTTTTTGAAAATTAATTTACGACTTCTGTTACATTATAAAGCATTCGTGAAAGACTGACACAATTGCGACCAACTTGTCCAATTGATTTCTTCTAGTTTATACTTTACACTTTACACAGTAGAATATACACTACAAATCGTAACTGCACCTTTGTGCCTGTCATGTGCGTTAGTCCGATATCCAATACTGATTTACCTTAGAATGCTAGAGAAACTATTGTTTAACGGTATTGAAAATTCAATACAATAAAACAGCAATACACGTACATATCGAGGGGGGGGGGGATTAATGCCATTCAGTTTTATTTTCTTTTAAACAATGTTATTAAAATCGTACACCTTTACTTTCCTGAAAGTTACATAGTATATTTCTTATACTTCTTACAAACGAGAGGATATTAATAATAAGTGAAAGAAAAGAAAAAAAAAGGCCAAATTTCTACAGCGAATGATATTCTTTTATTTCTCAACGATAAACACTGTTCTTGACGTACAATGTATTGTGTATAAAGTCTCTATAACACACGAGATACGGTAATAGTGGAAAATGAACATACTTGGAGGCTATCGGTAGTCGAGAACTCTGACACACATGTTGCATAAATTGAAAATTGATGGAAAAGATATAAAGTATGTAGGAAAACAAATTGATAGTAAAAAGACGTTAGTAAACCTGTAAGTAAGTCAATAGTATACAATCCCTTTGTTTGCAAAGTGCATGCTCAGTTGACTCTCGCTACACGTTCTGCGTTAGATATGGGATCCATAGCGCAAGAACTAAATTCTACGTAGAAATAACTGTCACGCAATACGTAAAATTCTCCTTATCATACGAAGATAATGCGATTTTCGAGTCAATTCAAAAACTTCAACATTTGTTGATATATCGCGAATAAGATTAATGAACAGGAAGCAACCGTAGCAAATCGGTACAATGACGGTACATTTCGGACGGTAATATGCTTTTGCATCTGTAAAATTTGCTCACATATACATATTCGTAGAGTGGCGTGAATAATTACAAATTGAACCCTATTTTTTGATTTTTTCATAATATCGAAACAAAAATCGACAAAATTGTTTCTATAATTCATGTAATACAATAATATAAAAAATCAAATGACGTCATAATATAAAAAAGGAGGATACAACAAACAACAATCTTCTGCCTTTAAAGTTTGCGGAAAATTAAAATTTCCTTTAAAATTGTGAGAGAATAAATTCAATGTTAATTTTGTTACTTTTTCCTTCAGTATTTACTGGATCTTTCATTATATTTGATTACTTTTATTAATCTGTTTTATCAAACTGCACTATCCACTAACGTATAAAAGTTTTATTTTGAATATTCAAGCACGCAGATTTTATTCCTTCTTCAAGTTCAGCTACGTTTTTCGCTGGTGGCCTTCCAGCGATCGTAAACTTTTCTCGATTCTCAATCGGATTCAGATCAGAACGTAATGCTGACCATGGTAAAATAATTCTATTCCAAAATGCTGAAACCACTTTTTCCTAGCGAAGACTGCGCGAATAGCGGCATTGTCTTGTTGAAACATTGTTCTTCTGTCTTCTATTTCACGTTATGATAATTCGTCATCTCGCATCTCCTCATATCTTATAGCGTTCAATGTATCCTTTACGAGAACAATTTCACTTAACATATCCAGATACGATCAACGGTTTCTTGCAAATATTAAACGAATAATGCAGAAAATATGTGTGAGCTTATAATTATTCGTAGCACTGTACATGCGTAGAGTCTCTTCGAGCAATTTCATAATCGCGTTATAAGAGTATCGCGTTACGATACGGAAATCGTATAACGCGGAACGTATTTCCCGCGTTATAGGACATCTAATATTGTACGTACATAGGATAAATTGCATGGAATATAACGAAACCAACTAATCTGACTTTTATTCAAGCGGCTTGCAACGCATCTCAACGAAGCTATTGGATTTTGATTTATGATAAGCAGTAATGGTGAATTTACGCAGACCTCGCCGACCATGGAACACGTAATCAAACGAAACCCATAAAAACGCAAAAATAAAAAAATTTTTAACTAAAAAAATTACTACTTTCTAAGGTGATGTTGCGATAAAATGTAATTTTATTTTTAATAACTGCTCACATTCGTACAAAATGCACAATAATCGTGCAAAGGCTGCTGTATCCCTTCCATTAATTTCGAGAATCTATTTTTTGAATCTTACTCAAACTCATTCAGAAATGAGTAAAAAAACATAAAACAGGATTGTTAAGGGTAAAGCATCGTGCGATTTTAAATTACAAACTCTTTTTGGTATAAAATTATTCCCCCTCGACAAACATGATCTCTCGTATCAAATCTTTCCATTATCACATCTTCACATCTTCACCGATGTACGCACTTATGAAAAATTCCACGATAATGTTTCCCTCGTTACAACAGACGTGTAACAGCACGATTCGCATGCAAATATAGCAAAACATTCTCGAAACTCGAAGATTAGAATATTCGAATATAGAGGTATCGCGAATATAAAGCTCATTCCCTAAGGAAATAAAAACTTTTTCAGCATCAGTGAAATACAAAACCGTCCTTGCGCGTTCTTTTCCCTAATGCGACTTTGTACCCTGAAGCTCAAACCCTGAATCGCTGATAAAAGCTACGAAACTAAGTGTTGTTCGCGTTGAATATATTAGCTTCAAATTGATGCCTTGTAATATTTATTAACAATTTAACGATATTCTTCATCTACCAAAGATAAATAATGCGACGGCTAGAATTTTTAAAGCGAACCAATCTTTTTCAAAAGCTATGAAGATCAACCTATGATGTCAGTTGAGCTGTAATTTATTATACTACGCGATTGCAAGCAATTAATTCAAAACGAAAATGTGTTTTTTTTACGATGTTCAACAAGAAAACTAAATATAGGAACTTACGATATCTAATTTTACGCAAAATGTTTTTAACGATACCTATTTGCACGAAAAGAAAAAGAGAACGACATATCGTAGCTTAATAATTTAAAAATTTTTCAACAATTTCATTATTTCAATTTTAATTTCAATTTTAAAATAATTTTTAATGAGTAATTTCAAATATTTAGAGAGCCATTGTAATTTCATTGTCCAATTTTTTTTTCTTTTTTTGAAAAGCGTTTTCAGGAGAAACCCTGAGCCTACGTCTCATAAGTAAAGAAATGACAGCATTTTACGCAAACCCTGTGACAAATGTTCTAACCCGTTAATACGAATAAATATTTTCCAACGCTTCCGTCTGTCTACCCAAGATATCCTTTTCATTACAATTTCTATAACAGGAATTAGATTAGTAATATTAATAAAAATAAAACGTTTGCTACTACGAATCTTTAAGAAATACTTCATGTTTAAAACTTGGATTTCAATTTATGTGTGGAAACAGTGACTCGATTCAAGTTATACTTCGATCAAAACGTACAAATTCAGTGCGTAACACTTACAACGATATTTAAAGAAAATAAAAGTATGCAACTATAGATGGATATCAACAGACGAATGCGTTTCTTGCAAGCTGTATCCCTTCCCCATTAAGCTCTCCTTTCCCTCTTCTTTCAAAGGCTTCTTTGACTTTTGTCGATCGCATAGGTGATCATGCAGACGTGTATCAAGGTACAAATTGCACGTTTGCGTACAAACAAAGACATATAAAATGACATAAAAAAATATTCTGTTTAGCTTTGTGTTACTCTTATTATTAGGTGGATGTTACAACAAATTTGGAAATAAAGTTACATTCCAGGTGCGCCAGTTCTTCAAATAGTTGATTAGTATAGCAAAGCACTCTTATGCCATTTTTAAAATTGCGGAAATGAAGGAAATACTTCTTTGAACTACGCGACAAATGACGTTAAAAATGCGCAATATTGCATTTTGCAATTTAAATAATAAGATAAGATTCTAGTTGTCAGGAGGAAAGCTCACAATATGATGAAATCCATCGATCTATTATCGTATGTAAATTAATTTGTTCTGCATATAAAAACAACCACTGTCACAAAATCCACAACTTTGTAATTCAATTGAACATAGTTTCTCCGCAATACAAATAATTACACTTGTAGCGATAGCGTAATATGTGTGGCGAACATTTGATTTAAAAATGTCAAAGTACGTATGTCAAACGAAGAAACTCAAGATATTCGAGTATTCTCTTGTTTTCCTGCAAAGAGACAAACGTGGACGCGTTGCGAGCCGTGGAATTTGAATCGTCTCTTACCTTCGTCAGACTCTGCCAGTTGTTAGGTACCGCAATTTCTTTTTTTCTTGAATCAATCGATGTTACTTGTCGCCAAACATAACACGAAAGAACGCGAACCGACCGAGTCAGAAGAAAAGAAGGAACCAGGAAAACGAAGCGAAGCCGCGGAAGATCTCCACGTGACTGATGGAACTAGGTGTACGTCGCCGACGAGGAAGCTAAACAGAATGCCAACCAATGCGCAAGTCCTATCCTCTCCAATGATATAGATATCTACGCTACCTTACGCTCACCAAACACCTTCGTTCTGTGTTTGCTTCTTTCATTCGGCTTGAACTTTCAAATTACGTTAGAAAAATACAAGAGGATAAGTGCACCCACAATAAGGTTGGACATTTTCTATTTGAAACGAAAATAGCGAGTAAAGAAGTCAAATAGTTAATATTTATTTAAAATAAAAGTGCGAACGAGTTTATTGGAAAATAAAGTTCTTGCAAATAAACCAACTCCTACGTGAGAAATCAATTATTTCTAAAATAGATAATAGATAACAAAGCGCAACAAATAATTATCTTTAACGCTTAAGAGAAATATCATTCAAAGGTATTCCGACGTTTGCTTATTTTTGACGAGACATTTCAGGTGCGAAACTAAAATTAATTTAACCTGCAACGATTTTGTTCGCCATAATCACCATAGCTTTACGTATAATAATATATTATAACCCGATTAAATTGACTTTGTAATTGTCATACTTTGTACAGCTATTTTATTTCTTGATAAAGTCTTTATCTTCATTATTTCATTTTTTAAATATAAAACAGTTATGTATTATACATGGTGAGGTAGATAAAGTGTTACAAGCTACTGCAGATATCAATTAAAAATTTTAAACTGTTAAATAGCAGAGGGGCTATCAATTTAGGGTGTACGATATTGTGGGGCGTGAATTTTTTAGGGCGAAAAGGCTGCTATCTCCATTTTTTAAGAACAAGACGACATATTAATCTTTCTATATTCGGACAAATGTTATCGATCCTAATAATTTTTAGCTAAAACATCTTTTTTATTTTGCATAGTTAAAGAATTATAGCGGAAATTACCCTACGTAATAGGAGCTCCACGAGGATATCAAAGATATGAAAAGAAATGTATTCCACTTTGAAAATAATTTTTCAAATAGGTCACCTGATTTAACACCACTTAATTTTTTATGGGGCTACGTAAAGAAAAAAGTGACGGCCACGTCGCCAAGTACGAAGGGCACTATGAAAAGAAAGATTCACACCGCCTATAAATCCGTAACTCCAACAATGTCGTCATGTTCGTACAGCTATTATCACAAGAATAAATGCATATTCGGAAGATGATGGACAACTGTTTGACGACATAAATTTCAAAGTAAAATATATTTGTTTTCATATCTTTCGTAGCTCTTTAACTATGCAAAATAAAAAAAAAGCTTAGCTTTGCTTTTGGTGACAAATATAGCGCAAACAAGTCGTTTTGCGCTACAATACGCGCGTAATTTTGTAAAATAATATTGAAGTATTCAAAGTGTCGTATCTCTGCCGATACTAGTGACAAATGCAGCGCACATAGGTCTACACTGGATCTCGTGTGTGCGACAATGCGCAATTTTGTAAAAAGTGATTTAAATACTTAAATTAACGTATCATTCATTGCTACTACAGAGTTGTCCAAATATTGAATAAATGATACGCCTGCTACTACTAAATTAATATATATTAATATTAATATCATTCTGAAAAAATAAGGGTGGCACCGTTCTCGCCCTAAAACGTTAGGGTTCTTTATCATTATATTTATCATTGTATTTATCATTATTTACCATTTAACCCTCCATTTTACTGCCGAAAATTTCAGCGTTGATATCAGCAGTAGCTTTGAAGGAGACAGCTTGTAACGTTTTATCAGCCACACCCTGTACATGCTGGAAACATGTATACATAGAAATATATACTGAAAGTCGCGAAAGACTGCATTTTTGGCATTTGTATCCGTTTGTAGTTTATAACGGCGTCAATAGATTTCGATGAAATTTTCTGCGTTTATATAACTGGCATAAATCTTTAAAGCGTGTTGTTTAAATTTCCATTACCAATGTAGATAAAAAAATTGTAAATCATGATCCCTGCTTTTCTCTTCGCTATTCCGATTAAGGGGGTATTCTAGTCTAGAATATTGAAAAAATCGTAAAATTTCTTTTACATTTCTAAAGTGTAGACATTCGAGAGTATGTCCTCAAAGGGATTTTTCAAAATTCCAATTATTTACCGAATTGCAGCGACTTTGGTGACGCGGCAACTAAACTGGTCCGACCGGAACAAATCGAACAAAAAGCAAAGAGCTGCGGCTCGGGTCACAAATTGATGAATTTGTCAACTTGATGAAAGTTATAAAGCCAGTTTATGAAAGCTTGTCTGCAAATACCTTATTATGGACTTTTGCTCCGAAACACATTCGTGCAGGAACGCGGACCATTGAAATTGCTACTTTTCTCGCTGTTGGTATTTTTAACGAAGGTTTTATACCCATTTTAAAAATATCGAACCTTGTGGGAATCACGATTGGTCGAGAAGCCCACGCGTTCGCTGTCAAACGGGACGAAACTCGGATCGAACGCTCTGAAATCCGAGCTTCGGATGCTTCAAAGGAAGCCAGGACTGCTCGTCTACGCGAAAGAACTTCGGAGAATGAACATTTTGAAGTGGAGGAAGGTCCATTGTACGGAGCAGCAATATCTAAGTATACCGTACCATTATGCGAGTAAAACTGCCTGAAACTTTATTCAAAACTTCAAACGCGTTTTTCTCGAAACTACTTTTTTCAAGCTGGATTTATTTGAAATTTTGCGCGAACCTTCTCTATACATTCCTCTGTCGCTTAGCAGATTAAAATTTTAATTTTTAACTATTTTTAAAAAATTTGGAGCTGTCAAAAAAAACGTGAAAATTTATTTGGTTTGGATAGCGACATTTTTACCGATTAAGAATCCGTTGGATTTCTTGTTTCAGACGACCAGAAGCGTTGGAACCATGCACGCCAGGACATCCCTTTTTTTTCTTTGGACCGCACACTTAACCAGCCGATAACTTTTTTTTTCGAGTTTTGAATTTTTTTAAATTTTTTATGTATTCTTAAAATATAAATAAAGCAATGATAAAAAAATGGATAGCAAAAATATTCTTTGTTTTCTTTTAGTGCCTCTAGACTAGAATCGCCTCTTAATTGCAATTCTTTGAAAAAAATTTGTTCACGTCATCTAACAAACAAATCCTACTAACTTCTCAAAAAGACTCAAGTCGTTTGGTCCGATATTAACAAAGTTATTCTCCTTTAAAAAGCGCAAGAATACTTTCTTCATCCACTGCATATATAACTAATAATAATAATGTATTTTTCCTATCGCTATAACTATGATTGAAGGAAACATATCTCGAAGCTTGTCTTTGAAACAATTTCACCGAAATTGTACGCGTCAAATAAGATAACGAATATTAAGGGGCTATGCAACCATGTCGGCTTTAAAATGTCGAAATTTTTTCTTTCCGCATCTTTCTAAAGTAAAGTAGTAAAGAATATTATGGTAGAAGGGTATTTTGAAATTTCTAAGAATGGCAAAGTTATAATACTGAATACGACAGCGTTCTTTTATTTTAGCGAAAGCTTCACTTTAATCTCTAGACGCGTTTTTTCGAAACTTTGCTTTTCGATCTGGCACCCAGCAGATCCCCAAACTTTTCATCCGATTAACTTGATATTTTTTACACATTATCCTGCGTACAATTTTTTTGATACCTTAATCAGTTGAATTTTTGTAAACGTTTAAATTTGATTTTTTTCAGGTAAAAAACAAAATTTTGTTCTTAACAAGCCGCGACTTTCTTACTTTTCAAAATTATAGAAAAATCACACGCTACGTTGGAGACAATCTATTTTTGTACAAGTTCGCACAACATTTTTATACTTTTTACAATCCAGTCATGTTCGCCGCTGGAATTGTGCCATTTTGTAATTTTGCGTAATAAAAAAAATATAAACATAGAGTTCAGATGTCGCTTAGAGATTCCTATAAAAATCTTGATCTTTTATCAAATACTTGAAGACGAAAAAAATGTTAGATTTACCCTACTTTTTTTAAGCTTCCAAGGTTGTATGTCCCTTTACTAATATTTATTTTTTTAAACATATTATTATTTAAAGAACGTTATTTAAAATAAAGTAACATGGCAAATAGCAAATAAACTAAAACTTATTATTCTATTAAGATACAAAAGATGCTTCAAATAAATAAATATTATACACTGCTAAAACCCACTACACTTTTGAAGGCTTAAAAAGACGTCGTGCAATTTAAAAAATACCATAATATTAATACTAAAATACTAGGCTATAAAATACTTTTACCTTAACAGGAGGACCTACTTACAGAGCAATTTTTTAGAAGTATGCCTTTTTGGCAAAAAACTTTGTTATGAAAATGTTTATAAAAAATATTTTCAACCGATCGAAAAACCTCGATGTAGCTTTCGTCATGTAGGAAATGAAAATTTTTGGTAGTTTGTTCATACGAGTTCGGAAATACATGGAAAACCGATCTACAGCTCAATTTCAGGAAACTCATTGTACGGCTACTTCGACATCGTTATTTTGTTGAAACTAAATAAAAAAAGGTACCTTTTTCTATACGTTAACATTTATACGATAAATCTGATAAAAATATTTTCTATCGAATAATTTAAAAGAGAAAAATTGCTAGGAAAATTTACTGATTTTCATACGTCCAAAATGCTAAGCATCCTTAATATAGATCTCTTAAAGTTGTGTTAATATTACTAACAAACGACGTACTGAAATTCGATATCGATTTATATTCACTTTGGCAAACAATCTACGATCTTATATTAAAATTGTTGATAAAATTCCAACGGTATTATATTCTGGTAAGCCTTTTTTGCTTCTAATAAATGAAAACCTAACGGCAAGCATACGAAAAGAACAAAATTGCAAATCCATTTTCGTCAATTTTCGTGTTTTTTTTTGTCAGTTGGTTACAAAGAAGCATTTTAATATGAATATATCCAGTTGAAGAGGGAGTAATCTGATAGCACCCACAATGCGTCAATGCGGACATGAGCCGATATAGGCAAAACGAAAGAGTATTTCGTATAATAGGTTTTTAAGATAAATGTATGGGAAGAAAAATAGAGAACTGTTTGAAGTTGACGTATTGGAAAAGTGTGATCTTTAATCTGAAATTCAAATTAGCTTTAAAAGTAAGAGATATGTATTACGAAAACTCATGGTGTATTAAAAATTCTATAGAAAATTTACTAAATTTCTTGCTCGAAATATTTTCCTAACTAGTAATTTAGAACTATGCATATACCGTTTGAAAAATAATGATCGTAGTCGTTAGTAGCTGACTACTAAATTTCCATTCGCCTGAGTAAAAAGCTAGTTGGGTCGAACTAAGAAATGCTTGGGCCCTAGCTAAAGCCTATGCGATAAAATTTCTATTTTATTAGTTATTAATTTATTTATTTATTTGTCAATCGTCATATTAAATTAATCAATAATGAAGTAAATAAGAAATAAAAGTGACTTGTAAAAAAGCCACCTTCTCTTCGATTTCAATGATTTTGAAATATATTGCCAAGCTCTACATTTTGAATAATTATTTCCTGTGCACATGAACGACAGTCAACTTTAGTTCCCGAGATACTGATAAAAGCCTGCTAGACATTAAATGCTGTCCATGTGCGTGTATCGGTGACAGACTCGCAAGCATAGCCAACACGTTCGTCGCTTCGTTCGCAGCTTGGCGATCTGTTATCATCCATCAACCATCGATCTCCTTATCTAAATATTATACTTTTCCAATCTAAATAAACAGCTTCTACGAAAATCTCGTTCGCAATTGCACATGCAAGTGTTCCGACTGGTGACGCAATGCAAAGTAAATAGTATATGAATAATATACATTTTATGTTTTTATATATTTGTTACTATCGCTACTAACAGCCTCGTGTGCGCATAATTGCGACAACATTTCTCGTTATTCATTATTAAATTTGTTACCATTAAACTGTTACCAAAATTAATCTGTTACCATTTCACACAAGCGTTGGTCGAATTGACCAAAAAGGTAACTCAAACCCAAATCCAAAACATTGATGATATTCACTTTTCATTGGCTGATAACAAATATTTTTTGCAGACTGTAATGAACTGAGTCTTAATGATTTATAATCGTTTATAGTGTATTTATACATATATACTATAAACAAGAGATAAAAATTATGTCGGTGCCATTGTAATGGTATTTGTAATTTTTTGCCAATATCTCGAAAACTGAGAGTCCAATTACCATAATTACCGTTGGTTGACGAAGGACACAGAAACGATCGTGATACTGCGATGTGTCAGATAAATCATTATAAAGTTTATTAAAAAATGGAGGAATGAATTAACACATAGCATAAGATTTAGCATAAAATTAATTTTAGACAATAAAATATCTTCTTAATTTTCAAAAATGTTTTAGTTGGAAAATTTTGCAGTAAAATTTGACTTGTGGCATTCTAATAGCAAAAAGAAGGTTTTGCATTTAAAAAATTACCGTTTAACAAGCTTATACTTTGAAAAATGAGCAGTTGTTGCAATTGGGAGATCAAAATAAAAATTGGAGCATTAAAATTGGAGTCTTAAACAGTTATACCATAATACGGTGGAATATAGTGCAAAGTACGTACATGTTGCGGAAGTGTAGAATTCCATACCATTCATTTGCTAGATGTCCTATTTTGTAATTTATTTGTTATTATCCATAGGAAAATTTAGTTTGGTCAATTCAAACCACTACTATGCTGAATCAATAATGCCACATGTGATACAAAAATGGTATCGGAGGTTGGATGGCCTCGAAAACCTGGGACACGAAAAAGCACCGAACGTCACGTTTATCCTGTCAAAGCAACTATGGTCGAGTCGACTATAATTGGTCGACTAGACCTGGTCGAGACGTGATACTGATATCAGTGGGTCGTTCAATCACGTCCATTTAGTAGATTGGCGACTCGTGCAGGTACCCGTGATACCTAGCACTGTTTGCTATTGTAAGCGGCGCGTAAAGTGGTCTCCTACTCCAATTGGTTTTGGGTTTATACGAACACGCTAAAATGCAATTAACTAAATAATGGAATTCTTATACAGAACATTCCTTTTATCAGACTTGGTCCTAAAAGATATTTAATAAAATACAAATTTATTACAGCTTTGCTACACGCGAGAAAGACTTGTGCTACAAATGAGATTTCTTTAATTTTTCTGCTCATTATTCGATAATAAGCTAAAACCGATAACAATTCCATCTTTACGCTACTTTTTTATTGCGCAAAAAATTGCAATAGTTTCGCACGATCTTCATAACATGTTTACGAAATGTTCTCCGTTTTGTGCGAGACAATAATACCATCTGTTTTCCAATTGAAAAATCTGTTGCTCGGATTTAGAAAGTCGAAAACATTTGATTTCGCATACATACGCACCGACTCGCGAAAATATTCAAGCTCTCGTAAAAACAGATTTGAATTTTTTTTGAAAAGTTTAAAAAAATACTTTGCTAGATGATGCGTAAAAATTCTCTTTTTAATCGCAGTTAATCGAACTTGCATTTTTATTTGAGCATAGAGTGGAAATTTATTTAGTTATTTTTGAAGGCCATATTATACTTCAGATTGATCTTCCTAATAAGTAGCTATGGAAAGATAACTGTGCATTATTTTTCAATGCCGCCTTCAAAAACACCTTTGCAAACCAAAATCCACACGTTAATATTCCTACGAATCAATAAAGTCAAGATTTCCGAACTCCACGTCATTTACAGGCCACAGTATCAGCTACGATGCTATGATATCAAAGATATATCGTGATGCTTAAAAAAATCAAGATGAATCAAAATCATGGCTTTTTATCAAAAGAAACATTTTTTTGCCAATTTTAAATATCCCGATTTACAGCCGACTCAAAGCTGACTAATTTGTGTTAGAAATACTTTTTTCTTACATTATTGGAAGTGCTTCAAAAATGATATACGCCATTTCATAGAACATCGTGTATACGATTTGTCCCGCTGCGTGGTTATCCAAATAATCCTGACATTTCACGCCTACTTTTATTGGTATCCGAGGATTGTTGCAAGATGCCAATAAACTCGAACAAGTTCAGCAGGTTCGGTTGGTTAGCAGCGATTGGTAGTCAAACGGAAAACCTAAAAAATTGGGTTCATTAGTCGACCAAAAACAACTACATTTTCACTAACTTATACTGTTGAAATGCATTGCTTTTACTTTGACATCCAGTTGCATTTACTCGCTGCTTACTTTTGCATACCACGGTTAGCTTCACTCATAGTTATTTTCTTCATTCCACGTTCACACCGCCTTTGTCGTCATTCCTTTTCCTTCCTTGAAAAGTAGAACAGCCAGCACGTACACAGACTGAAATACCAAGATAGTCTTGAGGTTATAATAAACTCGTTTGTCGCTAAACCGCAACGAAGCTAATCTTCATCTGCATATGGATGCATATGGTTAAGGGCCCAATTAGATTATGCGACTAGTATTTTCGCGTGACTTGACTTCGTTGGAAAACTCTGATGAAAAACCGAGGTTATAACTTCAAAGTGCAACGGAGACCGAGTTCTCAGTTATTAGTGAACTTGGCGGCCTGGATAACTGGGGTGTTTTTAAGTTCCAAATCCGTACGACCTTAAATGCTGAGAAAGCTTGAGAAGTCGCGAGCGAGAGACAAGCAAATCGGAACGAGCCACATGGTCACGTGGCAAAAGGCAGATAACTTTCGCGGTGGTGTACGGCTACAGTTGCAAGGCAATTGATTTTCTACATAATTAATTGCGACACGACAAAGGCAACGTGGGGCAGATTGTCAGCTATTTACGAATAAAAAACTGATTTCGCGATACTTGCTGCAACACAAATGGCACGCCACGGAGGAGCAAGAGTCCAATGACGTGGCGAAAATCAAAGATGTGGTACACACGTTGAATCTGCTACATGAGGAAATGCTCGACTATATCGGCGATAACGAAGATCGTTACGTTACGTAATGCTACGTGTCAGCTACCGCCACTTCAGAAGCGCCTGGAAATCGTCCCCGAAGAAGACAGGACGATATCAGATGTAACCACGCGGCTTATCATCGAAGAAGCAAGAATTCTACAGAATTTCAGAAACTGAGTTGTCTTAACGAGGAAAAAATAAACAAGGCAAGCGTTATAAATGTTATGAATACCATCATCGGGCTAAACAACATCCGAAACGGAGAACAAAAGGTAGCGGGAGACCTCAAGGTGAAAGGTATATCAGCCAGATTCTTGCATCCATCAAGGCCGCCGAGACAGACAGCAGAACGTGGTTCTTGGATTCGGGCGTGAATGATCGCATGTCTAGTCCAGGGAAGTGGTTCGTCACGCATCAGAAGTCTAACGAGCCAAGGCACATTCGCATTGGAGACAGAAGCTCTCTGGAAGTGCGTGGTTAAGGCCGCATAAACGTGGGATTGTTCAACGGTTCAGCATGAAAAGAGAATCATTTGGTAGATGCGTTGAAATGAAATCGTCCAGTGGTGAATGCAGTTTCACCAAGGATGACCGCATTGTGGCAGAGACAGAGCGTCGAGCCGGGGTGTGTTGTGCAGTTTGAAGATTGCAAAGATTCCCCATCGACTTGTCAACGAAACCTAGAGAGGCATCAGCCAATAGTTTTAAAGGCTGGCACAAGGAGACGGCTCGCTACAACTATAGACGCGTGAGACAAATAAATGCACCGATTCTCACTGCTGCATCACCGAGCTAGAGCGCGCCGGAGAGCTGGTCCATGCTGACTTCTCTGGACCAATTCGAGCCAAGAACTTTAAAAAATTCAAGCTAAAGCCCACGAGCTTGACTTGTTGGCGTCAATAGACAAGGAGTCAATTCTACTCCGAGATTTGCGCAAAGTATTCGAGATAGTCGATAACAAGGCAGATCTGTTTCTAGTATTGCAGATTCTACGCGAGAAGGGCGGATCCATCGCCTTGCATCAGACAGATGTTCCGTACCGAAAGTGCGAATCCAGTGGCGATACTTGCCGATCGTCACGAGGACGTAGGGATCCATCTCTCGGTAGTCACGGAACGCGGTAAAGCTTGTCAACCGCTACCTGCAAAACCCTCAAAAGATTCACTGGACTGCGGTGAAACGGATCCTCGGATACCTCGAAGATGCGGTAAACTACGGCCTGCGACTCAGTAATGGCTGGTATAGGCGTTTGACGAGTTATATAAGCAAGTTTGGATTCAGGTTGGTATCCTGAAGTCCGCAGAGACACCAAACCACCGCGCTCTCCACCGCCGCTGTGGAATACGTAGCTGCATGCCAGACCACGAAAGAGATCGTGTGGTTCAGGAGGCTTCTAAGCGAGCACCTGAGCCCCTCTGAGATTCTGGATACTCTGCATACGGGCAACGAGAGTACAATTAAATCGATCAAGCACTCCTCGTGCCATAGAAGAACCAAGCACATGGAAGTCCTCTATCAATACATGGGACAAGCATACAACCTCAACAGCTACCGGACACACTTCCCAAATACTTGGCGCACATGATCTTTCAAAAGCACAGACAGACTCTGGGAATCATCCATTTACAGCGTAAAACAGAAGTGAAAGTGTTGAAACTTACTTTAACATCTAGTTGTACTCGCTCGCTAGAGTCAGTTAATTAGTTAGTCTTTGTCGAGATTCCTTCCTTGTCTTGAAAAACAGAGCAGCGAGCACGCATGTACGTCATAGCAAATCATTCGTTTCGCCGCATATTCATTTTTTCGCCAGTCCAACCCCCGTCAACTCCTTTGTATTCCTCCGAAGATCAACGGCTGTACTATCCGCCGATGAGCTCTTAAAGGAAGAAACGATCGAATACACGGTGAGAGAAGAAATGCGCGATAGTGTGAACCTGGCTCGTACCGATGAGCTGTGGAGGAGAAGTGTGCGCACGGCATGGATCATTGCCAGAGTAAACAACGTACATTGCCAGCCATAAATATTGGGACACTCATTCATATTTAGTATTCTTCGCTGCTTTCATTTCCTGGTTATTTTATTACGGATGTATTACTATTATTCTATTTGTATCATATATGCCTTGTGAAGAATCACGGTAAATATATTGTTAGAATGATCTAATAAATATGACAAATGTATATAGTAATACCTATATCCGGCAGTATAGATGATGTTTACGTTTATCTTTTTTTAATGTAACGTTAAGAATAAGAAAAGCAGAAATTTGTATTTTTTAGAATGTTTTGCCACTAAGATGCGGATCGCAATTTTTGCCGCGTTTCTTTTGTCCCGGCTGATTAGCTCGTCGCGTCTGTTTTTCTAACACCTAAAAGTCGACAGCCTCGTTCGACACTGTTGGCGCCGGCGCTCCGCCCAGACCGGTAAACTTCGAGCTATCATAGTTCATAGACAGGTCGTCGACTTTTGACCGCACAAACGGTTTAGATTTCTGCTTCTTCTAAAAAATCGAAAAGAACCATTGGAAGAAGAGCACGTAATAGAGGTATAGAGTAATTGTATAGCTCTCCTTAAAAAGAAATAGTTGTAACGTTCCAATGGTTTCTACCTCGTGGCTCGCCACACACAGACCCAAGATGATTACCAGATGTCGATGCATCTCCACAGTACATGTTCGGCTAGCCCGAGGACCCGCTATAAATCTTAGGATCTAGTTAATTAAGGTTCTTCAAACGGACAAACAGTCTTTGTCCCAACAGTTCCTAAATCTATCACCTACTACGGCAGATACGGGAAATCTGCTTTTCTCACGAACGACGCTTCCCGCTAGCAACTTTCCCTCAAGGGCGACTAGCATCTTTCTCTAACCACCAACATAGAAATTCATCCATTTCCCTCACTTTCTGAACGAGGGTTGTCCTCGACGAATCCGATGATCTCGTGCCCTGAGACACACCCCGTTATAGTTTTCCTCTGCAACATCACCGTGACGGATCTCGTGCGATCTCGTCAGCGAGAGGAGCAGCGTCTTTGCGATCAGTGAATACTTCACGTTTTTAACAGAGAATCGGACTTTGGAGGAAAGTACATTGAACTGTCCCGTTGACCGCGGATTCGTTATGGAACCTAAGACCATTGTCATTGGTATCTGGTCACCGCGGCTACTTGTCGGTTCTGTAATACTCACACTTGTGCTAATCAACATTACCTCGATTACATAACAACGATGGCTAATTCTAGAGAATATTCATTACACGTTCCTAACTCTAATTATAATGTGAACCCGACATATAAATTAAAAATACGTTAAATTCTACTTTATATTTTCGAACGAAATTTTACTGATGGATCTAAATTACTTTCATTTATCAGTTACATAAACTTTAAGGTGACTTCACAGCGAAACAACTTATCGTATTTCCTTTAATCGAAAAACGATTGCAGAAAATATAAATAATACTACCATTGATACGCAGTTTGTCGGTATCGACGGCGATGCTGGTTGTGCGCTATCTATGAGATGTTTTACCCAATTACTACATCGGGGACGCGCGCGTGTTCCTCCTCGTCTAAATCTTCTAGCTCGTTTTGGATGGCGTTGAACTGATTCCAAGCGTCGTTCAGCTGGTAGAATAATAAGACGGACTTATCCTGATTATTCGTCTAGTCGTTTCGACACGAGCGTGAATCGGCCGACCTGGTACCCTCGTCTCCGACGCAAGGAGCTAATGTTATCTACGATTGCCATTGTTGCAGCGGATAGTGGATTGGCGATGAAAAGAACGAGCTTACCTTGTTGTTGCGAAATTGGAACTGCTTGCTCCGGCGACGAGTTGTTGCTCGTTACAAGGCGTGGTTCGTCGCAAGATGTGCTTCGTGGTGTATGTGTTTCCGTCACGAAGTTGACCCTCGTAATGATGTGAGCCTGAGGTTGAACTTGTTGGAATTCGTTATGATAATGATTGTGGAGGTTGCGTGGTTGCGTTCTTCGACCGACGGGTTACACCTCTTCGAAGGTGACGGCCCCTGATGTCACTTCGCTGTCGTGGTAAAGCTTCCGCTGCTGCTTGTGAAGGATTCACGTGGCACTATATGGTAGTGGGTGTCATTGGCGTGCACTTTTCACTTGATACGTAATCCGGCTCGAAGGATCAGAGACATTTACGGGACTTGAGAGTCCTGATTGTTAAAATACTAAGATTTATCCTCCTTAGGTTTATTGGGGGTCTGAGTAAGGGTAGGTGGACATCTGGCGACCAGACAACGAGGGCGGCGTAACAACAATCAACGTCTTTCTTCAGACATTTACAAATCTCAAACAATTTTTAATTTCATGCTTTTTATACAAACGTTGTTTCGATCTTAATACAATCATCATCTACGCGAATTTTAGAATAAATGCATAACAAGTGCAGCGCGTTTATTTTATGTCCGTTAGATTTTTTTAATCAAACCAATCAGGATACTCTTCACTATATACTTTCTACCATGTCGACAGCTTCGGCAATTCCCACGAGCTTTCATAATTCGCTGGAAAAATACTCACAATCAAATAATTGCATATCAACTATTGCGTTAGAGTTTGTGAATTTGATGGAAAGCGGCTCATTAATTTCACATTCAACTGATGGGTGAGTTTCTGAACACGTGATATTGCTTCCTTTGCTCGTACATGTATATAAAATTCGTTAATAAAATATGTCGAAAAGCCAAACGGTATATTGTACGTGTAGAATTTGAATCTAAATGCTGGTTTTCACGAAGCTTGCAATAATCATTCTCCATAGAATCCTGATTATTTATTTAAAACCAGGAAATTCATCACTAAGCTTATCATACAACTGAAATACACCTCATAGTTAAGGGAGATCCGAGAAAACAAGAGGACTTCTTGATTTGACTTTTACTGCAATGAACAAATTTACACCGCCAATCGTAAAAACAACAACAACTGTAACAACTATCTCCCGGTCGAGGTAAAATCTTGAGAATTGGTTTACGATGTTTTCTTTCGACAAGCTATCCATTAAGCTAACCATTGTCTGGTAAAATCGGTTCAAGGACGCTTTTGAGTTTCTTATCCTGCTACACTCTTTGCTAACGTTGTTATTATTACAATTATTAGAAAAATATATAAGAGTGTGAAAAGAAGGGTTTGCGTGTGTAGAAGGAAGCGGCCGGTAACGACTGGAGAATTCATGACGATTTTACAGAAAAAAAGTAGAATGAAAAATGTAGATACTGAGAAAGGTAAAAATTCGTGGCTCCAAAAAAGTATGACTTTCCTATTAAATAAATAAGAAGAAAGAATTTATGCCGATCCGCTATCATAAAAATGAAAGGAATATTCCATATTCCTTTGAAAGTTAACGTATGGACAGATTTTAACTTTTTAGATCTCACTTTGTAGGTCTTTTCAACATCTACATATTTCATTCGAAACTTCTTTCTGTAAAATCATTAGATTCCTTCCTACCTGACTCGGCCACAAAGTTTATCACAGAGTAAACGGGGATTGTCCGTTTTATATTTTGAAAATATTTTCTCTATTACTTTATCAGTGAACTCCTACTTCCTTGTTCGTATTGATTCATGTTTCTCATGCGTTTTATAAATGTCAGCTAAGACATTTTTTTAATGTACTTATATCTTTATTATTTAAAATCAGATAATCTTTTCTAGGTGGTAGCTGATATTGATTGCCTTTCGAATGATGCCCTTGATAACAAAAATATTTATCAATGCTCATAAGTAATAGTAATTAAATTATAATGAACGCAAAGTCGTTTCGATGAACAAAATTGCTAAATTCAGAATGCTGAATTTATGCTTCAACCTATTTTCACTGCCATAATAAATACATTTGACCAAACAATCAATAAAAATATATATTAATTATAACGCGTCATTAAAATTTTTATTAATGCCTTTCAGACTATCTTATATATATATATGTTAATATATATGTTAATTGAAATATGTGTAATATATGTTAATTGAAAAATATGTTAATCAATACCAATCTCGTAAACAATTATAATGAGAAATGATATACATATTTATGTAACGAATAAATGAAAATTGTTGACGTTAGGATAATAATAATAGATTTATAAGAAGATAACTAGAAAATAAAAGCAATGGAAAACAATGTATACTAAATATAAATAAGTACCCAAAACTCATGTGTGGTAGTGTATGTATGTTTCCTCTGGCATTCAATCGTTTCTATCATCAGGAGCACATTGGAGGATAGTGCGATCGTTGATCATCGGAGGCTCTTATCCTCAGTGTCCATTTTTTGACTGTGTTTCGTCCATAAGCGTTGATCTCTCTATTCATCCTTGATTCTGTACCTTGCCGGTAAGGTTGGGATGAAGTAATGCATTTAGTGGTAATACAGACATAATAGACCTGGAACCCAATGCTTTTTTCATTCCAAGGTTTACGAGCCCTATAATTGATCATGGTTGTATACACAGGTCTGGAAATTAGAATGGAAGGGATAAATCACTTACGAGTTGGAAAATGTTTCTAAAAGTAAGGTGCTTCAATCGATTTGTTAATCTGTTGGCTTCGTCTCGTGACGTGCCTTGTGTCTGCAATCTGCAACACGGCCGTATCTGCAATTGAACTCTATTCTTCTTTATAGATCTACATTTATTGAAACAATATTCTTCTGTATGTTTACTTTGAATATGCTGAGAAAAGTTATAAAAAGTAGTTTAATTTACATATTTTACCTTCAGTGGTAAGAATGGCGAAAGTAGGGTTAAATGTAAAAGCTCAACAAATCGATCGAAAACCATCCGAAAATGAAGTCGCGAAAAATGAACATGCAGTGCCTTGTCTTTTGCTTTGTCGGAGACGTTTATAACATATCACTCATACACAAAACGAGAATCTGTCTGTTTATAAAATCGCGATCTTTCCCACTGCAATGTCCAGGCCTGTGTATACAACCGTGCTCTAGAGTTCCCTTATCATTTTAGTGTCACTCCCAATGTTACCGATTCGGTACAGAATAAGATCGTAGCGTTCACAGCGGTGGAAATTAAGATTAAATTTTAATATGAAATTACAAATAGAGCATAGGACAGAACACCGTATATACGTAAACGAGTTTGGAATTCTATACCTTGATTAATATGTTAATATGTACTTAGATATTCATTCTCAAACGATCTTCTAAGCCAATGATCTTAAATAGAATATATCTATTAATGGTTTTCTTTTCTTCTTACTCATAAAAATTTAAGTTTCTTAAATAATTGTGTATTTAATGCAAAAAGTTGCTCCTATTCTTCACAAATTATGAATTGCCAAATACAATTTTATTTTGTAGATCGTCAAAAATTTTTTTTAAGCTGAAAATATACTATCATTTTGTTTGAAATTTATTTAGCAATATGTCTTCTACACACAAGTTGTTTGAAAATCTATGCCAAAGAGGACTAGTAAATTTCACCCTCCGTCTTAAATCGTTATGCAATTTGGATTCTTTAAATTTCTTTCAATTTTAAGGAATAGATTACTTCAGATTTTTAAACACAATATTTCGTATATTTGTATATCGAAAATTTATTGTTCAAATATTGCACATTCATTTTTAGCGTTTTTATTAATTTTACAATTAAGTAAATACTTCTTGCATTGCATTTATCTTTATCAATGCTATTATAAAATTGGTTACGATTCTAAATCAATACATCGACATCCGTACTCAAATTATAATACTGTATCATTATAATTCATTAATAGCTACTTATAAACATTATACAATTAGCATGGTCGCAAGATATCAGTCGTGGTAAGCGAGAGTGGTATGCGGATCGACGTGACTAATTCCCAGTGTGCTCTCAAGTCCACCGGAGATTGTCCTGGTGGTGCTGACAGCCCAGGAACCTCGTAGATGTTCCTTCCTTTGGAAATCAGTCATCGGTGTTGATCAGACATCCTTAGCGTCCATAACCATTCTCACCCCGCTGCAACTGCCTGGCCAACCGTAAACAAATTATTACGGGTAACTACCTACGTCGGCAAGTACAAAGTCGTAACACTGAAGCTGTAGCGCCTAATATTTCTCATAGACAATTTGTTCGACCGTTGCGCCGAGAGACGCGATCGCGAAGTAGCCCACCAACGTATATTCCCGTTATGATTTGATAATCAACGCTATGAATCGGTCGATTCCTTATTTAGGTTAGAATAATTCCAACAACTTTGTAGTAACAGGTTAAATTGATGACTGGTCAATGAACGGCAAACCAGTCAAGAGATGGTGCCTGATCTAATTCGTTGACCAGACCATTTCGAGGCCATTGTTCCAATTGGATAAGAAAAAGGCTGGTAGGTAAGGATGGGTGCTGGTCGCTCCCAATCAAAGATCGCCAGTGGGTGGCATTGTACTTGAAATGACGGGCCTCTTCACGATGCTAACGGAGGTCCTTACGGTTACCATGTATACCAACTTGTCTGCACCAGGACGAAGCTCGATGATGCGAACCAGGGGCCACCTGGACGATAACGCCGTCTCGATGATAGTTAAACAAAAATCGCCGACGCAGAGCGGTAACCGAGGAGTGGACTTTTGTCACATCCACAGTTGATTTAGGTATTCTTGTCTCCATCGCTCCTAAAAATGTTCCAATTTCTGTCGAATGAATTACCATCGAGAGTATCGTGGCAGCGTCATCTCGACCAACATTGACTTGGCGCGACAAGTCCTCGGGGTTATCCGAGAATGCGTAAAGTGGCAATATGTTCGGGCAAGCTTGCACTTGCCTCAGGAGCATCGTCATCTGTTCGAAGGTAACCGAAGGGTCATTCAGCACTCAGGAAGATGATGCTTCACCGATTTGATAGCTGCTTCCCATAGATTGCCAAAACAACGTGCACCCTGTGCGATGAATTCCCATCAGAAACTGAAACAGTGAGTTCGTGCGCGAAGATTGAACTCTCCTCTCGGAGGAAGCTGAGAAGAGGTATCGCGACTCCACATCCGAGCTGATCAAGTTACTACCGCAGTCACTTGCAAGCGTAGCATAGAGTCCCCATAGTCCAGTAAACAGCCTGAACGTAGGGAGGAAGGTATCGGTCAAGAAATTGGAAGCCGTTTCGAGGTGGATGGCACAGGTCTTGCAACATAAAAACTGCGATATGTTCTTTTCTGTAGTTCGAGGGTACAAGTCTGGTGTAGTCGATACCTCACGCGGGTGGCGGAGCTCACCCATATCTCACGTTGTCGCCATAACATGCAACGAGTCGGAGGGATCCCAGCGTCATCTAAGCTCCTTCATACAGTACGCGTTGATGACGATGCTCGATCCACAGTCCCTGAAGTAGGCAAAATGATTCAAAGCTATCCGTCTTAACTTACCAGTGAGTGTTCCAAGCGGCCGCCCACTCGCAGGATTGCATTGCCGTTAAAGTGCCAAGTCCATGATTTCGCTTTGTTGGAGCTTGGCAACGTCAACGGTCTTGGCTCCAGAGAGAATGTCGTCGACTTAGTCTCCCTTTGAAGAACCACAACAGCCCGTGGATGCCGGTGCCTCCTCATCCTTCGCTAATTAGTCCCGCTTGAAATTGGAAGAATGTGAATCTCCGAGCGGGGAGTGATGCTTCTTGAAGAATGAGAGACGCACTACGTAATAGCAGCTCTCTCGTCGCCCGACAGTGGAATGATAAAAGTCTTCGCGTTGCTGCTTCATCTCGGATAAGAGACGGACATTGGTGTTACTTGCTCCTGTTCCTCAACATGTCTTACTACTGAAAAGAGGTCGTTCTCCAAGCATGTGCGGATAGTATACCCAGTGTGTTGGGCATGTGTTGTGTACGGCACTCTGGACTGTGTAAGATCCAGGCGAAAATGGTCCGCTGTGTCACAGAGACACGTAGCCCTCGCTTATGTACACCGTGCAAGAAGATCGTGAGATATACGCTCGCGCCTAGTAGCAGCTGAATTCCTTCTGAAGAGGCAAAGTTGCGGACATGACCACATGATCATAATGTACCGAGGTCGTATGCCGTCAATCTCGGCACAATGAGCCCTCACTCAGCAACCTGTGGAAGAGTCGATGCAGGAGGAATCCTTCTGCTGAAACTGAAGAAACTGGATTAGTACCTCCATGACGAGCCAGACCTGTAAGCAGAGTTCCATAAGGGCACACACCGTGTAGGTGTTCACCCCTTTTACGTTCCAGTGAGTCGAGCTGTCGAAGAGTACCGCTGAAGATTAAAGCACGGCGTTGTTTGAGTAATATACATATTCGTAAACACAATTTAAAAATTCATCACTGACGAATTGCCTTCTGACCGCCGATTATTTGATGAGGTTAATGCCTCGATAACGGCAACGATAAGAGTGAGAAGAGGACAATCTTATCAGAGCATTGGCTGAGGTGACAGTTACCGGTTGCTTTGAATGCGAGCCTGAGGTCAGCCGGTGTAAATACGATCTTAAAGAGAAGTTAATGACAAAAATTAGAAAATGAACCAAGGAAACTAGCCTCGTAATAAGCGCCAGATTATTCAAACAATAAGTCTAACGATTTTGTCGGAAGTTAAGGATCCGATCATTCAATTGTAGATTATATTTGTATTTAATATATATTAACAATAATTAAAAAATTTGGAATCTAACTAATTTCTAGTTTAAAAATTTGCTTTTAATGTAATTCTAAAAATTAGCATTTAATGTTTAACATAGTGTTTGATGTAATTTTTAAAAAGTGTAAAATGCATATATTGATTGTATGTAATGATGAAAAATAAGTCTTAACCATGCCATCACTAATCTTTTTGAGACTAATACTTAATGTCATAGTTTTGCTAAATTTCTTAACGCTATTTTCAACAGAATTTTTAACATCATCAAAAGTAAACACTGACATACGAAAATAATAAAAAAATATTATTTCGTCTCTTCTTAATTGAGACATGAAAATCTAATAAGCACCCAGTCTATCTTTTCTACCTTCTTGGGATCTACTCAATATCTTCTGCTGATCCTTTTTCTACGACGCTAAGTAGTACTAAAACATACGGAAAAATGTATTTACGTCTATCTTGTCTGACTGCAAATAGTAGAATAAATTTCGGTAAAATAACAGAATCGTATCGTGTAAACTTCTCTCTCTCTCCCGAACGAGTGTTATGGGGAAAGAAAGAAAGGAAAGAGGGAAAGAACAACATGTGCCACGACAATCTCCACGAATATACTAAGATATTTAAAAAAATATATAAAAGGTTTGAAAATGTTGAAGGTTTCCTGCATATGTAAATCACAAAATGGAATAATTCCGGACATTTCTTTTTACACATAAATAGCATAGCAACATTCTGTTATACTTTATACGGCAGGATATATATATATAAGCGCCTGTGGTTTATGATTACGTAGACATTCCTGAAAGAAATGTAATCCTAGCTTTCTTTTTTTTTTAAATAATAGACTCTGAACCCCATAGTAGGTCAATAGACTTTGCAGGTGCATAATTGCAATTTCGTTTAAGCTATAAATTATCTACATGTATAGGTTACTTTGGTTTAAACACACAGCCTCAGTAAAGTATACTTTAGATTGTATATTTATACATAAATTGCTTTAACACTTCACTACTTACGTTAGCGGTTCTTGTGCCTGGACTCTGAATGAATGGTTCAACTTTGTAGGGTGTTGTCCCTCCTTATTCTCGGAGTTTCTCGAAGAGCTTTTGTCTTGTTCTCTGCCAGCTGAGAGCATGGAAAATTTTCAGCTTCGATAGTTCTGAACGTCAGAGACTAAACTCTGAATAGCCTTTGTAATATCCTCCACAAGGATTTTTCTTATAAGATCATTTGTTCGGGTTGGGATATAGAAAGGTTGCATTGAATATGTTGAATATTGTTGTAACCGTAATCCCCCCTCCAAAAATTACTGGGTGCTTGAAGCTTGTGAATAATCGTAGCTAGAAGTAGTGCGAACAAGTGACGAAGAAACCGAATCTTTGGCGAAGAGGGTTCCTTAGAAAGAATCGGTGCGTAGTAACTTTGAAACAAGAGATAGCATTCTTTATAGAAGAGTCCGATAGAACCCAGAAAGGACAACGGCCGCATGATGTCCCAATGCCATGTGACCGTAAATGAACAAATGCCGCCCAATATCGTCCTATTTTTAATTGTCAATTATCCATATAAATTTGAGTACACAAAGTTAAAACTACGTAAGAGTGTAATTTTTTACTCTTAAGAAGCATAAAATTCATCCCCAAATATTTATTAGTTTTCGCAAATAGTATTTGGCAACTAAGACTGTGTGTCTTAATTTTTACAATTTTAGGAATTCACACAGCAATTAGCGGTGACTTCATCTATTCTTAAAGAATTGCACTATCATGTACAACTCGAAACCAAACAATTTTGTAATTGTAAACTTGTCAAAAATGATACCAAAATTTGCATACCATTTCTTGTCACATAAACCATGTTTTGTCAAATAAATGTAATAGCCTCTGCAATTTTGATCAGTTTGAATTTCCACATGGACTACTGGGAAGTTAACGTTTTTCTATGAATTGAAAGAAAATTTTTCGATTTAATGATACAGGTATTGCGAGAACTTGTTCGTCCATCGCGAACAAACCTCTGGCACTTTGAAAAGTTGTTTTCTACGGTTAATTCAAAGTCGTTTTCGATTATACTTGACACGATGCATTTCTTCTTTGGAATTAACGCGGCTGCAAGTCAAATTTTTACGTATTGCTCCTCGCTTCGCGTATCGTTAATATAACGCTGCATGAAATGTGACTGTATATCTGATTTTCTTCAAAAAACACTGAAAGAATGCTATGCATAGCGTAGTTTATAATATAGCGTAAGATCTCTTCAATATTTCCATTATAAAATTTCTTCTATAAATATATGATCTACTTCTCGTAAAAAATTTTATTCTCCCACAAATTTGCACCATTCTTCCGATGACTAAAACTTTTTTAATGTCACACGCTACATCGTACTTGTTAGATACTAGTTTGTAAATGCAAAGGAATCTTTTTAAACTTGAAAATGAAGTTAAATATCATCATTCGAGAAGGAAAATGTAACATGACAAATATAATAAAACGAATTTCCAAATTTTACCTATTTTTAGATGCCTGATACTGGGTGTCGCTTTAACACATTTATTTATATCGATCGTTCTATAATATGATCTCACTGGATTGCTTCCACTGAATATTCTCAACTGAATATTTTTCACATAGCAATTCCACGCACTGCCACAATTAATTCGAGAGGAAGTTAGACGAGAGGTGTGGGAGCAGTGGCGCTCCGACCTATCCGCCGAAAACCAGATCCGGGGTCACCGAGCCGTTAGATCAGTCCTGCCAAACAGGGAGACTTAGAGAGGACACAGAGGGCATCCATTGTCCTCCTGGATGACGCCGGTGCTCGTAAGACGTGGAATATTCGGGAAATACCCGAAGAAAATCGGAAGAGAGATGACGAACACCTGTCAACACTGAGGTGAGAACGAGAACACGGCCCAGCACACGTTAGAATTTTGTCAGGGGAGCGACAAGAGCACCTCGCCGTACGCTCATATTGCAAAGGCGTAATGCTCGTTAAGGAACGAACAGAGCGGGAGGGGGTGAGAACATCCCACCTTTGTAGGATTCCGCGCCGAAGGACGGCCCTACGCCGCCCTAAGTGCTCATAGAGGCCGACGCGCCGAGGAGGATCTGGATCTCCTCAGACTTGTACGACGGCCCAGGGGATAGCATTGAGAGGGGTGGTCCCTCCCAATGCCCCAATTAATCAAGGAACAATTCCCTCGGACATGAGAAGACGTAGGAGAACACCGCAAATTCAAAATGGGTTCCGGACATCCTAATCAAGCGTCGGGCGGTGGGATTTTAGTCGGTATAGCCCGACACTACCCCGCCGCTTCCAACCTTCTTTGCACTGATATTTGTGATTTCAAAAACTCACTTGATAATGCTTTATAACGTTTACGACTCGTTCGTTGTATATATATTTATGTTACCATCTAATTACATAATTAAATAAATAAATATATATATAAAGTTCAGTTGTCAGATTTATAAACATGCAGCGAAAATGGTCTGTGATTTGTTGTTACAAAGTACACCAAATCAACTTCATCTTCTAAAT